>ML779693.1:459856-472132 GCA_009831015.1 Picea engelmannii | reverse complement strand
CACTTATTACAACAGTGGAAATACGGAAAAATGGGCCTTTTCAGGGCCTGCTGAATCACTGCATTCTGCATGTATGAGCATTGCTTGCTCATTCTTTGGCGGCTCTTCAGGCAATCCAGCTTGTGCAACCTGGTGGATAACACCACCCATGCAAAATCGTAAGGTTAGAAGTTAGATTTATTTTCAGTTTTGTTATTGCATTTTAAGTTTGCCCCACTTGCCCTTAAGGCAAGGTTGAGAGGCTAGGATCTCTTTCTTTTCCTTTCAAGTATTTATTTATTGCATTCACCCACTTAGGCACAAAACCGGTAGGTTTGTCCTCCATCTTGTGCCTTTGTTGAGGTTGCAAATAGTTAGTTGTTTTTCAAGTTTATTTACTTTTCAAATTTATTTTGCCTACACCCTGCAAAGTGGATTGGCCTAGCCACCCATGTAGTATCATAAGGCTTGTTTCACATGCTAAATTGTTAATAATTGTTTATGCCTGTTAGTTTCATTTATCTCTTTTAAAGTTCATTGTCAATATTTCACATAGTTAGAAGCATATTTATTTTTGTTAAATATCTTGTATAAGCTCTTGGAAGCATCTTTCTCTTACAATTTGTTTAAGTTGGATCTATAAGCATATTTTCCATTTCATTTACTTGGAGGCTCTATCTCCTTAAGCATTTTTAATACAAGTAATCTCATTGCTTAATCAACTTGTTGCTTTAGGGGGATAAATCTATCTAGATTAATTAGAGCACCCTTTCTGGTACAACTTTCGCCACCAAAAAGGAGGCTTGTGGAGGCTACTTGGGGTGCTAAGTCAAGGATGACTTCACGGCACTAGGTGTCCCCCTTATTGAGGGCTCAAGTTTTGCGGGTTGACCCGTGGAGCTAGGGTAAGGCCTTGTTTTCCTTGCTTATTAAGCACCCAACAATCGTTTTGGCCAAAGCGGTAAGAGTATAGGGAAAGTCACCTAGTTTAGGCTTGCAACTTCACTTCACCTAATCAAGACTTAAAATTTACTCACACAATTTTTGCTTCAAGTTCATGATCTAAATCTAAATTGTGTAAGCTTTACTTTCCTGCAACTTTACTTTCAAGTACTATCTTTCTTGCATTTAATTTTCAGTTGGGTATATCTATTGTTGAATGGTGTATCTTTGAAATTGTGCATTAGTCTCTTTGGTGGCTTTTTCTTTCAATTTGTTGTTCCCTTGAAGTTCCGCACTTGTCCTTGAGTGCCTCTTTCAGAAGTTGCACATCTTTCCATTTGGGCATCTAAGCTTTGGTTGTAAGTTGTTTCCATTGTGGTGAATGCATCATTGAGCTTTCTCTCCTTTGACATATCTGCAAAATCATTTAAGTGGTTAGTTCAATTACTGTTTCATTGGTGTAATAAATCTAACAAGTGCTTTGGATTATTGTGGATGTATCTAGTCAAGTATTCTTTCATTTCCTTTGTGAATTGGCACTTAGTTAAATTCTTTTGTACATTGTGTAGACATCTAGCTATTCTTTAGTCTTTGGCAATTGTTGTAATTATATTTCATTTATCTTGATTTGTAAAGTTATTCCTTATTTGTATTTAGATAATTTATTTTCTTGTTGTAAACTTAATTGACCCCTTGCCCAACCTTTAGGCACTAGTCTTAGTTGACCTTAGGGAAAGGACTGATTTACATTTAAGGTGTGCATTGCATTGCTGCCTATCATATAGGCTAGCTCCCCCTTACCTTAATAAACTAAATTAACTCCTAGAATTCATTTAATAATTCACATAGTAACTAGGGTCTACCCCCCTTGGCTTCCCTAGGAGTAAGCCTAGACAAAAGAAGTCCAAATTGAGGTGACAAGTGGGTTTGGACTTAGGCATTGTGCCTCCGAGGACACACCAAGTGGATTGAGACTTTTCCATGTTTGTAGGTGTGTATAAGGACGACAATAGGCCTCTATATTCCAAAAAAACAACATGCTACAAATTATTGGCCTACTACATATCATTGATCAACATGATCAATCATCAAGCTCATCACCAGTGTGTTTTATCATTTTCAAGTGATTTGTTGAAATTTTCCACTAGAAGACAAACTCCATCTTTGCTGCAACAAGCTCTTGCACGTGTGAATTCTAGACTTTATAGAAGACAAACTTTTTACTTCTTTGTTTCAAGGCAAATGACTTATTCTACGGATGGAATGGTTTGCATTCCTAACCTCTTTGGGGGCACCAACCTACAATTTTCAGGATTTTGTCCAAATCCAAGTTTCCTGCTATATTTTGGTGCATTTCACATAGTTGTTGAGCTTTATTGCACAATTGCAGACTCGTATTCTGCATCCAAACATCGTAAATCTAGCACTCGTTGGCCTACACATTAGGTTTTAGGTAGAAATTTAAAAAAAAAAAATTCCCTCTAACTGTGCATCGCAGCTTGTAGGGTACCAAATCAGTATCCAATAGGCCGAGTAGGTAGGGACTCAGTCAAGTTGGAGTGATTTTGTACCGAACCAACTAGTTCAATGCCAAATTGGTCCTTGATCCAATTCGCAGGCTAAGTTGGGAGTCTTGACAATCTCGGTTAACTCCACCAAGCTGGGACTCTTGACAGTCGACACAACCAGCTGGGCCGAGTTTGAGTCCAAGTTAACCAATTTTTAAATTACTATAGAAGCCACAAGATTAATTTTCACTAACCCTTGATGCTTCAATGTCTGTCATTGGAGTCTTCCTATCATAACTGCTAGTGAAATCCTAGCTATGTCTATCAATATATCTTTTGGGGCTTCTTAGTTCATGTCATGATTGCCATAGTTGCAGTGATATTTTTGGCATGCTCTCTTCTTCATCTTCTTTTTATAAATTAGTGTTGAAATCCTTTACTTCTTTACCATTCTCAATCTTGCAATGGTATAACTTCTTATCCCGCCTCTTGTTGGTTTTTGGCTTGCAACAGTTACCTTCATTGTGATGCTACGGTGGAATGTATTTATTTGTTCTCTTTGTTGTTGTATTGAATGACACCTTTTGGTAGTTAAGTATCTTTTTTTCTATTAGTTTGGCTTTGGTGCAATGGATCACATCTTAGAAGTAAAAGTTAAAAATATATATAAAAAACAAATAGGTGGATTAGTTCGGGTAAGAAGAATGAAATAAGAAAGATTGATGAGACTCTTGCTTGGAGATATCAATTTTCTCGAGAAAACATGGAATATCTTGGCAGAAGTCACTTTAGTACTACCGGGGAAAATATTTTTTGGTTAATTACATTTTAAAAATTGGTTCTATTTCCAATGGATCACACCTTACAAGTAAAAGTAAAAGAAAATTCCAAAATTGTGTGTCATGGAATACAGAATACCGGTTGGGTCAGATATGGAAACAACTTTTTCCTTGGAAGGGGATGTAATGAACTAATAATAAAGCAATCATAGAGACACAAGCCCATCAATCTTCTTGTTGAAAATAAAGAAAATATATGATTGATAAGTGTTTAAGAAGACTCCTTTATATATTATCTAAGAGATATGCCTATTATAATTTATAATAGACAACCTTATAGTAAATTAATATAATGTAATTTATACTTATTACAAGGACAATTTATGGGTTCGAGTTAGCAGTATTATTTTGTATGGTGTCTGTTTTGTTTTGTATGGTGGCTGGAAATCGCGAACAAACCTAGGTAATGAGTGACAAGCATTCAACTGGTTTGAACCTGTCTAGGTTGAATCAGGAACAAGTAGATTCTATAGACTCTAAGGCTTATGCTTCTCTTACTTCAGGAAGAACACATGAGATCGTTATAAATATGTTTCAAATTAGCTTTGATGAAATTCCCTTTTTAATGGGAAAAGGGACAACAACGCAAGTTCAGAAGTAGTTTACGTGGGTTTAATTTAGTAGTCGCTGGTTACACATCTAGTTTACTTGAGATAATGATAATGCATTGAATCTGAAATGGGAGCAATGTCCTCCATTGTATTTATTATATATGCACTATTTCTTCCAAAAATAATAATAATGTAGAAGCATTATTAAATTTTGTATCTATGAATCAGCCTGAATCTCTTGTGCGGTATTGGTGAATCTACTTGAGTTCTTCTTTCCTTTGTCTCGTTTTTCACTGAGTACCACATCACCTCATTTATCATATATTTTACAAGATATTGGTCAAATGGCGTGGTGTTGAAATCTCATTGGAAATAGAGTATTTTGTGCCTTTTCTGTTCTCGAAGTGAGTACTGAATCACCTCTTTTCATGAGACAACTCTTCTGAAAGACATTGTGGAGCAACGTGCAAAGAAACTAAATGATGCATCTTGTCTGCCTTATTCTGTTCCCTTATACTGTTGGATTTTAATTAAAACAGAGGTAGATTTTGATTTCAATGTTTATAAGTCTGCAGTCTATGTCCGCAATCTAATTTCCCTACTGAACTTGCGCAATTATGTGACAGACTATTGTTAACTTTGAAATGTCCTTCATTTATATCATGCATTAACTGGCTTATGTTGATGCAGGCTGCGCTTACAAAGAAAGTCACAGCACAAGTCAAACAACTAGCAAAAGATGAAGAAGAAAGTCTTGCTGAGACAACTTCAGATGAGGCTCTTCCTCCATATGATCAGGCTAAAGCTCTCGGGAAGACAAATATGGATGTTGATCGAATTGCTGCTGGATTACCATGTGGCAGTGAAGGATTCCTCTTAATGTTTGCGCGCTGGAAAAAGCTGGAACGAGACTTGTACAATGAAAGAAAGGAGTATGTATAGTCCACAATATGTGATTCATATTCTTTTGTTATGCCTCCAGAAACGTATTCGGGAGTTCTTTTTCTAAGCATCGAAGCACTAGTTATTGTAGCCCACTTGTGTTAGTAATGCTGAAATATCAATATAAGTTAATCTAAGGGTGGATACAAGTAAAAAAATTATAATTCTTCCTCATGGTAAATTCTTTGTCTGGATGCAGCCGGTTTGATATCACGCAGATCCCAGATGTTTATGACTCGTGCAAGTAAGCTAGTAAACTCTAAACCATTTTCTTTTATTCTCATAGGAACTCACTGTCAATTACGGTAATGTCTTTCCATGGTAGAGTTCTTCAACAAAGCATGGATTCCATATAGATATTCATGGCTTTCTTGTTCCTATGGAAAGTATGTATGTTAGGTTTTCATTTGCAATAACATTAAAAACTTTTCCTTAATTTATGCCGCTAAAATTCATTTTTGAGTGTTATTATTTATTTTTTCACCAAATTTAAATACTCCAATAAATATTTTATTGGAGTAGAGTTATAAATTTGTAAGCTAAAATTATGTGTTTCATTTGCAATGTCAAATGGCATTGACGATGAGAATATTTGAGATGGTCATGTTCATCCCTTCACTTAATAAGGTAATCATTCTGAACAGGGACCATGGCACATTAATCATTTTATTTCTATATTGATCACATATGTATGAACTTCTTGTTGTAAGATGCCAAAGATTTGTAAAACATAAAGTATCAAAAAAAGTTGTTCATTGAAATGTATTTTTGTTATTGTTTTTCTGACCACACATTGTTCAAATTTTGACTTTTTCTCCAATTTTATTATCATTGGTTGGTGACCTATCCTTTAAAAAAAGAAAAAGAAAATTGAAAACATTCATGAAGAAGTTACCAAAAAATAAATAAAATTGAAAACATTCATAATTGAATGCACACAACAAGTTAGAGACTTTGTGAAAATCATTTTTCTGTCAAATATCAATTTCAAGATCATTCCACTGCCAAATATCATTTTTTTTCTAGGGAAAAGCATAACTTTTGTTTCCATTGAAATCATCGCATTCAACATAATATTTGGAATTAAAGTTGTTATGTGCAATGAATATTATCTGGATCCCTGAATTGCACCTTCAGGTAATATTATTTACCTCTTCAAGTTTAATGGTAATGATAGATATTTTACGGGAGTGTAGCTATTCTAAGGACATTCATGTCAAGTGGCATTGAACATGTTTTTTCGTCCATGGGATGTTTGAGATGGTCACTACTTGCATTCATCTTCTCATTCGAAAAGGTAATTATTTTGAGTAGGGTCATGGCATTTTAACTATTCTATTTCTATATTGATGTCTAAACACATATGTGTATGAAGTTGTGGTTGTAGGGTGCCAATGCATTGTAAAGAATACAATATTAAAGTAAGTTGTTCTTTGAAATATATTTTGGTCATTATTCATCCATAATAAATGTGTTTGTGGTTTTGCGATGAAGATGGTGGCATGTCAAGTTGTCCACCAAAATTTAATGCCCTCAAAGACATGAAGAAATGGTTGAAACCAAGTGCAAGTTCTTAGTAACTTGGATAGGAGTATACATCTATTATAGCATTTTAGCTGATTGAAAATGCTTGTGTTCAATGGTTCACACCTTAAGAACTATTTCACTTATTCAATCAGGTCAGTTGTGATGCCTGACCTCTTTAGACTACTTGTAATTCTTTCCTCGAGTTTAAAAGAGCACTTTCGATGTGCGTGTGTATATAGTTTCTTTCTAAATGTTAGCCTAATTATCCTAAAATTTATTTAGTTAAGTATTTTTTCCCTGATTAATAAAGTTATTCTAGAAGTTGTGTATTTCCTAGGTTGGCCTTGTCACGGCCTTGTCATATCCTTGTCATTGTGATTATCCTTGAGTTGTTGGTCAAGGACACTTGGCATATTGAGATAAGGCCTAAGAGGTTATATATATGCTCTGCCTCTCTCCCACTATGTAATAATCTTTTTCCCTGATCAATAAAATTGTGTGAATTTATAGTATATAGATAGACCAGATCTAGATCTAGATCTCATTGACAACTCATCAATGGACCATGTCAACACCTCATGAATAGATGAGGTTTACAACTCATATGAATGTGATCTCGGACTTTGTGATTGTCTAGGGACCCACAATCTAACACTAAAAACACTTTTTCTAAACTATCATTTTCATTCTTTAAGTTTTTCTCGCGTGTGTATATTCGAAATTGATAATATCTTTCCCAAACACTTTTCGTAAACAATCATTTTCATTCTTTAGATTTGTCTCATTTTTGAAAGTCGTTGATTTTGTGGTTTAAAAGAGTTGGATAAATCAAATTCCTTTTTACTGCCTAATAGATGACTTTACAAAAAAACATGATTATGTTGTAGTTTACCTCTTTCTTAATTGCATTGATATCTTCTTATAGGTATGACCTCATACACAATGCACACTTGCATCTTGATGGCTTGGATGAACTCTTCAAAGTGACTCAGGTATGTTTACATTTATAATGAGGTGCAATTCAGGTCAATCTATACCTAAACAGTAGGGGATAGCTATTTTTGTGGGGTTATTCCTCATACTGAATTGTCAAGTAGAGAATCAACGATGAACATAATCTCTAATCAACATGACAATTTGTGCTTTAGCTTCTAACGATCATAATTTATTTTCAAAGTGCAGTTGCTTGCAGATGGAGTTATTCCTAATGAATATGGCATTAATCCTGAGCATAAACTCAAAATTGGCTCAAAGGTACGGTTGTCCAAATAAAGCTGTATTACATTTTGTCAACCTGATACATACACTGTTAGAATCTTCAATTTTTGTTTACAAATGCACTGTTAGAGTCTTCAAATTTTTGTTTATAAAGATACAACCATCTGATGTGTCTTTGAAATTATGCCTCTATCTATATAAAACAAGATAGGTTTGTCTAATCATTATTGACTTTACTTATTAAGCATTATAGTTCATCTATTTTCTTTTATTTTTAGTGTCGTGCCTTCTAATGTTTTTCATGCTTGAAAATTTTCAGTGTGTTCTTGCTGGCTATTTGTGCCTTCACTGGAAATGTGCTCGTACTTACTACTAATGCATGTCTGGTAACCTGCTGGTTGTCAGTATATACTATAGATTACTTGGAATTTCGATACATAATGCCTGTTGGTCTTGATGCAGTAGGAAGATGCTTTTGATCTTGACTGACTAAGATTCCCTTTTATTTTTACCTCTATCCCATGTCAGAATAGAGGTCTTAATTATATAGGGATCTTGACTGACTAAGATTCCCTTTTATTTTTACTCCTATCCCATCTAACCCTAAACATTAGTCACTGGACTGTTATGATTTCCACATTTGTAGCTTCTTTATTTTAACTTTTCACCCAATTGCAAAGGCCCTTTTGGATGGCTTTTACCATCTTTCTCAGCTCTGGTGAAAGAAATGCATAAACAATCGCTCATTCTTCTTTCTTGAGATGGTTCTTGCCATCTTTCCCGGAATCTTTAAACTTTCTTTTTACCTAAAGATGCTCCTGTCTTTGCTTTTTTTTTTTCTGCCTGTGCATGGGTCTTAATATCTGTCACATCACTTAGTACGATTTTAGATGTATGGAGGGTGGTATCACTTGGTTTGTTTTTTATGCTTGTGTACATTGTATTCTTTAGATATAATAGTTGTGTTGAGCTTT
This sequence comes from Picea engelmannii, assembly GCA_009831015.1. NCBI lineage: Eukaryota > Viridiplantae > Streptophyta > Pinopsida > Pinales > Pinaceae > Picea > Picea engelmannii. Next base: position 463,652 of record ML779693.1, on the reverse strand, counting down.
TTTCCTGGCAAAAAACATTTACAGTAGTTTTTATATGCTACTCGTGATGAAGCATAACCAGTTGTATGTGTTGAACAGCATGCCTCCTGGTTGGTTTCCTGTTAAGACTCTCATTTAAAATTATTTCCTCTCTTTCGTATAAGACGTTATTTACTGTGAAAATGCATAAACCTCTGACTAAAATTTTTCTCAGATAAAGCTCAGGGTTGAACTGTTAAGTCAGAGATACAAGTGGTTACTAACTTACTAGAGATATCGTATTTCAAGATATTGTTAAAGAGAAGCAAGACTCTAGCGCCCTATTCATGTGTATTGATAGACTAAGCACAAAGCAACATCTCAAAAAAGTACATTTGACTAATCAATACTTCTATCAGTTTCTAAAGAAAATCATTGCCTTGTTTTTACTTAATATAACAACACAGTGCTGATCTTTTGCAGATTGCACGCCGATTGCTTGGAAAGATACTGATTGATCTTCGAAACACTCGCCAAGAAGCTCTTAGTGTTGCAGAACTGAAGCACTCTCAAGAATCCTCTGACATATCTTCTAATTTTGGTGATGATGAATGTGATTCTGCGAAGAGATGTAGGAGAATGTCTGATGATTCAAGAAAATCAAATGAACAGGCTTTGGATCCAGAAGATCATGATGGTAAAGAGACACAATATCGTTTAGATCCAAAGTAAGTTTCCTTCCTGTCCTCTGCCTGAAGAAAAAGGGTAAAGAAAATAAAATTTCCTTCCTTAAGAAAAATAAATAAACCCTGTCATTATTATGCTATATAAGAGATAAGTCAATGACTCCTTTCGATGCACTACCACTGATATTTTCACTTGAAAATCATATTTATATATTGGTCATCACCTGAAAATAATATTTATTTCAAAACTGTTACTCCTGCTACTGTTGCCAGGTATGCAAATGTCAAGACTCCTGAACGACATGTCCGAACTCGGCTGTACTTTACATCAGTATGTATACATTTATTTTCACTTTCCTAGGCCCACATTTTTCTACCTTCTGAAATGACCATTCCTGTTCTTTTTTGTTACTCTGTGTAATTGGGGAATATTCTAACCAATCCATAGATTCTATTTTGGATTTCAATAACATAGATTCCTGATCCATACAAATAACAATTCTGAAATTGTCTTTATTCGACCCTCCTCTTTATCCTCCGCGAAAACCTTTTTTCTATTTATATTTTACTCATTGTATGCTTTCTTGGCTAAATAATATTTTTATCATCTATGAAATAAAAGTTCAACTTCATGGGATAGACATAAATGATTGCTTTCAACCTGAATATGGATAGAACCAGCATGGACTGTAGAGTTTTTTTAAGTTGCAAACATTAACAAAAAAATGAATAAAATTGAATTTATTGACATTGTATCCTATACATCTTTCTCATCATAACTCAATATACAAATCATATTTATATCATTCTTATTCGGTTATAGTGATTAATGTCTATCCTATGAAGTGATTGCTTTCAACCTGAATATGGATAGAACCAGTATGGATTGTAGAGTTTTTAAGGTGCACACATTAATAAAAGATTGAATCTATTGGCATTGTATCACCAAAGGTTAACAAGAAATTCCAACTAGGGGTGTTGTTGGGCACCAAGCCTACTTGTTATCACCTATTCTATCAGTTAAAACTCAATTTTTCCACATAGAGGTTGACATGAAATTCCAACTAGGGGTGTCATCGGCACCAAACCTGCTTGTTATTGTATCACCTATTAGCTATGTTGCACAGGGACCTGTCCCCCCCAAGAATAACCCTGTACTTATTGTTCCGACATTTCGGGGACTTGGAGAACCCTAGAAAACGTCCCCAAACTGATGGGGACTTCATCAGGGACTCAGGGACATGCTGGCCATCTCCAAGACATTCTGGGCAGATTTCAAAGACGTTCTTGATAGATTTCAGGGATGTTCTGGGCATATTTCGGGGATATTCCGGGCATGTATCTTTAGTTTTGACAATGGACATTGATGATTGGAAAGTATGATCATTTTTCCCATCCATTTTTTTTGTATTACATTGAATCCAAATCTGCTGTAGAAGTTGTGGCTCAAAAGCTTATCAAGTTATCAAAGTTTATCTCTTTGCTGATCTCCCAATTGCTTATCGCGAAGTGGTTCCATTGAGGAATCAGCCGAACCTCACTACTGGTCAACTCGGATAAGCTTCACCTTGACATATTAATAGGTATACCTCTCTTCGTTCGGTAAAATACAATCTCAGGTTTTACCCTTTTTGAACCAAACCTTGATCCCTTTTCCCATTTCGCCCTAGGGATAATCTTTTTCGCTATTTTCTTCCGAGAACCACCCAAAATTCCGAATAAAGGGGGAAAATAATTTTGTTTCTCCAAATCTTCATTCTTTCTCTCCCATCAAAGAAAGAATGATCTTCCCCTACATGGGTTTTGTCTGATGAGTTTCAATTTGGGTTTCTAGTGATTTAAGTATTGTTTTCTCAGCAACAACATTATAGCAAGCAAAGCCTCCATGTCAAAAAACCAGGAAATGAAACATTTCAAAGGGCTGCTCCTTGTGGTTATTGCGCATGTTCTTCTAATTTTTGGGGTCGTCTCAGGTTTTACATATTGTACATGGGTTTCCAGGGGTCATTCAAGTCCAATTCTTCCACCATTCCAACCTCAAGCATTGTGAAAACAGAAAGATAGTAGTGACTCATATTGGGTACTAAATATTTGAATAAATTCCTATTCAATCAGCTTCTTAATCTGACATATGAATCTAATCTCTTTACAAAACCAAAGTGTTTTGTGGTTGTTTTCAATACAACTGTAAAAATCTGCAGAACCATTGAAAAGGGAATGGCCTTTAAGTTTTAACATAATCACCAAGATCAAGAAATATGAGGAAGAAAAGAAGCTATAGGGATAGTTCTTTGTCTCATAGACCCTTCAAGGACCTTATTGCAAATTGAAAATAGATACACATAAGTTTCTGTAATGTCCCCACTTTGGGACATCATAACAGTGCAGAGGTTTATGATGACCAGAGTAGCCAGATGGATGTTATAGCGAGTACAGGGGTTATTTAGAGGCGTTGTGGGGTCCAGCTTGCATTTCTCATCATATTCCATCATTATGATCCATTCCGCACAGGTTGGCTTTGGTTCCGTTGCATTTCGACGATTTCATAATTTTGACTATTTTGAGCTATAAGTTAATTGAATTCACTGAAGAGGTCATTTTGGGCACATTACTTGGAGGAACCTCTCAATGTAATAGCTCATTGGAATCGGGAGAAGCAACACTACAGGATGGGATGGTGAGAAGTGACTTTCAGTGGCCAGGGAAGCCAGAAGGAGAGATAAGGTGTTTTTCAGAGGTAAAAAGGTTAATTAATTAATTAAATATTAATAAAATGAAAGTCACTTTGTAGGGACTGTTATCACACAGTTTGTAGGAAGGGTTTAGGTAGCTTGAGTCAAGGCTTCAAACTGGCGTAACAGGAGCTTTCCCCACCCACTGTCACCTCGATGGGGAGCTCTTTCTATTTAGGGTGGCTAATCCCAAGGGAGACGTCCCTAGTAATCTGGGGTTCTGAAGGAGAAGGATCAAGGGTTTAAGGCTTCCAAGGTTAAGGATAGGCTTCCCTTCGCAAATTACTGCCAATAGAGATAGTCAAGGAGAAAGTCTTCCACTGAATGGCACCTGTTTGCGAGACAAGACAAATAAAGCTAGAAATTGTGCTGCAGTGGTTAGTACATCAATGACTATCTTCAAATGTATATGAGCAATAA
>ML779693.1:400383-413462 GCA_009831015.1 Picea engelmannii | reverse complement strand
GTGTCCTATTTTGAAGACACGCGTGTCCTGTGAACATGACACGTTCTAAATGAGTATCCGACACGTGTCCTACCGTTTGGTGTCCGACACGTAGGATTCGTGACACGAGGGGGGGTTTGGACGTGTCAGGTGACTTAGGTGGTCTTCTATCTGCATACATGGGTCTCTTTCTGGTATACCTCAAAACCTTGAGGTTGTTCTACATATGCTTCTTCTTCAATTACTCTGTTGAGAAGAACAGTCTTTTTCATCCATCAGTATTTTAAATTTTGGATTTATTTCAGAAGATACATAAACCTACTTTTCTTATTACTCTGTATACAATCATCAGTGTAAACTGGTAACATTCCTTTGTGTTGTCATTTAACTTTTCATCGATGAAATCTGTCTTTGTATTTCTTTAAATGACTTCATATCTTTCACTATATACATGAATTTGAAACATAAAGAAAGATCTTATTGTGACGTAAGTTTCTTTCTTCAAGTTGGTGATCCAAGCAAAAACGATGTGTATTTAATTTTAATATTTATGATAGCCGTCTAGACATAAAGCATTAAGGTTATCAGTCTTATTTTAAGACAACCATTAATGCTAGTAGTCTTCTCTTGAGCATTTACAAGATTTTTTCCCTCTTTGCAAAATGCAATGTAAATTCTGTCCTTTTTCATTGTATTGGAGTCCAGTCTGCCGTTTCCTGCGTTAATTATGGTAGTTATTCTAGAATGCCCATTCCTATTTTCCCGTGTACCATATTCAACATTTAGCAGCCTGACTACTTTTCTATGGCACGAAATGCTTTTCAACGACAATGCCATGAGTTTCTAGAATTTTTACCAATTTCTATTTGGCTTGTTCATCAACAGCACAATTGATTAGAAGGCTGCTTGAATAAATGCAGGTAGCACTAGAAGATCCACGGAGGTTCCGTATTGAACTGACATATAGCAGCGGTGCAGGTCTCAGTCCTCTTGAGGTATATCTTTTTGATACGATTCAATTTCAAGGTTTTTTGTATAGACATTTAATTCTGCACTGTTTATAATCCTGCATAAGGACTCTTTTTATTACAGATGTTGTTGCTAGGATACTGTTCCTTTTCTGATTGGATGCTTAAATTTATATATCCTGACAGGCTTCCCCACGTTATCGAGATCACACCCTTCCTATTATGGGTCCAGAGAGATTGCAGGAGGCAGACTCTTGCCTAACACTTGACAAGCTAGAAAATATGATGTGTCCATTTGCAATGCCAGCAGAAGACTTCCCTCCAGCAGCGGCTCCACAAGCTTTTTCAGGATTGTTTACAAAGAGTGGTGGAGTTTTAGAACGTCTTGTTAATCTGTGGCCCTTCCATAAGCAGGCCAATGGAAAAGCATCCTAAAACATTAGTTGAAATGCAACATTTATTTTTTCCTAGATTGTATTGCCTTTGATATTGTTCAATCTATTCATTTCAGGTTAACTCCCAGTGTCCCACTTAAAATCAAAAGCAAGTTGTGGCCCAAATCTTGACTCATACTCACCATGACCTGATTTAAAAATGTAACTCTACCATTCAATAGGAGGTCGCACAATGCAAACCCATGCTTATTGACCATTTTGTAATATAACTGTGTTTAAAGTTGTCAGGCACCCACATTGTCACCATGGATTGCGAGGTCCATAAAAGTCACTGGAGATAGCATCAGATTCCAAAGGAACAAAGATCCTTTTGCCAAATGAAATTATTTCCAGCTTCTATTGTTGTTTATGCTTCAAGTTTGGTCCTTTACAGTGATATAAGCAATTTAACAACTTTTGACACTACAAGAAGCATTAATATGTAAAATTAATTCAAAAGCTGAATCAATTATGTGAAGAAAACCTTCTCATTCACAAACCATGTTATTCATTATTATGTCCAAGTGATTACCTGGGGAAACATTCCTCGTGTCTTTCTATGAATTCCATTAGTAATTGGGTTGCTCAATTGATAAACAAATTGACAATTAGTTTCGGTTCTCCTACTTAGTAGTTGAGAATCATTGCATCTATTATTCTATGCGAGTTTACTGAAATTTTTAATCTAATTCCACTTTAGAAATATGGTTGTTGAGATGGAAGGCCTCTTTTTCACCGTTCTTTTTAAATCTACAAGCCATGGAAAAACCGAGTGTTTTTTCTGTTCATAAACTAATACCAGTGTTTCGATTTGATATTGTAGTTGAGCTTTGTATGTGGTGCTGACAAACAATTGTCGAATGCTTTGGGATAGCCAATACTTTTGAAATTGAGTTATTTTTTACAATTGTAAAATAAAACATTTACTATGAAGAGATGGAAGTTCATGTATGTGGCCCATTTGCCTTTCATTTCCAAACAATGAATATTGAGTAACTATTGACTAACTTTAATTTTGCAATTTTTTTCAATAATTAACCGTTTTTAAAAATAAGGTGATTTTGATTATTAATTTAAATAAAGTATTGGAAATAGAAAAAATATATATTTTCTTTTTGGTTTGTTTGAGACAATATTACAATAAAACCTTATGCAATAACTCAATGGTGTAACGGAAATCGAGCACACACAGAAACCAAAATAACTTGAATAAGGTTATCTGTCTCTATTCAATCAATGAAATAAGAGAGCAAATAGCTTTCTTATATAGGTTACAATCAAGAGTCAAACTACTTTATGAATGTGGAATAAAGTGAAAATATAACTTAAAAGCAAATATCTGACCTAAAAGCAAATAAATTAACCTAAAGTCACTTTGACTTTATTAATGCCCAAGTCTAATTTCTAATTGACCATTATAAACTAATATTTAATTTAACACCCTCCCTTAATGGTCAATCTACTCACTACACCAAGTTTCTTTCGAAATTTTACATGCTTTTCGGGACCCAAAGACTTGGTGAAAATGTTTACAGTTTGATCCTCTGTAGGACAATAGTGCAACTCAATAGTTCCATATTCTACAAGCTGTCTGATGAAGTGACAGTGTGTATCAACATGTTTGGTACGCTCGTGGAAGACTGGATTCTTGGCAAGTTTCATTACCCCTTGATTGTCACAGAACAAGGGTGTAGGCTCTCTCTGCTACATCTGCATATCTGATAACATCCTCCTGAGCCAAACTGCCTCGCATGCACCTTTCAATGCTCCTCGATACTCTGCTTCTATCGATGAAAGGGCGACTGCATGTTGTTTCTTGCTGGTCCATGTGACTGCACCCGTGCCAAGGCTGAAGACATCCAGAAGTGGATTTTCTGTCATCAACAGAACCTGCCCAATCTGAATCTGTATACCCACACAACCTCGGGTCTTTGCTCCTGCTATACAGAATACCAAAGTCAAGTGTCCCTTTCACATATCTCAGCACTCGCTTCGTTGTTGTCCAGTGCTCTACTTTCGGCGCTGTCATAAATCTGGAAATGAAGCTCACAGCGAAACTCAGATCAGGTCTAGTTGTTGTAAGATATATCAAGCTGCCCACTAGTTGTCTGTATAGTGACTCACTGACTGCCTTTGAGTCAGTCTTGGCTGAAAGTTTCAGCCCTTTCTCCATAGGTGTAGAGGAGATTTTGCAATCCTCCATCCTGAACTTTTCCAACAAACTCTTGGCATACTTTGCTTGTGAGACAAAAATGTTGCTCCATGTTTGCCAAACTTCTACACCCAGACAATAGTGTAGGAGGCCTAGATCTGTCATGTCAAATGCTCTGCTGATGTTGGATTTGATCCATGTAATTGCATCTTCCTCACTACCTGTAATAATGATATCATCCACATAAACAACCAGAAGAATGATCTCATTACCAACTCTTTTGACATATAAGTTGGAATCTGAAGGACTCTGTTGGAACCATTGCTGAACCAAATACCTGTCAATATTGATGTACCACGCCCTCGGTGCCTGTTTCGGACCATATAGATCCTTCTTTAGTCTGCAAACTAGATGCTCCTTCCCTGCAACCTAAAACCCCCTCTGGTTGGCACATGTATACCACTTCCTTCAAATCTCCATTGAGGAAGGCACTTTTTACATCCATCTGGTGGACCTTCCAGCCTTGTTGTGTTGCCATGGCTAGAACAAGACGAATAGTGCTCATCTTCGCTGTAGGAGCAAAAGTCTCATCATAGTCAATGCCTTCTCGCTGAGAGAATCCTTTCACAACTAATCGTGCTTTGTACTTGTCAAGTGTACCATCTGCCTTGTACTTGACCTTGTACACCTATTTGCAGCCAATGGGTTTCTTTCCTGATGGAAGAGCTGTGAGATCCCAAGTCTGATTTTTCATCAAACTTTCATGTTCGACCTCCATGGCCTTTTCCCATTCAGGTCTTCCTTTTGCTTCCTTGAATACCTGAGGCTCATAGATCTCTTGAATATTGGCCATAAGAGCAAAGTTGAATGTGCTAGTCTGTTGTTTACTCTTACCTCGTGATGATCTTCCCTCGATCATCTCTCCTATTCGAACATCTCCAATGGTGTTGTGCCACCACTTGGGTCTTTTGGAATCCCTAGCTTCCAACTCAGTATTGCCACCATGACTTGGGCTTCCTGCTTCAGAATGTATTGATCTGACTGACCTAGGAGACTCATCCTGTTTTGACTCCTCATCATCATGCTCAGAATCTTTCCCCCATTCAGGTGGAGCCATCGAAAGCTTGACACCTGAATCTTCAATGACTTCTGGCTGCTCAGTAACTCTGAATGCGGGAGGAGTATGGAAGGGTCCAACCTCTTCATCAACAACATCTCTGCTAAAGCTCACCTTATCAGTGTCAACATCAACTAATCTGTAAGCTTTATGGGTGTCGTTGTACCCTGTAAGCATCATCTTCTTACTCTTTGGATCTAACTTGGTTCATTTCGCAGCTGGAATCCAAGTGTAAGCAGTAGAACCAAAGACCTTCAAGTGACTTACTTTGGGTTTTCTTCCAGACCATGCTTCCTCTGGAGTCTTCTACTTTACCACCATCATGGGAGATCTATTCAGCAAGTACACTGCTATGAACACTGCCTCTGCCCAAAACCTGTTAGGAACACACCTATTCTGCAACATACATCTGGACATCTCTGTGATAGTGCGGTTTCGCCTTTCAACCACCCCATTTTGTTGTGGAGTATAGGGTTGTGGTGTATTGTCTCTTGATCCCATGTTTAGCACAAAAATTATTGAATTCTTTGGAGCAGAATTCTCCACCATTATCATATTTAAGAGAGGTAATATGACAACCTGACTCATTCTCGACTAATCCAAGTGTAAGCAGTAGAACCAAAGACCTTCAAGTGACTTACTTTGGGCTTTCTTCCAGACCATGCTTCCTCTGGAGTCTTATGCTTTACCGCCATCGTGGGAGATCTATTCAGCAAGTACACTGCTGTGAACACTGCCTCTGCCCAAAACCTGTTAAGAACACACCTGTTCTGCAACATACATCTGGACATCTCTGTGATAGTGCGGTTTCGCCTTTCAACCACCCCATTCTGTTGTGGAGTATAGGGTGTGATGTATTGTCTCTTGATCCCATGTTTAGCACAAAAATTATTGAATTCTTTGGAGCAGAATTCTCCACCATTATCATATCTAAGAGAGGTAATATGACAACCTGACTCATTCTCGACTAATGCTTTAAAGTTTTGAAATTCTTTAAACACGTCAGACTTCAACTTCAAAAAATACACCCACATTTTCCTACTAAAATCATCAACAAACAGAAGAAAATACCTGGCATCGGTGATTGATGTCGTGTTCATTGGTCCACATATCTCTGCATGAACCAACTGAAGGACCCTCTGCACTCTCCAAGCTTGTCCTTCATCAAATGGCGCTTGATATTGCTTCCCTGCCTGGCAAGCTCCACAAACTCCCTGAATCTTTTGTTGAATGTCTGGAAGTCCATCTACCAGTTTCTCTCGTGCCAACTGAGAGAGGTAGTTAAAATTGAGGTGCCCATACCTCTGATGCCATAGTGTGCAAATGTTTGATGCACTCTTCGCTGCTAGTGCATGCTCTCTGCCCTGCCCAATATCCACCAATCTAAACAGACCATGGTCCTCCACACCAAGAGCAACGATCTTCTTGGTATTCTTGTCAACGATATAGCACTTGTGATTGCTAAAGCTGACATCCAAGTGAGGAGAGTGCCTCGTAATCTGACTAACTAAGAGCAGATTAAGCTTCATACCTAGCACATAGTGGACGTTGAGAAACATAAGCATCTTTCCTCCGAAGGAAATCTGAACATTCCCCTTGCCGACTATATTATACTCCTCACCTCCATCGAAGATCACCGAGTCTTTGGATGGACTAGGTGTAAACTCTGTGAACCAATCTTTTCGATTAGTGACATGCCTGGATGCCCCTGAATCAACAAACCAAGCAGATGACTTGGACTGATCTGCTTCTGTACAGGCCATAAAGGCATAGAAGGTTGTCTCCTTCTCCTCTGTGTGCTCTGCGACATGGGCCTTCTGCTGAGACCCTCTGTGGTTGTGCTTCTGATCTGCCAACCGCTTTCTGCAGTGCTTCTTCATATGGCCAGTCTTGCCACAATAATGACAAGTGATGGTCTTCAGGATTTTGGTGGCATCCTTATCATTGCCTGGACCAGGTTTCCTTGTCCATTTGCCTTTGCCTTTAGCTTTGGCTGCAAAGGCCTGCTCTGAACCCTCTGTCTCACTGTTGCTCCCAAATTGCTTCTTCCACTTGTCCTGCTGCAAGAGGTTATTGGATAGCTCTCCAAACCTCAGGTCAACGTCTATAGCTGTGATGTTCAGGGTCTCAATGAAGTGCTTGTAGGACCCTGGCAAGCTGTTCAGCGTGATCACCATCATGTTCTCTTCTGCCATGTTCCAACCAATGGCCTCCAACTGCTCTCGGATGTCCTTGATCTTGAGTAAGTGCTCTTGGAGAGAGGCACCATCACTCGTCTTGATCGAGAACAACATATTCTTTAAAAAGAATGCTCGACCCTTATCTGAAATCTCATGGGTCTCTTTCAACTGTTTCCATATCGTTGCAGCAATCTTCCCATTCTGAACCTTAGGTAGCATCTCATCTGTCACGGACAATTTGATCAGCATCATGGCCTCTATGTCTTGGCCATCAAACTTTTCCTGGTCTTTACCTGCAACCATGGGACGAGGACTTGTGCCCAAAACAACATCTGACAAGCATCGGTACGCAAAAATGGCCAACATGCGTTGCTTCCAAGTATTGTAATTCTTCCCAGAGAACTTTTGGTTGCCTTCCAACATGATGTTGGTCAATGTAGCCATAGATGATCGTAAAATACTAAACTTAGCAGATGAATAATGGCAAAATACCTGCAATCTGCCCTCAACCAGCTCCAAATCAACCAATTTTTCTTCAAATCTGCTAACTCAAGAAATTAGCAGTAAAATAAAACACCAGATCTTCGAAGTTGGGCACCAATCTGGGTAAGAACAGACCAATTTGGCTTTTAAAACCGAAAAATCAAATGAACTCGGCTTCGGCTGATCAAAAACCCTTTCGGCTCCTTGAGTGTGCTACGCTGGTGATCCCTCGATCCGTCACTGTCGACAGCAGTCCCTAGGTATTCACGCGCTCCCAGACTCTGTGGCCCTAACCTCGCTCTGATACCATGTAACGGAAATCGAGCACACACATAAACCAAGATAACTTGAATAAGGTTATCTGTGTTTATTCAATCAATGAAATAAGAGAGCAAATAGCTTTCTTATATAGGTTACAATCAAGTAGAGTCAAACCACTTTATGAATGTGAGATAAAGTGAAAATATAACCTAAAAGCAAATATCTGACCTAAAAGAAAATAAATTAACCTAAAGTTACTTTGACTTTATTAATGCCTAAGTCTAATTTCTAATTGACCATTATAAACTAATATTTAATTTAACAAATGGGAGTTTCTGTGGAGAACTTTTCCAACTTTTCCAACTGTTAATTTATCATATGTATGTTTGTTTGTTTTTTTTTTAAGTAAATGAAAATAAGAAATAATTTAAACATTATTGATTTCACTATGTATATACATTGATATATTGCATATAGTTTATTATATTTTGTAACCCTTTAATCCTTGTTTCTCATTTCATTTCTTTTTTCTTTTTTATTTCTTGTTTCATTGATTTTTCTTGTTCATGTAGTAAGTTATGGTGTAAAAAGCATTTCACCACTCTTTCTACCAGAAATAAAAAGATATATTAGATCACAGTTGTTTGTGGTATTTAATTGCATTAATATTATTTATAATATTATAGTGATGTTAAGTGTAAATGATGCCAATGCCCTTTCAAAAATGAAGTATTTTTATGTCCCTAAAATGTGATTTCAAACACCATTATTGAAGGAAAATTGGCATGTGAAATGTGGTCTCAAAACAAGAACTTTATCCTAAAATCACATATTTGGGTGTCAAAAACATGAAAAACAACCCTTGAATTGAAAAGTGGTGCTAGTAGTATCATCCCTTTTTTTGGCTTACAATTACAACATGTTGCAACCATGACCTTAAAAACCCATAATGTTGCTAACAAAAACCTTAAAATCAACCATTCAATTGAAAAGTGGTGTTATCACCTTAATTTTGCTCATAAGAGACATTTAGGTGATTGTTCAGAAGCATCATTAGTTGGAAAGAATACAACATAATAGTGACTACCTCATGGCTACTTTACATCACCTCAAAGAGCAAGAAATAAACCTTTAAGGCTCGATGTTTTTACACTTGCACAACCTTCCTTCACTGACACTCACAAGCCTTGCATCGAATATCCTTCAAAACCCACGGAACTCTACTCACATGAGTGAATTCGAACTCTTCAATGCATTTAAGGTGGCATGCCTTACTTAGGTGGATTTAAGTTGATGTACAAGAGGAATTCAAACTCTCGTCCCATTAATCAATACTTTGCCCCCCCAAAGTCTCTTTCAAGCAATAGGACCTCTTTTTGAATGAAGAGCTTTCAAATTGATGCTAGTTCTTCATGAAGTTCAAAATTTTCCTATAAATGAAAGCCATGCGACAACATTTGAGGAAGGGATTAATTGCAAGGTTATGCTAGACGAATGAGATTAGAGATCAATCATCTTACTCTCATCTCTACCATTCATTTCCATCACACTTGTTTGTGTTCTTTCCTCGAAGAACATAGACTTCTTCATTCACCATTGTTAGAGAGGGCTTTCAAAAAGGAAAAGGACCCATCCCAAGAGGATTGTTGGATCTTGTTATCACGCAAACTGCAAGTTGGGAAAAGCCCGACCCAATTCACTGGATGGTGATAACGGTGGGAGAGTTTAACCACTATCACTTCAAATAAACCCTCCCTCGCTTTAGTGAAGGAAAAATCCAACACAAGGGGAGTCTCGGGTGACCCTAGGGGGAAATGAGATGAAAAGTGAGACGATGGAAGTGACACCCTTATAGGTCAAGATACTAAGTGGAAGATAGCTTGGAAATGAGTTTTAGAAGCGATTAATAGTTGCCAATAAACTTGAGTACCTGTAGAAGATGATTGTACCTACCCAAGACACAAGAAAAGACGAGTATGCAAGCTTATAGTTATGTGGACAAGAAAGTTAAGCTTGGTGTCCCTGTTTGCAGCAGTCAACATAAATATATATCAGCAAGTAAATGACTATTAAAACTGCTATAAGATATTAAAATTCAGGTAGATGATGCAAGAAGTAAGCTAGTAATCACTAGTATAACTCAAGTATAAAAGCACAAGACTTTAGCAATGAACTAAGGATGTTATAAACAAGTATTGAAAAGATATTTTATTATCCTTATGACTGTAACAAACTATTGCTACAACAAAAAAATTCAACCCACAAAACAAGCAAGAAAACCACCCAAAAAGTGCATTGAAGCCAGTAGATTATCGGGGCAATTAATTAGCAACTTTTGACAGTTGAAAAGTGAGTTATAATAATAATAAAAAGAGAGTAATTTGTTGCAGCCCTAATGGTTGTAGCTTAAAGTTACTACAGCAAAAAAAAATGCTTGGAGAAGTGAGACACCCTAGTGGGCCAAGCAAGCCTTAAGCACAAGCAAAAGTTTCCAACTTAGACAATTACAATATATTGTGCTTTTGCGTATCCCAATGCAATGATTTTGTTTCTCCAATGCAAGAAGATTAGTGCCTTTAACTATTGGGTTGTGGAGTATCAAAAATTAAGGAGCTAGTTGAGCTACTTCCTTGGGGGTGTAATCCCTTTTACTCCCCAAGGCAAGCTACGCTAGCTAGGAAAAACCCTCGGAGGGTGTAAACCCTTTTACTCCTAGGATTTCCTTGTGCAACAAAGTATTCCAAGACAAATATAATGGAATTAGTGGGGTTGTATGCACTTATACTCCCCAAAAGCTTAAACAAATTAACCTTGTAACCAAGAAAAAAAGCAATAGCAATAAAGATTCCTTACCTAGTCCAAGCATTAACAATATAAACCTCTTTTTAACCAAGCAAATCCACCATAAAGCAAGAAATAGGCCTCCACTAGAGATAGTGCATCATCTATCCATCCAATAGCCAAAGTAAAACAATTACAACAGCAAGTGACAAGAGAGATATGTAAAAATGCCCAAGTAGGGAACAAATTTCAGTCGAGTCTCTTCTCCAAAAATGTTGATGTCCAAATGAAATAAAATGATTCTTATTTATACAAATCCTCCTACAAGTGCGTGTCCACTTAATTTTAGGGTAACCGCAATGTAAGGGGAAACAACCCTTACTTTGCCCCTTTACAAAAAGTAAACTCAATTTTAAAATAAAAAATTGCATAATAGAAACCCTAAGATGATGTCAACCCCCTAAAAGGTGACGTTTTGATACTTTTTTGAAAGTCATTGGAGTTGAGGATGGAAGTCATTGGGCCTTCTAGGGCCTCCCTCTCATGCGCTAGGGTTTCCTCCTCCAAGTCGAGCCTTCTCCCAACACCACCACCACTACAACCCTAGCCCTAAGATGACATCAAGCTCCTCAAATGTGACGTTTTGTCCTCAAGAACAAATCGTTGGACTAGAAAAGGGTTGGGTTAGGTCCTCCATGGTGTCTCCTCAGGCCTCCAAAGGTTATCGTCATCATTCGATGCATGGGCCATGGTATCCAACCTGTGGGATTCAAGTGCCAAGGAAGCCCAAACTAGGCTTGTTTTTCCAAATATGTCCACCAACTAGGTCTTGCAAAGACAATGAATACACCCTCCAAGGATCTCAAGTAAAATGCATCATGATAAATACATCAAGTCAATAAAAGATCCATCTAAGCATGTACATCCAAACCACCTCATCAAAATAAACAAGTACTCAAAGACCCTCTGCAATTTTCCAAGTTTAGGTATGGGAGGGTTGATAAAGCAACCTATTGGGTGAATCGTACCTCAAGTTTAGGAGTGTTTCACAAGTGGACCCCTCTCTAGGTCTTGTGGAAAAAGTGACATGGATGGGGGCAAGACTTTTGGGCATGGAGTTCATGACATACAAGGGACCGTAGTATCTCATTTATGGGTGCCTTTGTAGAGGGTATGTTACACCTTCATTTTCAATGCAATCTTTTTCCAAGCCCATTTATTTTCTTTTATTCTTTTAAGATGTTACTAGGTTGAAGCCAAGGTGGGGCTTCTACCTAAGCATGAAAAACAATGCCCACCTTGACTCTACCCTGGTCACATCATGCTTCCCCAAGTTGAAGACAATGTGTGGGACTTCTACCTAAGCATGAAAAACATTGTCCACACACGCTCTACCTTGGTTGTCATTTTTGCATTTGTTATCTTCTTACGGGTCCCATTAGTTTCTTATGAGAGACGTTTCTTTGTCCTCGGGATCCCTGGTGATCAGGGGATCAAATTTTGCTCAATTTTCAAAGTGCTCGGAATGTGATGAAAACAGTGTCATTACGTCTGTCTCGTCTTCCTGATTCCGACGGTATATTTACTTTGTCAAATGGACGCCGTATGGAGAAGATATCGCGATCTGTTCACCAAGCCAAACAGGGAAAAATTTGATCCTGACTGTACCTGTCCGTACAGACCGTACGATGATGACGTGGCAGTTTTTTATTGGTTGATTGTTGGCGAGTCGGGTGTTGACACGTGTCCTGTACCTGGCGAATGTTGTGAGGACACGTGGCCCAATCCGAAGGTGCCACGTGTCACTCATTTTTGGTTCATATGGTTGTGTAAAACTTATATGGGAGTCCGCGGGGTTCGACCCCGGGACCTCCCCCCCACAGCATAGAGCCTTCGCACAACCGCTCGACCATTAGGCCATCGAATGGTTCTTGTTTGATATATGGTTTCAATATGTTTTAACAATGTTTATTGTATTGAACGGAGGGGGGTCGGGCCGGGGCCTAAGCCCCGACTCGTGGATTTACCATATGACATATGACCATTGTAAAAACTAAATCGCGCGTGAATTGTAATTGCATTCCATATATACCATATGTTATATTGTAATAAATATATGCACGCTGGGTTTAGAACCATAACCAACGAATAAATGCGTGGGGTTATTGTATATAACCCGTGGTTTTGTTATATGACCGGTGGATTAATATGCGCGGGAGTTATACGGTTTTGAAACAGGAATAACGACTTAACCACTTGTTTGCCTAGCGCGCGGTCATATGCGCCATACGCCCAGGTGCCGAGGCGGTTAGGGGTTGGCGCGCCCTTAACCGTCCTACGGTTTGCACCGTTGGCATGGTTGCGTCCGGTGCTTGGTTTTTGCGCTTAAATGAGCGTGTGAGCCAGGTTCAAAGAGGAAGGGTGCGAATTGTAGAACCAGAGACAGCAAGCTTGAAGAGGGAGACTTCCAGGAGGCCTAACTTCTTCGTTTTTCGACCGATTGAGGTGCCGAAAGAGCCCAGACAGGGGTTTTGGGATGCTGGGAAGCCATTGGAGCAGTCGGTTTTTCAGTTTGAGCATTGTAAGACATGTTTTTGAGCACTGTTTGAGCAATTAATAATAATGATCCATTGGAAGTTGGACCAGGAGATGTAGCCCATAAGAGGGGTGAACTCCTTTATCAATTGCTGTGCATATGTGTTTATGTTCAATGATTATGCTGCT
>ML779693.1:372424-391903 GCA_009831015.1 Picea engelmannii | reverse complement strand
GGGGTGCGAGCATTAATAGAGAAAATATATTATATATTTTCTCTATTAATGTCACCCCCCACCCTAATGTAGCAAGATTTAGGTCATCTATGGAATAATTCTTGATATTTCAAGACTCATAATGCATACCATGTCTTTTCTATGTGAGAATTTCATCAATTACTTCTATGAAAGAATATGTGAATACAACAAAGTCCCCATTTGGATCTGCTATTTTAGGATTGGTGCACTAGTAAGAAGTTTCTTTAGTATTTAAAAATTATCTTCACATCGATGTGTCTATTCAAACTTATTTCCCTTCTTCTCATGTGATAATATTGTATATGAAATTTTACAAAAATCCTCGTATGGACCTTCTAAAATAACCATTAACGATCTTATATCTGAGACATTTCTAGGAGTGGGCTATCCCATTATGGATACAATTTTCTCGAGGTCCAGTTTTATTCCTTTCTTAGAAATGATATGTCCCAAATACTAAATATACTTTTGATACACTTTTATTGACTTAGCATAAATTTTATTTTATCTCAACACTTGAAAAACTAAGTGCAAGTGTTCTTCATGTTCCTCTTGAGAATTATAAATGAAGGTGTCGTCAAGGAAGATAATCAAAAATCTATTCAAATACTAGTAAAAGATAAAGTTCACAAGACACATGAATGTATCTAGTGCATTTGAAAAGTCAAAGTGCACCATTATAAATTCATAGTGTCCATATATTACCCTAAATGTCCTCTTGTAAATTTATGCATCCTTCGTTCTAACTTGGTGATAGCTTCGTCTCAAGTAAATCTTCAAGAAGAATTTATTTTCTCTCATATCAAACAAGTCTTATATTTATTGGTACAAGGTACTTGTTCTTGATGTTGGATTTATTCAATTATTTATAATTAATACACAACTTGAGTGTTCCATATTTCTTCTTCACAAACACAATTAGTGCTCCCCAAGGTGATATGCTTAGATGAATATATCCCTTTTTCAACAATTCTTGAAATTGCATTTTTAGTCCTTGTAATTTTAGGGTACTCATCACGTAAGGTGTATTAGATACAACTGAAGCTCCGAGCTCAAGGTTAATAAAAAAATCAATGGCCCTCTTTGAAGGAAGTCTATGTACTTCGTATGGAAATGGATCTTTGAAATCTTGCTAGATTGGAAAATCAACAAGGTTTGTACCCTTGGTCTTTGTTGATTCTAACACATGAGTTGCATACAATTGGAACTTGTTTTTGAAACACATATTCAACAAGAAGTCTAAAATTTGTCTTAAGAGAATCAATCTTGCAACATCCTTTACTATATCTAGGTTCTCTTCTTTATTAATATAATACATTGTTTTGATGTAGTGGTGGAAATTGAAATGATGTAACTCCAACCAATCCATTCCAGTGAATACATCATATGAACCAAATGGTATGATGTTTAGGTATCGATACTAAGAGAGCCCATTCATCTCTAGTGGACATCTCTAAACCAAATCACTTACGGCTAACTAGACCAACCATGGCTTTTTATGTTCACTCTACATTTAGGAAGATGAATTTTAACAAGTTTAGGAGTAATATAACTATGACTTGCCCTAAGATTAATTACAATTTCTTAGATTGCTTTTAATCTTATCCTCTATTTTGAGCATGTTTGTTTGGCGATATGTCTAGTGGTCTTCTTATGCAATGTAGATCAAAGGAATGGTTCATGCCATATCATTCCGAGTAGTATCCTCTTGAATGTTATAGGAAACACTACTTATGTAATTCATATGCAGATATTTCTTATATATATTCTCATCTCAACAATCCAAACACTTAAGTGGAGTTCTTTTTCTCTTTCGTAAGGACTCTACTACCTTTTTCCCACTTGTTCCCACTTGAGTTGGTTGATTTGGATGAAAATAACATATATTGTTTATAAATAAAGGAAGTTTCAACCCCCCCTCTCTCTAAATATTTCTAATTCCTTTCACAATTTGGTTTTCCTTTTACCTACTCTTCACATTATGTATTTTGTTGGAATACTTCAAGTTATTTGGTGATATGTCTAGCTCTCTTCATATGAAACATAGATCATAGGAATGTGCATGCCACATCATTCCTAGTAGTATCCTCTTGAATGTTTTGAGCAATCCTTTTTATGTCCTTTATATGTGAATGTTCATTATACATATTTTTCTCTCCACAATCGAGATGCTTAAGTGGAGGTATTTTTCCTCTTTCCTCAGGAATCTACTGTCTTTCTCCCACTTTTAGCTAGTTTATTTGGTTGAAAAGAGCTTAAATAGTTCCTAAAAATAGGAGATTTGAAACCTTTATTTCTTTTGTCTAGCTTTTCTATTTTCTTATCGTTCGAAGTCCTTTTAAAATTTGGTTTTCATTTTACCCACTCTTCACATTATTTATCTTTTTGGACTAATTCTTCAAGTGTAAGAGGTTCCATTATTTGAATATCATTTTTTGAATGCATGCTACAATCCACTCAAGAAGTAGTTTATTTTCATCTTCTCATATTTTATGTACTTGATATACTTTACTAAATCCACACTGAAATTCCTTTCATATTAATCCAATAACAATTGACATTATTCTATCTCGTGGAATTCATTCACTTTATTCTAATACTAATGATTGGAAAGGTAATTCTTCTAAAAACATTTCGTAAACTGCTTTCACACAATATTTCTAACACTGATCCTTTTTATCTATTGGTAGAGTTCCATTGGATAGAAGCCTTGTGAATTAGGTATATATTGAAACAATGGCCTTCATCTTCCTTTAGCAGTAATAGGCTTGGAAATATTTTTTCATTCCCTATATTCATGCCTCGTCGTCTTCTTTAGATTTTTTTTATATCGAATGTGGGTGTCTTAGCCTTGTTAAGCTCTTCTTGTCAACTATCCTAAATGTGCCTCTTCCTTTGGTGACTACTTGGATAAGATTATGGTCTACTCAATGTCTCATGAAATTTATATTATTCACTAATGGATGATTCATATGGATATGGTTGGTATGCCTCATCTTGTGAGGATTGTCTCGACTCATGGGATCCTCTATGAGAAATCGTTTTTGAGCTACTTCTTCTATCAACATTATTAGAATATATCTTTAATATGATTTCCTTTGTATTTTTGTTATGCTTTAAAGCATACTTGAATTAATTTGGTTATGCTCCTCATAAGCTTCAATTAACCTCTCATTATTCACACAATAGTTCTAGACTTCAACCCTTAGGATCATCATGGTTTCGACAATGTTTGAGGATACTCTTTGTGTTTATGTCCAATGAACTTTATTTCAATATCTCCATTATCCATATTTGCATCCATGACATTTTTTTTAACAACATTATGTTAAAGGTGTCCTATGAATCATCCATGCCAAAAAGTTCATTAGAACTCAAATTTAATTCTAGGTTTCATACACAACCCTCAAGGTTCTCGTTGTCTCCATTTTACATTAATTTCATCACATATTATCTATAACTATTGTTTGAATATGCAAATGTATCCACATAAGACATGTTTAACATAAAATTTTATTGCAAATGCTAATCTAAAATTTTAGACTTTTCTAAGTCTTTATCTCCAAATTAGGATAAAGAAAATCTCTCTCGTCTTCTTATTGATGCCTTTCTATTTTCCTATATGTCCTTATTCGAGTCCACTTTGTTTTATATGTTGTCCTTCTTGGAATCTAGTTTCCTTGAAAATATTTGAATGAGCATCTAGACTAATCAAGGACTTGGGGTAGATCCATTTCTATATGAAGGTTTCTTCCATACCATGACAATTAATCTAAGAATAATTTAAAAATAAATATATGTTATTTGTACTTTAAGATTGACCCTAATACATTGCAATGTATGAACCTGATTGTAGCCATATGCATGGAGGGGGTCATGTTTCTCATATGGTACAAGACATAACATCGATGCTATGTAGTGATTCAATTCATACAGATACATTGCAATATAGTGTCCATATGGATTGTCATCTGCCTAGCAAATCCTAATTATACCATGTTGACTTAAAAATCGTTCTTCTTGGAGTGAGGACACATGAAATTTAACCTACTTTGTTAATCATCATTCCCAATTTTTTAGGGAATTTCTTGGACATAACTTTAAATTTGATCTTTTGAGCCTAGTGATATTTGCAACATTTTTGGGGGGATAAATAATAAAAAATTACAATTTGATATATGTATCTTTTCGGCATAAATATTTTGTGAGCTAATGTAATCTTTAACTCAACATGATATAGATATGAGCATTTTATTCATAACAACTATTTGCCCTTCTTATGTACCCCTATCCAAATATAGAGTTAATGTGGGGCATATTGTTTGGGCATGAAATGGTGTAACCTATGAATGATAGAGGTGATGTGTTTCCATGAAGATAAATCCTTGTTATCAGATGTAGAACAAAAGAAAGATGGATTGGAGACAACTGTAAAAAATATTCCCAATGTTGTTAGGTGCAACTGTAGTAACACACATTGAAAAAATGGTTTTCTCATCCAAATTAATTAGTTTATTTTCTCTTACATAACCTAAAATTTTGAAATATTTTTTTATTAACCACCTACGAGTTGATTCAACCATTTTATTTTACACCTCCTCATGTGCTATTAGTGGGTATTTTTTTTTCTGTATGATCCTCCAAAACATGTTTGTTGTGATTCTTTCTGGGTCAATTTCAAACTATATTCACACTTTTGAAAACTTGGTCTTTTGTTGTTAGGGTATGACTAGTTTCACAGGTTAGTCTATTCAGCATATGTTCCCACATAAATTTGTTTTTGACAACTCATTTATTTAGCCAAGGTAACCTCTTGCATTTGGCCCTCCCTTCTCCCTCTTCCTACCTGCATTTTTGTGGGTTGTATTTTAGGCATGACATGATGAAGTTTATATGGTAGCCTCCTCCTAATCCCCTACTGCATCTCTCCTGCACATATTTTTCTATTGTAGGACCCTAATACTCAACTTTGTAAGAAAGTTGTTTCTTTGTAGGATATTAATAACAATTAGAAATAAACTATTGCTCAGCTGTAGAACGTTGGGATTCATGGGTAGGTTACTTCTTTGCAAAAATATAATTCCGAACTTCATAATGAAGTTACTTTTTGATAAAATAATACTTCAATTATTCATGAGAAAAACATTTCATTGCAAAAAACTAATATGGGACTTCATGATGAGGTTAATTTTTTGTAGGCATCTATTACCTAACTTAACTTTGTGAGGAGGTTTCCTCATTTTGAAGTGATAATTTCCAACTATTTAATGAGTATCAGGACTTGAAGCATGATTATTGTATCTTGCAATTGTTATTTCCTAATAAGGACAAGTCCAACCTAAATTTGCAACACAAAGCCTTGTACAAGAAGTAGGTTCATTAAGAAGCATCGAAGGGCACTTATAGGATTGTATTAGCAAATTTCCAAATCTCTCTTCTTTCATTTTTTATAGATATCATAAACATGTTGGGAGATGGATGCTTCACATTAATGAACTTGAAGAAATTATGACCTTTAAATATCATGAACAATTTGAAGGGGAACTTGGAAAGACATACTTGACACTTTCTATGACAATTTTCACCACTTCATAGGAAGAATTCTATCCTTTATTGAAGAATATATTTTTGAATATAATCTTACACTAATGACAACCCTTAGAAATATACTTATAACATTGGCAATCCTAATATAAGAGATAAGGAGAAATTACTTGTCATGTTGCAATAGGACATTTCATATGTATCACAAAGAATTCCCTCTTCTTATTTTGATGCATCTTTTGATGCACTAGTGGATACTTGTAGGAATTTAACTTGAGGTGCTATTGGAAATGGCACAGTGGAGGGTACACCGAGCATACTTGGCAAGTTTCACAATGATTCCATATGATTTGATAGCCTTAGTGACCGAATCATAGTGATTTGTGAGATTGTTAGGATAGTGTATTAGCATGTAGGCTAGGAGGAGTAATGATGTCTTATCGGGTAGGACAAACTACTGAAGAGGTGTTGCATAGTGGGATTCAACAAAGGATGGTGCCACTTGCAAATGTGATAGATTGTGTGTGTTGTTTGTGGAAATGAAACAATGTTGGGTGGTGATGACACAACATCACTTACGATGAAACGATAAATCTAGCATTCTACACGGTTAAAGGTGCCTGACTTGGGTTTCGTCATGAGGACATATCCGTTAGACATATTATCAATGATGCAATCGATTGATGGTCATGCCCAACTAGAAAGGTTCCATAGATGTTGCGTGGTGACTAGGATTCTGGAGTGGTATGGGACGTTCAAGTGGAATGAAAATTATATCCCCATGACAAATGGTATTGGAGCCACAATTGAATGTGAAAATTGCAGAAATGTCTCTTCACCACAACCACCCCTTTCATTGGAGGAGTTGATGGGGTTGTGTTGACAAGGATGCCAATAATTAAAATGGGGGAGAATGTAAAGATGCAACTTGAGGTGCCATTGGAAATGGCATGATGGAGGGTGCACCGAGCATACTTGAAAATTTGCACAGTGACTCCATGTGGTTTGGTAGCCTTGGTGATCGAATCATGGTGATTTGTGAGAAAATTAGGATGGTGTACTAGCGTGTAGCATAGGAGGAACAAGTATGTCTTGTTGAGTAGGATAGATGACAGACAAGGTGTTTCATAGTGGGCTTCAGTGAAGGATAATGTGACTTGGAAATGTGATAGATTGTGAGTTTTTTCCATAGAAAGGAAAAAGTGTTGGTAATTGCATCGAAAATATGTGAATGCTTGACGAAGGAGGGACATGATATTCATAGACTAGCATGTGTCAACTTAGATGGATGATAGCATGGTCTCACATTGGGCAGTCAATTGTTCAAGTATGCTTGGTCCAAGGGAGGAAATAATAGGTTTCCTATGGTTGGGTGGTAATGATTCAATGTCACCTATGGTGAAATGAACACTCTGAAATTTTTCATGGCTGAAGTTGCTTGGCTTGGGTTCAATCGGGACATGTCGATTAGGCATTTTCAGGTGATACCAGTGGTTGATGGTCATGCCCAACTGGAAAGGTCATACTAGTGCCACATGACAACTAGGATTCTTAAGTGTTTTGGACAATTGATTGTCATTGATGTCAACCCTTAGAGATTGATGTCAACCCTTGGAGAAGTCATGAATCCCCAGAGATGTGGATGAGATTGTTGGACAATTAGTTTGGACAGTTGTTTGTCATTGATGTCAACTGTTGGAGAGTGATATTGGAGATTGATGTTGACCCTTTGAGATTGATGTCAACCCTTGAAGATGTCTAGAGATGTTGGAAAAATGATTGACACTTGTATGATCAAGATTGATGGTGAGTTAGTTGGGTACATTTGATGTAGTCTACATATAGCCCCAGAGGTGTGGTTATGGGACCCGAATTTGATTAGGGAATATGGACATGAAGGAAAATGAAATTGCAGGTAAGACTATCATAGATGGATAGTACTCGTCGTTCCATTTCCGGTGATATGTGGAACGCCACGTAGTTCCTCATGGTTAGGGAGATATGAACTTGTGAAGTTGGAAGCCCCAAAGAATGGCAAACAGTTGGTTACAAGTCTTAGTCAAAGGGTGAAGTGGTTGTAACAAGAAACCTCTAAAATAAGGAAAGAGGTTACCTAGCATTAGTATAAATACACATCAAAGAGTCTCTCATTTATACACACACACTTAGATTGAATATTTATCTTATGAATGTTATGGTTTAAGTATTGTGATATTTTGGCTAGTTTGTGATGACATTTTTCTGAAGTTGTGAAGGTCTGAAGTAGCGAAAGTTTTGGAGTTGCAGAAAACTGGTAACCCTAGTTTTCTGAGGTTATACGTGGGTTTCATAAGGAAAGGTCACGCACATATGCGAGATGCAGAATGATAGGTTGCATACATCTGTAGGTTGCATGAGGATAGGTTGCGGACTTGAGGAAAAGTTTTGAAGAAGAACATTTGGTTGAGTTGCAACAAGGTTTGATGGTACAACTTAGTGTCTACAGGATTTGAGATGGTATGCTCCAGGTTTTCATGAGTAAATTCATGTATTTTATGTATTTKTTTGAGGACTTTATCTTGGATGGTATGGCACATGCTTAAGGCATGTCTTGGAGGCCCTTGATGGTACATGATTGCATATGGTTGAGGTGATATTGTTACATGCTTGAGACATACTCTTGGTACTTGGTATATGGTTGTTATGGTTCATTGTTAGAGGCACATCTGTGTGATATTGGCATATACTTGAGGCTTATCGTATGGTACATGGCATGATTGAGAGTGATATGGTATATGGTTGAGATACATTTCATGGTATATGGTATATGGTATGGTACATGATTGGTACATGGTATGGTGTTGATGTACATAGTTGAGGAATATGGTATAGGTATTGGTGCATGGATGATGCACAATTTGGTAAAGGTGTTGGTGCATGTTTGATGCACTTGTTATGGTACGTTTTGTGGTACAGGTTGATGCATGGTACAAGTTTGGTACATGGTATGGTACATGCACATATCTTGTGATGGTATGTTGGTGATCTTGGCACATGATTAGTAGAGGCATGTGTTGGTGATGTTGGACATCTAGAGGTGTCCCTTGTACATGATCCATGTGAGAGAATCTAGTTGAGTATCGGTGACAATGACAAGTTGGACAGGTTGGAGAGTGACAGTTTGGATACAGTGACAGGGTGGCAGTGACAGTGACAATGATAGTGATTGTGGTAGTGATAGTGACAGTGATAGTGATTGTGGTAGTGACAATTGATCTACACTTATATTTCATGGCGGTAGGATGGGGAAAGGAAAGGGGGTTGTATCCTCCTTCCGGTTGGAGTCGTAGAATCAAGGAGTTGGAGCTTCCTTTAGGTTGGAACCTGAGAACTAGGTGGTTGTAGTCACCTTTGAGTTGGAGCTGAAGAACTTAGGGGGTTGTAGCCTCCTTCTGGTTGGAGCCAGATAATTTGTGAGTTGTAGCTTCCTTCAGGTTGGAGCCTGTAAATAGGGGGTTGTGGCCTCCTTATAGTTGCAATTGGAGAATTGGGAAGTTGGTGCTTCATATGAATGAATTCTTGATATATATAAGAAAGCATTCTGTGGTTTTCTCCCATTTGGGTTTCCACATAAATAATGGTGTACTATGTTGTTGAATGTGATGTTGATGTGATGTTGCCTACAATTACATGCTTCTGATATATATATTGAATGCAATCATAGATGATACATTGATGATAAACCGTTGAACATTGTTGATAAAGTGAAAGAATATATATTGTGGTTAAAAGTGGTATAAAGTGCTCATGCTGATGTTGGATTACTGAGAGAGGGGGTGAATCAATAATAGAGCAATTTTAATCCTTTTAACCACAATATGTAATTGTTATTTATATTTATGATCAATGTAACATTATCATCCAATAAGTGTAGAGTAAATAAACCATAAACAATGAACAATCACACACATTCATAGTACATCAATATTTTTACGTGGAAACCCAATGCAGGAGAAAACCAAGGAATGTTTTTTCTTATATGTATTTAATAATTACATTCATTGGAAGCACCAACTTCCTTTTTTCTCCAGCTGCAACTTGAAGGAGGCACCGACCCCCTATATTTTCAAGCTACAACCTAAGGGAAGCTCCAACTCCCAAATTCTCTAGCTACAACCAAAAGGAGGCTACAACCCCGTATGTTCTCCAGCTACAATCAGAAGGTGGATACAACCACCTATCCTTGCCCCGTACTGTTGCCCTGAAATATAAATGAAATCATGAAACCACTACCACATTTTCACTGTGAGATATACCACTATAAACATGTACCAATCTGTGCCAACAACTTGTAACCAACATGTTCCATGCCTTTGTCACATCAACATGCAACCTGTCACTGTGTCCATATTGTAGTTGTTCCCTATGCATACATCCTCATACAAACCCCTTAACCAAGTGCATCTATATCTCTCTAGTCATGTGTCATACATGTGTGTATAACCATGAACAAGTGTAATAACCCTCACATGGACTAGACATCAAACCCTTACTGATATACAACCTCTCAATGCATCAACCACTTCAAAAATACAAGCTCTCAACCGTGTACCACAAAAACCCTTAACCATATGCCAAGAATTACAAGATGTGCCTCAACACTAACAAGATGTACCAATGATAAATATTGATTATACAAGCACTGTATTTATGTAAATATGGATTATATAGTAAGTCCCATGCAGCCAATAGCCTCTATAGGTTAAATCCTCAAACCCCCTTAACCATTTCTCATGTAGACAACAAAATCCAACTACTCGTAGAAATAAGACATACCTTTTGAACCTGTACATAGATCTGATGTACCTAATCACTGTAGACCTTCCTGGGAGATTGCTTTCAGACTCTAGAGACATGACATCTTCATATTCTAAATATTTTATGTATTTACCCGCATGTATGTTCCCTATTATACTACTAGCCCACATACGTATGCACCCTTATCCACTTCAGCCCGCATACACCTCAAAAACTAGGGTTTTTTTCATTATTTTCTGTAATTTCAAAACTTTCACCGTCAACCTTTCGTGCTACCTTAGACTTGTGCAACTTCAGATGTATCAATGAGTACCTGCAATAAACTTTACACAATAATATATATTCAATGTTCTCAATAGGTGCTAATAGGAGAACCTGTATCTCTTATTTATACTTCCATGTAGCTTCCTCAAGGCGTTACCTTCTAACAAACTTAACCCAATTCCTTGTTTTACGACTAACCCACTTCTAACCCACTCTTCTACAAATAGTAAATTCTCCACTTCTAGTTGCGACTAAATTATTTTTAATTATTTTCTTATTGCAACAACTTAACTCATGATTAAATCCTAGTTTCACCCACTTGACTAGTCAACTTTTTCTAGGAGCTTCTAGAATAATTTGACTTCTTTGGCCTTCTAGATAACTCATGAGGGTTCTCCAACTTCATAATGCCATAACTCTCTAACCATAAGGAGTTATGTGACGTTCCACATATCATAAAAAATGGCATGGCATGTACTATCCATCTAGAATAGTTTTACCTGTAAATATATTAATATTCATACCATTATACATCAATCAAACTGAATTCCATTCACCATACTATTGGGGCTACAGGAATTTGTTGGTTGTGGAGCCTGATTATCTTCCTGATTCAGAGGTCCTTGCTTTCAGCCGTGTTTATACCCCATGAAGTATTTACACCCCAGAAGTATGTACACTCTTCCACGCGGGGGAGTGCAGAGGGGGGGGTACCCCCTCTGTGGGGTCCGGGGGGCCTATCCCCCTGGCTGGGGGGTCTGGAGGCAAGCGGGCCCCCAGCGAGGGTTCGGGGGCGAAGCCCCCGAAGAAAAAATTGCCTTGTAAAAGTATATTGTAATTTCATTGTAAATATGGACCGTTCATTATAAGGTCGCAGATCTAACGGTAGAGATTATGTTAGGGTTTTTTTCCCTAGAAGGCAACCCTCTTCTATGAGGGAAATGTATTACGGCTATTGGTGATGGTGAATATTGTATTATGAGAGAGGAGACTGTGAGAGAAAGAAGAGGAAGTTACAACGGATTTTGCTGTAGGTTGTATCCCTTCATTTGCTGGATAATAATAAAGGAAGGACCTGGAAATTTCTCTGGTGGATGTAGCCCACAATGGGTGAACCACGTAAATCTGTGTCTCTCTTGTATTGTGTGTCTTCTGTGTTTTGTTTCTGCATTTGTTTTATTTTATTGCTCCGCGGTCCTATTTTTCTAACAGAATTTGCTACCGTACTTTATTCAAGGGTTAACATCAATGAAAACCATCCCAATTAATCAACAATATCCCCCTTTGGCATTGATGCCAACACTCTGATGCAACATTGAAGTCATATCGCTCATGCTCCCCCCGTGACCATCTCTCCCCCTAGAAACATGACTATGTGCTCTCTCTCAAAGCATCTAACTCTTTATCCTGCATTTGATGAACCTCTCCCTCTTTTAAATCAATGGAAAAGGTAACTTCTCGTCCGAGGTTGCTCCCCCTAACTGAAGTGTTCTTGGGGATGCTTCCCCTGACTGAACTTTTCCTGAAACTTCTCCCCCAAATGGAATTGTCCTCTTTATGGTGTTTCCTCGTGTAAATCTAAGACATATAAGATAAGCATTCAAAATAATTCATTTTGTAGTAGAAATTACTCCGATTCTCTGGAAAAGATACTCAAAGGATTCCCTTGAAAGCGGTTTTGTGAAGATATGTGCAACATGTTCTTTTGTTCCCACATATTCAATTCTGATGTTCTTCTCTGCAACATGTTCTCTTAGAAAGTGATACATGATTGGAATGTGATTCGTCTTGGAGTGCATCACTGGATTCTTTGAGATATTGATAGTGCTTGTATTTATCACAATATATTGGAATGGGCTCATCATACTCAACCTGTATATTTTTCAGAGTTTGTTTCATCCATAGAAGCTGTGTACAACATGCATCTTCTGCAATATACTCTGCTTCTGCTATAGATAATGATATTGATGATTGTTTCTTTCTTAACCAATATATCAAACACTCACCCAAGTAGAACGTTGCTCCACTAGTGCTTCGTCGGTCATCAATGCAACTTACCCAATCTGCATCTGTGTAGGAAATAAGTGATATATCCTTTCCTTTTGGATACCATAATCCAAACTTTTATGTACCCTTGAGATATTTGAAAATCTTCTTTACTACTAGAACATGTGATTCTTTTGGTGTTGCTTTAAATCGTGTCATTTGTCCAACTGTCTGCATTACATCTAGTCTGGATGTTGTCACATAAAGTAAGATTCCAATCATTGACTTGTATTGCCTCTGATCTATAGATTTTGAATCATCATATTTACTCAACTTACAACTGGTTTGCATAGGATTATTAATTGGTTTGCAATCCTCCATTCCGAACCTCTTTAGAATTTCTCTGATATACTTAGTTTGAGAAATAAATTTAAAATGCCTTGGTTTCTTTGACATATCTAAAGACCTAGAAAGAAGGATAGTTCTCTAAGTAATGACATTTCAAATTCATTCTGAATATCCTTTGCAAATTTCTGTCTTAATCTATCATCATCAATTCCAAAAATAATATCATCAACATAAACTTCAATTAATAAATACTATCTTGAATTACCTTGATGTAGAGGTTGTTGTTTGCATTTCCTTTTCTGAACCCTGCCTACTGTAGATACCTGTCCAGTCTAGAATACCATGCTCTGGGAGCCTGTTTTATACCATACAAGGCCTTCTTCAACCTGCACACATAGTCTTCGTTCTCTGACAACTAAAATCCTTTTGGTTTCTCACTGCAGACTTCTTATTCAAATTCCCCATTCAGAAAGGATGATTTCACGTCCATCTGATACACTTTAACATTCTTGGAGCATGTATAAGCTAGGATCAATATGATTGATTCCATTCTGGAAACTGGGGAAAATTTCTCTTCAAAGTCAATACCTTCAACCTGTGTGTATCCTTTACATACCAATCTAGCTTTGTTCCTGGTAACATATCCATCTTCATTCAATTTGTTTATGAAGACCCACTTTGTGTCGATCACATTCTTGTACCTTGGTCTTGGAACCAATTCCCAAGTGTCATTCTTCCCAATTTGATCCAACTCTTCATTCATGGCCTTTTTCCATAATTCATCCTTGCTTGCTTCTTCAAAACTGTTTGGTTCAATCGAAGATAAGAGTGCTCGGTGCAGTTGTTCTAGTGAACAAATTCTTCTTCTGGTCTCAATTCCTGCATCTTTGTTCCATATAATCTGATCTGAAGGATGATTTTTTTGTATTTGTTTGCTAGGTGTCTTTGGAGGTACTTGTTGTACTTGATCTTCTACTTCTATTTTATCTTCTTCATCTTCCCCTTCTGTTGCTTCTTCATCCTTTACTTATTCTTCATAAACCTGTTCCACTTACTCCTTTTCTTCTTCCTTTAATTTCCATCCACCTGTTTCTTCAACTGTTACATTGATGCTTTCCACAACTTTGTTGAGCCTTAGATTGTAACACTTGTATGATTTCCTTGTACTTGAGTAACCAACAAGAATTCATTTTTCCACACGAGAATTAAACTTTCCCATTCCGCCATATTCTCTTTTGATGTAGTATTTTCTTCTGAAAACTCTGAAGTGATTCACATTTGTTGGTCTTCCTTTCCATAGCTCGTAGGGAGTTTTGTCACTTTTGTTTCTGATGATTACTCTGTTTTGAAAGTGAACTTTTGTATGCACTGCATGTGTCCAAAAAAACATTTGTCAACTTAGAATACATTAACATTGTTCGATTCATTTCCTGTACTATCTTGTTCTTTCTTTCAACAACTCAATTATGTTGAGTTGCCCTAGCGATGGAGAATTGTCTTTTTATTCCATGCTTGTTGCAGAAATCCATAAATTCCTTTGAAGTAAACTCTCCTCCATTGTTCGATCTCAAACATTTGATTTTTGAATCCATTTCATTTTCAATCATTTCCTTCTATAACTTGAAATTTTCAAATGCTTCTGATTTCTTTCTGAGAAAACAAACTACAATCATTCTTGTATAATCATCAACCAATAACATAAATTATTTCTCACCTTTTAAACCCTTTTTCTAGTTGGTCCAACTAAATCAATATGCATAATTTCTAGTGGTCTTGTTGTGGAGTATTCCTTTGATTTGAACTTGGTCTTTGTTTGCTTTCCTTGTTGACAATGCTTGCATAATGTGTTTGTTGGCTTCGTGATCTGGGGGATTTCTATGACTGCTTCCTTTTTTCTGACTTTGAAGAGGTTATCGAATTTTATGTGACCCATTCTTCTGTTCGATAGCCAAACTTCATCTTCCTTTCCTATACAACAATTTTCATTTCCAATTTCACTTAGTACATATATGTTGCTTGAAGTTCTTACAGCTGTTGCAATCAATTTTCCTGAACCTTCTTTTCTTATCTCGCATTTCTGTGAATTGAACATAAGTTTGTGAGCTTGGTCACACATTTTACTTACACTTAGAATATTATGTTTCATATCTTCCACTAGTAGAACATTTTTTTCTTTGGTATTTTTGTTTCCAATTCTAACTCTGCCCTTTCCAATGATTCTAGCTAAGTCATCATTTCCAAAGGATATTGATCCATCTCTTTCCTTTATCAATGTTAGAAACATTTCTTCATCACTTGTCATGTGCTTTGAGCAACCACTGTCAACATACCAACCACGTTTCTTGTGTTTATCTTGTAGAGAGAGTGTGCATTCTTCATTGTTAAACTGATTCTACTTTCTTATCCATATTCTTGGTTGAGGTTAATGTTTGTCTCTGTTGTGATTCTCTATGAGGGACTGTTATTCTACAATATTTGGTCATGTGTCCAAAGTTTTTTCACTTGTAGCATTCCACTTCAGTGCTCAATGATTCAAACATATTTTAGTTTTTTCTCTATGTTTCACTAGGCCTGCTTGGATAACTATTTTTTGCATGAATTTCAAGGTTATTTATGTTCCTGCTATTATCTCTGCAATTTACAGCTTCATGTCCAAAATTATTACATGCATAACATAAACCAAAAAATATAGTTTGATACCTGGGAGTTGACAATCTTATGAAAGGATTTTCTCTTATGAATCCTTCTTCTTCCTGGTGCCTTCTTGTTTCTTACTGTCGTTGATTCTGAAATCTGAATCTTCTAGGTGGAGGAGTGTCCCTGTGATCTTCCATGTAAAACTTCTTGTCTCCTCTGACTGTCTCTACATAGCTTCTTGGTTGTGTTTCTTGATCTGTAGTTTTTGACATTGAGCCTCTTTCTGTTTGATTGTATCCTAGCTCAGACTTGTCATGATGTGGCCTCTCACTGTTGATAATGTTATCCAAAACCTTTGAGCTATTCTGCATGTTTTTCTATTGAAGGTCTTTTCTCAATGTGACAATCTCTGCTTCCAAATTTCCAATGATCTTGTCCTTTTCTTCCAACTATTATTTAAGTTCTTCTTCGATTCTTTTGTCTTCTTCAACTTGAATTTTTAAATTAGAGATCATCTGCTCCAATTAATCGTAGTTGGAATTTTGTGTTTCCTCTTTTCTTTTTAGTTCTTCCTATAGTGATTTGTTTTTCTTCTTTTCCCTTTTTATAAAATCTATGGAACTCAACAATTCTTCTCTGTAGTAAACTTTTTCCTCTTCATATTCTTCTTTTTTGTCTTCTTTATCATAATTTTATATTGCCATGAATATAACTATTTATGTCTCACTTTCACTGACTTCATCTTTGTCTGATGAGGAGTTGTCTTCTTTGGTGCAAATGTTTTTCTTGAAGAGTTTCTTTTTGGTTCTTTTTCCTTTATATGTTTGTTTTCTAATTGAATCATCTTCATTTCTTTTGTTTTTCTTATGAGGAAATTTGTTAGCAAAATGACCAATACCATCACAATTAAAACAAATCAATGGAATCTTAGCTTTATATCTGTCGTCGGTTCCTTTTTTCAGTCTTCTGACGAAGTTGGCTACTTCTTTATCGTCTTCCGATATTTCATTGTTGATGTTATCTTCTTTTTCCTTTTTCTCCCTTTTTCTTTGACTTCTTCAAGGCTTTGAATGTTTCTTCTTTTATACCTGGATTCTCTTGTTCAGTTCTCATTTCATAGGATTTGAAAATTTCATGTAGTTCATCCATGCTTATTGAATCCAAATCTATTATTTCTTCTAGTGTCGAGACCTTAGGATCAAATATCATTGGAAGAGATCTTAGTACCTTTTGAAAGATTATAGATTTATTAACTTCTTCTCCCAATCCTCTAATTGCATTCATTGTTTCATCAACTTGTAAGAAGTAAGTTTCAATGTTCTCAGCTTCTTTCATTTTCAGTTGTTCAAATTGACCTATGTAAGTTTGAAGCTTTGTTGCCTTGACTTTTGCACCTCCTTCATAAATATTATGAAGTTTGTCCCAAATCTCTTTTGTGGATATTCAATGCATAACTTTGTCATATACTAAATCACAAAGACCATTCAGAAGTGCATTTTTGGCTTTTGAATTGTTTAGACCGAGTTTCCTTCCGTTGTCATTTGTTGGTGGGACTGTTGGTTCTTTATATCCATCTACAATTGATTTCCAAACCTAAAATCCATGTTCTTATACATATGTTTTCATCCTTCTGCTCCAGAATGCATAGTTTTGTCCATCAAACCATGGTATTCCATTTTTATATATACTGTTTCTCTCCATGATCTACCTTTCAGTGGTTAAAATGATTTCTGAAGGAACCTACTCTGATATCAATTGTTGGATTACTGAGAAGGGGGGTGAATCAGTAATAGAACAATTTTAATCCTTTTAACCACAATATGTAAGTGTTATTTATATTTATTATAAATGTAACATTATCATCCAATAAGTGTAGAGTAAATAAACCATAAGCAATGAACAATCACACACATGCACAATACACCAATATTTTTACGTGGAAACCCAATGCGGGAGAAAACCACATAATTTTTTTTCTTATTTGTCTTTAAGAATTACATTCATTGGAAGCACCAACTTCCTTTGTTCTCCAGTTTCAATTGGAAGGAGGCACCAACCCCCTATATTTTTAGGCTACAACCTGAGTGAAGCTCCAACTCCCCAATTCTCTGGCTACAACCAGAAGGAGGCTATAACCCCCTATGTTCTTTGGCTACAACCACCTATGCTTGCCCCGTCTTGTCGCCCTGAAATATAAGTGAAATGATGAAACCACTGCCACACTATAACTATGAGATATACCACTGTAAACGTGTACCAATATGTGCCAACAACCTGTAACCAACCTATGCCATTGACCTTTAACCAACCTATGCCACTGACCTATAACCAATCTATACATGTACTCATCTTGTACCAAAAAAACCCAACAGGTACGTGACCTGTTTGTGTTGCAGCAAGCATATGTATGCATTGTTTCTATACTGCAACCCACGTATGTACACAACCTATCTATTCTGCAACCTACGTATGCCTTATGAAAACTAGGGTTTTATCTTTCCTAAAGAACTCTTACCCTTTTCTTCCTCTGTTACATCAACCTGCAACATGTCATTGTTTCTAGACTATAGTTGTGCCCTATGCATGCATCCTCATACAAACCCCTTAAACAAGTGCATTTATATCTCTCTAGTCATGTGCCATACATGTGTGTATAATCATGAACAAGTGTAATAACCCTCACATGGACTAGACATAAAACCCTTACTGATATATAACCTCTCAAAACATCAACCACTTCACCAATACAAGCTCTCAACCATGTACCACAAAAACCCTTAATCATATGCCAAGAATTACAAGATGTGCCTCAACACTAACAAGATGTACCAATGATAAATATTGATTATACCAACATTGTATTTCTGTAGATATGAATTATATAGTAAGTCCCATGAAACCAATAGCCTCTATAGGGAAAATCCTCAAACCCCCTTAACCATTTATCATGTAGACAACAAAATCCAACTACTCATAGAAATAAGACATACCTTTTGAACCTGTAGATAGATCTGATGTACTTGATCACTGTAGACCTTCCTGTGAGCTTTCTTTAAGACTCTAGAGACATGAAATCTTCATCTTCTCAATATTTTATGGCTTTACCCTCTTGTACACACCCTATTATAATTCCATCTCATGTACATATGCACCCTTCTCCATTGCAACCCGCGTACACCTCAAAAACTTGGGTTTTTTTTCCAGTATTTTCTATAATTCTGAGACTTTCGTTGTCAACCCTTCGTGCTATCTCAAACTTATGCAACTTCATATGTATCAATGAGTACTTGCAATAAGCCTTACAAAATAATATATATTCAATGCGATCAATAGGTGCTAATAGGAGAGCATTTCTCTCTTATTTATACTTCCATGTAGCTTCCTCAATGGGTTACCTTCTAACAATCTTAACCCAATTTCCTTCTTTTAGGGATAACCACTTGTCCACTTCTAACCCACTTTGCTAAAAATAGTAAATTCTCCTCTTCTAGTTGCAACTAAATTATTTTTAATTATTTTCTTATTGCAACAATTTAACCCATGATTAACTCCTAGTTTCACCCACTTGCCTAGTCAACTTTTTCTAGGAGCTTCTAGAATAATTTGACTTCTTTGACCTTCTAGATAACTCATGAGGGTTCTCCAACTTCACAAGGCCATAAATCTCTAATTGTGAGGATTTATGTGACATTCCACATATCACTGGAAATGGCATGACATGTACTATCCATCTAGAATAGTTATACCTGCAAATATATTAATATCCATACCATTATACATCAATCAAACTGAAGTCCCTTCACGATACTGTTGGGGCTACCGAAATTTTCTACCGAACTTGCTTCAAGGGTTGAAATCAATGAAAACCAACCCAATTAATCA
>ML779693.1:347582-372387 GCA_009831015.1 Picea engelmannii | reverse complement strand
CCCCCCCCACCCCCTCTCTCAGTATTCCAACAATTGGTATCAAAGCATGTTCATTTAGGAAATGGTTTAACCACTGGAAGGTAGATCATGGAGAGAAACAATTTGTACAATAATGGAATACCATAGTTCAATGGTCAGAATGGTCAGAAGTATAAAATGTGGAGTAGCATGATGAAGGTATTTTTACAGGAACATGGGTATGATATTTGACACTCATTTGTTACAGTGTACACTACTACAAAGAAACCTCCAA
Organism: Picea engelmannii; assembly: GCA_009831015.1. Lineage (NCBI taxonomy): Eukaryota > Viridiplantae > Streptophyta > Pinopsida > Pinales > Pinaceae > Picea > Picea engelmannii. The sequence continues at coordinate 372,134 of ML779693.1, read as the reverse complement.
AGACTGCATCCAAGAAGGAAATGAAAAGGAACAACAAAATAGCAATGGATTTTATCTTTGAAGGATTACTTGATTCAGTAAAAGACAAAGTGGGAAAATGTTCATCAACCAAAGAACTTTGGGATAAGCTACACAATCTCTATTTTTCTCCCAACATAGAGCCATAAAAGGATAAAGAAGATGCAAGTACAGAAAAAGAAGAAATATTCTCATCATGTCAGACATATATAGAAGAAGAAGATTGTGAAGAAGGCATACTAGATATTGAAGCAAAACTAATCAATGATTTAGATGAACTTAAGAAATAAAGAGAATAAAATAAGTCACTCTAGAAAGAATTGATCAAGATAAAGGAAGGTGTTCAAAGTTCTAAAGAAGTCCAAGAAGAATCCATAAGGATTGAAGAAACATACAAAATTCAGTTGGAAGAAAAACAATGTCTAGAAGCCAAAATTGCATCACTGAGAAAGGAAGCAAAGTAGAAAGAAGAAGTTAAGGAAAACAAGTTTGAAGCATAATTCAATCAACAAGAAAGAAGACTTGAAGAATAAATCATCTCCTTGAAGATCCAACTTGAAGAAGCAAAGAGAATAGAAGAAGTCATAAAGATTCAGATGATGAAGAGAGAAGAATAGGTTGAGAAGCTTGAAGAAGAAGTTGTCACATTGAAAGTTAAAATCATCAAGCTCAACCAGAGCATTGAAGAGAGAGAAACATCCACACCATCCGTAGAGAATCTTGAAGAGAATCCCTCCAAGTTGCTAGAAAATAAGAATGAAGAAAAGAGTATGAGATATACATAAGTACTCAAAGGAAGGAATTAAGGTCAGCAATAATCAAAGAAGAATGAGTATAATAGAGATACATATTCAACAAGACCTACCACATTCAGGAAACAAATAATCTTTAACCATAATGAAGAGATCCACAAAAGAGAATATCATGATCAGCCAAAGCAGGAATTTAGAAGGACTACACCACAAAGAACATCATTCACTCCCAGGTATGTAAATTTCTTTTATGGTCATTATTTTTATTGTACTAACTTTAGACATAAGGTTGTAGATTACAAGGCTTATGGAAGAAATGTTCAAACAAGAAAAGATTATGTGGCCCCGCATGACATTGAATGTTACAAGTTCCATAACTATGGACACATAGCTCGTGATTGTAGAAGCATGATGGATACTTATTTGAGAAAGAACATTGATATCATATATAATAAGGTTTGGAAAAGAAAACAAGAACATGAAAAGGTAGATCATATGAATGAAGGACACCTAGGAGTCATACTCTCAAGATTGGAAATAGTACGAGATGAAGAAAAATCTACAGGGAAAAAGAAAGATGTTAAATATAGGAAGGTTTAGAGAAGAAATGAAAAACAAGAAGAACATGTGAATAAAGTCCAGGTCCCAAAGATCGCATGATTTGTAGTAGTACTAGAAAGAAAAGAAGAGCAGGTGAATAAATATCAGGTTCAAGAGATTGTACTTTTAGTAATTTTAGTGCAAGATCAATCCACAGGCAGAAAGGAAGAATTCAAAGTTCTAAAGGATGATGAGTCTATAGAGGACGAGGAATATTACTTCACACCAGAGTGAATATTTTTCTAAGCCATCCTACTTGGAGACTCCTAGTAAATATGTATATTGAACAGGGGGAGTCCATGCAGTAGTCACTATATATCAAAGAACCATCTTACGAAGTAGTATGAAGTGTTTGCAGAGACATATTTAGAGCATTCAAATAACATAAGTACAAAATGACATATTGATCGATTAAGAAAGCAACGTTCCTAGACAGGTATCAGTTGGCAGGAAAAAGTTCATGATTTTGTTGCTTTAGCAAGGGATATGTTCAATATAGGTTATTCCATACATGTCGAGTTTGATGAGAAGATAGATCAGATAATGTGGACATATTTGATTTAGTATGATAAACAAGAACGTGTGATGATCAGTTGTAGCATATTCAGGTGAATCCTTCATGATGGTTCAATGATAGATGGGTCAATATTGTAGACATTTGAGTGGCAGGGTTATGAATAGTTTGTGACATATGGACAAAGATGGATTCATGAAATACTTAGAATCTACAAGAAACATGGGTAAAATGCATAGCAACATATTTACAATTGGAATCAATGGAATCAATTGGTCACAGAAAGACAAGCAGTGAAGAGCAAAACAAAATAGGGAAAGAGAAATCCTCAACATAAGCTATATCATTAGAAGAACATTGTTGAAAAATATAGTCAAGTGAACATGACAAGTAAATGAAGAAACACAATTTTGAATTCTTTTTATATGTGTCAGTGAAATTCAAGAGTAATCACCAATGGACAATAAACACCACTGGAATAAATGAAAGGAAACACATACAGGTAGCCCTACATCGATCGCACAACATCGTGCAGAGAAGTCAAGTCATCAGAGAGAGAGAGATCCATAAAGGAAGATTAGTATCATACATACATGGAGACATACCCACAAGGGGAGCTATTCTTTTACCCATGATTGATTATAGCTAGTACAATGATAGGAGGAGACATATTGATAGGGGGAGTTAAATTTTTTTTTGGTCAAAGAGGGAGAGAAATAACAAAGGCATGAGGACAAGGGGAGCAACCCCAAGGAGAGATACCCTTTTCCATTGATGTCAAAGGGGGAGAGATAGAAACATTGATGAGGAGCGATGATCATAGTGGGAGCATGAGCATGAGTGTTGTCATGTCTAAGTGTTGTCATCAATGTTGTTGTTGCCATCAATGTCAAAAGGGGAGATTGTTGGACAGTTGGTTTGGACAACTGGTTGTCATTGATGTAAACCATTGGAGAGTGATCTTGGATATTGATTTAAACCATTAGATATTGATGTCAACCCTTGGATAAGTCCATAAGCCCCAAATATGTGGACGAGATTGTTGGAAAAATGGTTTGGATAGTTGGTTGTCATTGATGTCAACCCTTGGAGAGTGATCTTGGAGATTGATGTCAACCCTTAGAGAGGTATAGATATGTTGGAAAATTGATTGACACTTGTATGATAGATATTTATGGTGAGTTAGTTGGGTACATTTGATGTATTTTACATATATCCCCGGAGGTGTGGTTATCGGACCCAAAGTTGATTAAGGAATATGGACATGAAGGACAATGAAATTGTAGGTAATACTATCATAGATGGATAGTAATTTTCGTGCCATTTCCAGTGATATGTGGAACTCCATGTAGTTCCTCGCGGTTAGGGAGATATGAGCTTGTGAAGATGGAAGCCCCGAAGAATGGGTAAGAAGCCCCTAGTCGGTTACAAGTCTTAGTCAAAGGGTAAAGTTGTTGTAACAAGAAACCCATAAAATAAGGAAAGAGGTTACCTAACATTAGTATAAATACACCTCGAAGAGTCTCTCATTTATACACACACACTTACATTGAATATCTATCTTGTGAATGTTATGGTCTAAGTATTGTGATCTTTTGGCTAGTTTGTGATGACATTTTTTTGAAGTTGTGAAGGTCTGAAGTAGTGAAAGTTTTGGAGTTTTAGAAAAATGGTAACCCTATTTTTCTAAGGTTATACACAAGATGAATAGGAACAAGTCACGTAAATATGTGAGCTTCAAAAATATAGGTTGCGTACATGTGCAGGTTGCATGAGGATAGGTCGTGAACTTGAGGAAATATTTTTAAGAACGTTTGGTTGAGTTGCAACAAGGTTTGATGGTACAACTCAGTTGCTACAGGATATGAGATGGTATGCTTCATATTTTCATGAGTAAATTTAATTCTTTTATGTATTTGTTTGAGGCTTGTATCTTGGATGGTATGGCACATGCTTAAGGCATGTCTTGGAGGCCCTTGATGGTACATGATTGCATATGGTTGAGGTGATATTGTTACATGATTGAGACATACGCTTGGTACTTGGTATATGGTTATTATGGTTCATTGTTATAGGAACATATTTGTGAGATTGGCATATACTTGAGGCTTATCTTATGGTACATGGAATGATTGAGAGTGATATGTTATATGGTTGAGATACATTTCATGGTATATCGTATATTGTATTGTAAAATATTGGTACATGGTATGTTGTTGATGTACATAGTTGAGGCATATGGTACATGTATTGGTGCATGGTTGATGCACAGTTTGGTACAGGTGTTGGTGCATGGTTGATGCACAGTTTGGTACAGGTGTTGGTGCATGGTTGTTGCACTTGTTATGGTACAATTTGTGGTATAGGTTGATGCATGGTACATGTTTGGTACATGGTATGGTACAGACAAATATCTTGTGATGATTTGTTGGTGATCTTGGTACATGCTTGGTACAGACATGTGTTGGTGATGTTGGACATCTACTTGAGAGGTGTCCTTGGTATATGATCCATGTGAGAGGATCCGGTTGAGTATCAGTAACAATGACAGGTTGGATAGGTTGGAGAGTGAAATGTTGGACATGTTTATGTGACAGGTTGGATACAGTGACATTGATAGTGGCAATGATTGTGGTAGTGAAAGTTGTTCTACACTTATATTTCAAGCCGACGGGACGAGGAAATGAAAGGGGGTTGTAGCCTCCTTTGGGTTGGAGTCGTAGAATCATGGAGTTGGAGCCTAAGAACTAGGTGGTTGGAGCCAAAGAACTTAGGTGGTTGTAGCCTCCTTCTGGTTGGAGCCATAGAATTCAAGGAGTTGTAGCTTCCTTCGGGTGGGAGCCTGTAAATAGGGGGTTGTATCCTCCTTCCAATTGCAGCTGGAGAATTAGGAAATTGGTGTTTCCTATGAATGAGTTCTTGATATATATATAAGAAAGAATTCAGTGGTTTTCTCCCATTTGGGTTTCCATGTAAATATTAGTGTACTTTGTTCTTGATGTGATGTTTATGTGATGATGCTTATGATTACATGCTCATGATATATATATTGAATGCAATCATATATGATACATTGATGATAAACTGTTGAACATTGTTGATAAAGTGAAATAATATATATTGTGGTTAAAAGTGGTATAAAGTGCTCATATCGATTCACCCCCCCCTCTCAATATTCCAACAAAGTGGTATGGGATGCTCAAGATGAATGAAAAGTATACCCCTATGACATTACCCATGAGCTTCCATATCTTGACTTTGAGTAACATTATGAAGGAATTGGTTAGAAATTTACTTAAATGAATTGGTTACATAGGTGGTGGAATTGGTAAACATGGATAAAATAATGTTATTTTTAATAATCCTAAGATGAGATCATTAGTGATAGAATGAACCATCCCACATGCATTGTAGTTTAATGACATAAACCACTCTTACATGGAATGAAATTTAACAAAGTGATCCACTTAAATCAATCTATCACATGGTTTGCTCCTCAGCCTTGTACACCAATTGTTATGAGAGGTGAGTTGAGATAGTGAAAGTGAAAGTGGAGTAATTGTTATTAATTCTCTTATTGAGGTACACAATCTGAATGAAATTAATGTGTTTGTCCCTTGTGGGTTGACATATCCTCGCAATAAGACTATTGGTTAATGGAATCATTTATGAGCTTAAAGTTACATAATATATTACACACCCCTATAAAATGTGTATAGAGGTTCCTACTTGTTGATAAGTGGTTGGTTCTCAACATTTATTTAAAAAAATCTTATAAGAAAATCTCTCACATACTTTCCTACACAATCTTGCATATTGATAGCTCACATGTTTCCATTCTCAATATTCTACAATTATTTGTTATTTGATTGAAATAAAACATGTTTTAAATGACTAAAATTCAACATGATTCAGATGGTTGGTTGATTTCATTCTTTTATGATCATTACTTACCTAGGAGAGTTAAAAGAGTCTTTTTTTTTCATAAATTTCATTATCACTACTGTATATCTTCGTATAAAGAATGTCGCTATCATCTCTTTGAGCTATCTTAGGGGCCAATTCTTTGGTAGATTTTTCTTTAATCTTAGGTTTCCCAAGGTTCGTTCTCACTAGCTAACTTCTAAATATGAAGATTGATCATCACAAACCATATGATTAATATATATGTAAACTATTTAATAGGGAGTTAAAATTGAAAGGGAATTTCATTTTTCCATGTTCATTGTATCCTGATTATTTTATATTTATAGATTCTCACACTTTGAGACACTGGATTTATCATGAAGAAAGGGTATTTTCCTTTTCATTATAAATCTTACTCTATCCAACTCTATCAAAGTCTTGTTGTCTTACTACCCAATACTCAACCAAATGGGAAGAGACACATGTATCATGTCAATTTTTAGAGAAGCACTAGACATCATATAGTTGAGAGCTATTGTTCTACTCAAAGTGCAAGTTATGAAAAGAAATGCAATTGTAAATTTGAATAAGACAAAAATGAGAATGTGAGAGGGGAATTAAATGTAATACAAAAATTGAATAGGAGATAAGGTTGAGGAGTGGGAAGTGAAGGGGCATAGATATTGGCCTTCCCCCTACCCCCCATCACTCCCCATTTCCTCCTCCAATATTATTCTCAATGGGTCTGTTGGCCAAGGAGAGAAGGATGAAGAACATTGTAACCATAGATCGTTGGATGGAGCATTGAGCCCCATTGTTTTCCCATTTGGGTTTCTAGGGTAATATGGTGTCCAATGTGTCTTGAATTTCTTTGAGTTTTTTCTATGGGGAAAATCCCCCTAACATGGGTCTAACGACTAGGTAGAGCCTTGACACCTTAAAAGACATAAAATATTATATTCTACCCCAAACCAAAAAAAACCTTACGATAATTAAGGGAATAGAAATAGGATTGAAAAGTGTACCTTAAGTCCTTACGATTTTTTTCGATCCCTTCCGGTTTCTGTCTATTCCAAGATTGTAGGCCTCCTCCCAAAGATGACATGAAACAATGTTACTAAACAAACTATGACATCATATGATTAATTATCAAGATCATCTAAAGGGTTAGTTATTCATGAAAATATTCATAAACACAAACACACAGACATAAAGATCTGGGACAATAAGTTTTCTCTTTTATTAATAACAAAATTGGAAGTTACAACTTGAATTTTGTTGGCGCCACTCCACGAACCTTGCCTGGGTTCCTCTACTTTGTCTCCAAGTGCACTATTCCCAATTCTATCCTCACCACCAACATGCCAATATAAGGGGAAAAGGATGGATGTTATAAGGAGGATAGATGGAAGGGAATGTTGAGGATGAAACTTAGAGCGGAATGTAAGAAGGCTTGGAATACAAGGGAGAAAATTTGGCATATTTCTCTTGCCTCTAGTTTGATATCTCCAAATGACCCCCCTAAGGCCCTTTTTATATGATAAAATGATGGTTAATTTGTTTCCAGAAGAGCTACATGAGGTAAGATGGTTTCAAAACCTGAGATAGCCCGTAAACTCCATCGGAAAGAGCGGAATTATATTTTTTTGTCACTTTTTAGAGTACACGTGTTGTTTTAGTAGTGCGGAAAGCGTATGTATGTGGGATTTTAGGTATGTAGCTAGTGTATGTACGCACTTTTCATATGCAATAGGGCACATATTCCATACACAAATTTTTTTTTTGAGAAGAACTCCATCAAAATGGGTTGGCAGATGTATGAATGAGTAGGCCAACATCAAGGATGCATCGAAGTGGAATTTTGAGTTATAACAGATGCCCCCTAATGTGTGAGGTCAAAAGAGAAACTGATGGCCAAAATACATTACAACATATTTAATAATGTGGGAAAAAATTGAAGTCAAGTAAACCCAAGTGAGTATCTGTGAGCGCGTCATCTGCAATAAGATAATAATGATCATCAAGGTGGGCATTCCCATGCTCGGGATAAACTAAGCATGGATTCCAATCAAGTACACTGTAGATCAATGTAATATTGCAGATCAATGTAATATATATAGTAATCATGGGTACATGACCAATGTGTATGCCAATATAAAGTGTAGTTGCGAACAATACACAATAGATCTACATCTCAAAATCATCAGAAGATATACAATGTCATAGGAATCCTCATGAGGAATTAATGTCTGTGGCTAGAGATGATAACTTCATAACCCAAGCAATAGCTTCAAGATATTCAAAGATCACGTTGGAGTATAATAGGAGTATAAGACTCACTACTCTAAGGTCTTCGATATGCCTTCGTGGAAATATTGGAGGACCTTGATCATCAGACACCGAACTTCATTGATTATGAACATGAACTTGACAAGACTCTCAGGATGGATGACTCATGAAGGTAAACAGAATTATCGCAGAATGACCAACTCAGGTTTCAATAATTCCCCTTGGAAAAGAGAACGATAGATGAAAAGTCTCAGGAAGAATGCTATTTACATAAGCCTGTGGCATAGGGGGCACCACAAAATCTCCATGTGTTTGGAAGAGTAACCAAATAGAGGAGGACACAACTCTATGTAACAAGAACAAATTCCTAAGGCCATACTAGATCCCAATGCTTGTAAAACAAACAGAAGGATGTTCTCTATCCAAGGGTGACTAGATTTCTGCCAACAAAAGATAATGTTTTCCCGTCCCCTCTTTTTGGAATATTTGATTTTTTGTCTTTTTCACGTATTTAACGAGCTTGAAAAAGAATAAAAGAATGATACACTACAAAAGAGGAATGAGTGTCATGGGAAAGCAAACTGGTACCAAGTGCATGGAACATACTAATGTTCAGTGCAAGGAGACATGTACAGGATAAGGACACTTGAGAAAATTCCTCCATGGGTCAAGGTGTCAGATCGCAAGGGAAAAAGTGTATTGCACCTAAGGAATGCTCTAAAGGTTCAATAATAGCAACCTGAAGTCGACATTAGGACAAAGACACAAGGATGATACATGTGATGCGATTACAAAATGACACAATGAGACTCCTTCTATGTAAGTTTTACAAGCCCGAAGAAGGTAATCTCAATGGTTTTTCACTTTTAGGGAGTCTGAAAAACACTAAAAGAAGACTCCAGAGTGGTCCTTTTCATAAGTTTAGTCTCTAGGACCTGAAAAAGAATAAAATAATACCAAGGAGAACTCTTATGGTCACTAGGGATAGAGTATTCATTTTTCATACTTAGTCCAGTCGGTCTGGAAAAGGGTTAAACTTATAACGAAAGGACATCTCTTCAAAACCATTTTAACGAGTGTGACATAGACAAGATCACTTGACTATCTTTTCAATTTTAAGGAGTCTTAAAAGAGCTTAACTATGGACTCAACTCCTTTTTTGTAATTTAGTCCCCTAAGCCCGAAAAAGTATAAAACATAACTTAGGAGAACTCTCCCAGCGAAACATGTCTCCTGAGGCGTACCTTTTTCCTGGGTAATCTATTGGTTGGATAAAAGGTTAAACTTATGCCAAATAGATATTCCTTTTGGACCAATTAACGAGTGTGAAAGAAACAAGGTCACTCGACAATCTTTTCTTGTTTAGGGAGTCTGAAAATGGCTCAAAGAAGACTCCAAGGGGTTTCCTTTTTCATAAATAATCTCCAAGGGATGAAAAAGAGATAAACCAAAACCAGGGAGAATGGGCCTTTTTCACAACTTTAGTCCCTCAAGCCCGAAAAGGGTGAAAATTACACCCAAGAATACTGTCCTAGCAAACCGTAGCTCCTATGGCGTACCTTTTTCGTAAAATTATCCATTCGAACCGAAAAGGGGTAAACTATCGTCAGACAAATGTGCCTTCAAATTTCACTTTGATGAGCATGAAGGGAAACAAGATCACTCGACAATATTTTCAATTTTAGAGAGTTTGGAAAGGGATTAAAGAAGACTCCAGGGGAGCTCCTTTTTTTAAGTAATCTGAACGAGGCCGAAAAGGATAAATAATTCTTGTTAGATGTTGTTTTCAAAGTTTTAAGTGAGCTTGAAAGACAACAAACCATGCTCTTAGGGAGTCCCTTGGGTATAGGCCATAAAAAGATGAAGAAGAATGAGGCTTCAACACAAAGTCATGGTGGGACTAAAATAACTCCCAAGCCTATAAAAGACAAGGATCTTCCTAGGGAATCCATGGAGGGAAAGGCTCTACCACATAATTACAGCACTTATGTGTGATTGTTCTTTGAAGAATCATGTTTTAGTTTCTTTTTAAATCATTTCAAGTGAATATTGAGAATGTAGATGAAAGGATCACTATAGGATACATTTTCAGGCCTAGAGATCAATAGTTGTCATCTCAAAGTTATTTCATATCTATAGGAGATTTTAATCTTGATTGAATCTAACCATTGGATAAATTTTTTTTCTACAATTAGTGTTTTTTCCCCAGTGAGTAATTTCTCTAATACCTCACCATGCACTCTCCCTCTCGGAAATAAAAAACTTACCTAGGTCAAATTTCTCTTGTACCTAGTCATCGCGCTTATCTTATTATCTTAGCTTTATTCACCCCAACAATCATACTCCCTCTTTGGGCCATGTTCTATTTGTTTGTTGGGAGTTTACTCTTTCCCTGAGTCATACACATCCCTGAGTTAGTCATAGACATTGTTGGACAAATTTAAAATTTCTTATTGGATGGGTGTTTTTAGACACTGTTGGGTGGATTTATTATTCCCTGATCATTTTTAAACATTGATGGGTGGATTTCATATTTATTGGCATGCTTTCCCACATATCTGGATTGTCTCCCACTTGTTTGGATGAATTCATATCTCCCTATATTTTTAGCTAAGCTTGGACGAATTTAGAGTCTTCCTAGGATGATTTCCTTGGATAAACGTTTAATCTTTTCCTTGGATTGCACATATCTCCCTGAGCCATTTTTGCAACAGTTGGTAGACCGTACGAATGTCTCATTGCTCCCAAAGAAGAATCCACTGCACATGAGTTGACTAGCTCATTTGGGTAGATCGATTTATATAGGAAATTTCATCTAGAAGCTTGTGGGAGGTAGCATACAGTCGTAGTGACAGAGGATAGGATTTTTTTTTCATTTTCCTAGAAAAAGTATGGGAAATTAGGTTCTGGATTCCAAAGAAACTAGGTAGAGAGATATTCAATATGGTGTCTTTTTTCATACATCACAAATGGTGTCTCTAGAGTTGATTTCACTGTGTGGTTATCTATTGTAAAAGGCTTTACTATATTAACTCTAGGACTTCCAAAATATGGTCCTCTTGGTCATGGAACACATAAAAGAGGGTACAATAAAATTGGCCTATGAATCACAACCTCGTCCTCGAGCAATTGTTGCCTTATCAACAAATAAACAAATAATCACAGAGTTGTAGTGTTTTTAATGTGGGAATTAAAATTTTGTAATCACATGAACAAAGAACAACATGGTTCTTGGACATTGGCCCTAAGGCTTGAGATGAGGAAAATGTTGCAGAATGGTAGTTGGCTCCCAAGTGGAATTTACTATAGTTGTATATTTCCACTGAACTAACACTTCCTTGATGGTGCACTGAAAGAGACGATGATCCTACTGGTCCACGATTTCTTGTGGCTACAGCCAAATGGAACCTTCTTCATCCAACTCAGGGAGACTAGTTTGAGTCTGGAACTTAGTTCTAATCACTTTCTTTAAGTATGATACATGAAAAAAAGTATGGGGCTTAGAATGAATGGGAAGAGCTAACTGGTAGGCCACAAATCCCACTCGCTTGAGAATGGTATAAGGACCATAAAATTTGGGGGAAAGTTTCTAACATTTTTCAACTTTGAGTGAAGTATGCTTATAAGGTTTTAGATGAAGAAACACCTGGTCCCCTTTGTAGCATCCCCAACCACCTTCTAGTCTATGCCACATCCAAATTTTGAACTCTGATACTAATTTAAATCATAAAAATACTCTACAAATGCACATATTCATACAAAATAATAACAAAAATACGCATGCAACATACACAGGAAAAACCCATGAAAAAAAATGAAAAAATGTTAACACAACACATGAATTAACACACAGTTGACACTTGCCTTTGATTAAAATAACACCAACTGTGTGAATACCTTCCACATTCCTCCCAGCCTTAGACCACATTGAGAATAACTCTCAGTAGTGGTTCACCCCAGATCTGGGGCTAAAATCCACCTAGGTAAAGGATTTCCTAACCAGGCTAAGGTATCGCAGACAACAGAAAAATCAGTCATAGGTGCCAACTCGAATTAACATCCTACAGTCTCTCATTCCCCACATGCTTGTCCCACCCCAGGAAGTGTGCCCATTCTCTTCTCAACAGTTCCTCGACTTCCCCACTTCCTTTCCGGGGCTTCAACAATAGGCCATACATGAAGTCTCAGAGCCCTGTAGTTGTAGTTTGGAACCTTCGGGAATCAATTCCCAACAATTCTCTCACTTGGAGAGAATGCTCACGGGCCTGACAACCCGCCTCTTCAATATCCTACAGGTATGGCAACCCATTTCTTCAGTCCAACTCCAAAGCTAACTAGGGTACATGTACATGTATAGGTATAGTAACAATAGGGTATGGGTGATAGGTGAGTGAGTGAAGGAATGATGATAGAATTGATAGGAAAATGAACTAAGTCCAAACTATATGTATGCATGTTCCCAACTTGACACTTGACATGTTGAGAACTACCTTGAGTCCACTTGTCCCCATCCTTAGAACTTAGGATAAAATAATTATCCATACTTTATAATTTAAGGAATATAATATAATATTCCTTTGGGCTTAATCACCCTTAGCTCAGCCCCTTTTCCTTAACTCTTAGCCCCCTTTCCCTATCTAGTGGATTTCCCCCCCCCGCCCATACTCTTTTATATGGTCAGTTTGCAGTAGTGATGTGTTTTCATTAATATTTTCATGTGATTACATATGACAATGATGGCTCACTTGCCATTTAACATCTAGCTCTCCAACCTAATAACCACACAGACACTTTGGCCTCAAAATACATATACACAAAGGAAATCTGGCCCAAAACCGCGCACGTACTCCATTGTATGCAAAACTCAATATGGTGCACACCCTTCCTTTGGTGCGCAATCCTCACACACTTACACAGGTGCGCGATAAATTATGAAAATGTGTGCACTTCTTTGGTATGAGATTATCACGCACTGACTCAATGCGTGTAGAACCGAACCAAATACCTTGTACCATTAGCTCACTATATTACATGTATAATTACATTTACATTTATATGTACAATTAGGGTTCGACCTAGGGGTATTACATTCCCCTCCCTCTTATTTATGCACTGTCCTCAGTGCAATATATACACATATACAATCAAAACTTCAAAATTCTTAAAACAAATGTGGGTATTTTTCTTGCATAACATCCGCATGCTTCCAAGTTGCATCTTCAAGACCGTACCAGGTCCATTAAACCTTTACTAGCCCTATGGCTCGATTCCAGAGTTTCTTGATCTTTCGGTCCAATATGAAGATCAAATGCATTTGAAAGTCGCCCTCATGCTCCACCTGAATCACATTCCAATCAATGACATGATTAACATCAGATACATAGTTTTTAAGAAATGACACATGGAATACATTATGAATACACATTGATGCCAGTAAGGAAATCATATATGCTACAGGACCAATCCTCTCCGGGATTTCAACAATTTCCCAACTTCAGGGAACTTCTCTTGGCTTTTAATTTAAAGAGCACATGGTCACCCACTTTACCATGCATCTCATGCACATTTGTGTTCAGTGGATCAACCACCTTGTTCTCTTTCCCCTTGATTTGATTTATATACAAGTCATATTCATTGAGGAATTTTAACCACCTACTTTGCCTGGCATTTAGAGTTGGTTGTGAAAATAAATATTTCAGACCACTATGGTCTGTCCTCAACTCAAATTCTTTTCCCATGAGGTAGTTCCTCCACATCTTCAAGGAATGTACTATGGCTGCCAATTCCAACTCACAAGTAGCATAGTTATTTTCATGCTCTTTTAATTTCCCTGATTAATATCACACCACATACCCATTCTGACTAAGGACTCCACCAAGCCCTTCTTTACATGCATCGGTGCATACAATGAAGTATTCATTTGGATAAAAAATCCTTAGTATTGGAGCACTTGTTAATAAATGATTCAAGTGTTGGAAACTCCTTTCACAATCCGATGTCCACTCAAACTCCACACCCTCCTTCTGCAAGGAAGTGATCGGGTGTGCAATCTTTGGGGACCCCTCAATGAATTTTTTGTAGTAATATGCAAGTCCTATGAATGATCTCACCTCAGAGACATTCCTTGGTGTTGGCCATCCTTCAATGGACTTTATCTTTTCCGGGTCCATTTCTATTCCTTCCTATGAAATGAGATGGCTCGAATAATGAATTTTCTTCTGATAGAATCAACACTTGCTCAATTTGGCATACATTTGATGATCCCTCAATACCTGTAACACCATTTCAAAGTGTTTCTCATGCTCTTATTCAGAATTAGAATATATAAGAATGTCATCCATGAAGACAATGACAAACTTATCTAATTATTCTTTGAAAATACCATTCATTAGACACATGGAGACAACGGGTGTATTTGACAACCCAAAACACACCACTATGAACTCATGATGGTCATACCTCGTTCTAAAGGAAATTTTGTTGATGTCTTCTTCTTTAATTCTTACTTGATGATAGCCTAACCTGAGATCAATCTTCGAGAATATTTTTGCATCTTTCATCTGATCAAAGAGGTCATCTATCCTTGGAAAAGGATACTTGTTATTCACCGTTACCTTGTTCAATTGCCTGAAGTCAATGCAAAGTCTCAATGTTCCATCCTTTTTCTTCACAAATAATACTAGTGCACCCCAAGGTGACACACTTGGGTGTATATACCCCTTCTTCAAAATCTATTCAAGCTGCATTTGTAATTCCTTCAGTTCTGGTGTACTCATCCTGTAAGGGGTCTTGGATATTGGGGCTGCTATAGGCATAAGATTGATGGAGAAATCAATATCTTGCTTGGGTGGAAATCCTGGTAGTTCTTTAAATACATATTCAAACTCTTTTAGGACTGCATAATCTTCAATATTTGGCACCTTATCTTTAGGTGTCTCTTCCATATGTGTTGCAAATATTTGACATCATTTCCTGTAAATTTTCTTCAACTGCAAGGTTGTAACTTCTCAGACGGTTACTACCCTGGGAATTCCCTGTACTATCCTTAAGTTCCCTTCCTCATCCAAGCAAGTAAATTCCTTATTATAATAGTCTAGGACAACATGATGTTGGTCCAACCAATGCATACCAATTAGGTAGTCATAGGAACCTAAAGGTATGATGTTCAAATCCACCTTGGTACGCAGTCCATTCATGTCCATTTGGCATGCCTTAACCATCTCATTAATTTTCCTTTTAGCTCCTGTATCCAGTTGCACCAACCAATATTTTCCAATCTTTATTCTTGGAAATTTAAATATTTCCACCATCATAGGATCTAGATAACTATGACTAGCTCTTGAATCAATTAAAATAGCAATGGTTTGGTTGTTGATCTTACCTTTCACTTCAATCATATGTGATTGAAACTCATCTTGCTTTTTATCCAGGGTTTCATATATCCTAGGTACATTTATGCCCATTTCCTCCATTGTATCATCTTGTTGTACATTGTGAACAATCCTCACTTTTTCACCTATGTGAGGGCAATCTATGTACATATGATCTCCCCCACAACCCCAACATTGAATAAGTGGTTTCCTTGGTCTTTTCCCCAATGTATCGGTCATTCTGGGTTCTTTAGAAGTTGGTTGTCCCTGAGAATTATTTCTGAAGAATGGTGGCTTAGTTCCCTTCTTCCTTTGTTCCATATTTTTTTTCTTCTTGTCTTCCCAAGATTTTTGGAAGGTTGGTATTCCTCTATGCTGATCATAAAGGAATTTATCCCTTCTTATATTTTACTCTAGTATCTTAGGATCATCATACTGCATCTTAATACTGATAAATGATGGCAGCCCACTCAAATACCTATGAATATTAACTTTCTCATCCTTGATGAAAGAAACATACTTCAACAGTTCTAAGAATCTCCTTCCATACTCATCTATCGTCATACTCCTAATCTTGAGTTCGAAGAACTCCTTCATTTTCTTATCATAGTATTGCTTATTCAAGTATTTATTTTGAAAATACCTCTTGAATTCCCTCCAAGTAACCTTCTTTTTATCAATATGTTGCACCTGTACAAATTGGTCCCACCACATTTAAGATTTTCCTTTGAGTTGATAGATGGAAATTATTCCTTTTTATCGTGAAGAGTAATTATGCAATTGAAAATACTTCCTCATGCCTAGCATTAATGTCTCTTCATCCTCATCCTTCTTGTGCTCGCCATCAAATGTAAGAGGCTTGATTTTGTTCATTTCTCCATGTAGCTCATCCACCCCAGACCTCCTCTTATGATTCCTGACAGGAGATGGACTTGAACTATTGTGTGCCCTCCTAGTTGAATTCCTTGGGGAGTGATGGTGATGCCTTCCAACACTTCTCGTGCTTCTCCTATGATCATGAGATTCGTGACTCCCTTATTTGCTTGACTCAGTATCATTATCCATATTCTTCTCGATTCTATCTAAGCTCTACATTAACTTGATTATGAAGACTTCTTGTTGCTCTTTGGATTTCATAAGCCTCTCATTATCAGCTTTATAACTCTGGACATCCTTTTGCATACTTTTTAGGGTCTCTACCAATTTCATGCTTTCCTCCTTGCCTTCTCCATGTCCATTTGAATTTGTACCTTCATTAACCATACTAACATACATCCCTCTAATATCATCTTCATGGCTATAATCCCTCTGTGAATTTTACATGCTTCTGAACTCTATGTTGATCCTGTTCTAATCTAAATTTTGTTACTCTAGAAAATGTGTAGGAAACAAGATTTGTTAGACTAAATAATTTAACAAATTCATGAAAATTATGCACAATTTTGTTCCAACAATGCATCATAATTATTTCTTCTGTTTCCTTATGAAATTAAATACCAAGATAAATTTTCTAGGTGGAGATATATATATATATATATATATATATATTCGGTGGATATATATATATTCCTCTATCTAAGACCTTTCCAATGACTGCTTCCTTGATCAATCCTGAGTCTTGAGAAGAAAGTTATGGCCATTTGAATGTTACCCAAGAATTCCTTTTGTTCACACCTTAACTAGGTGCAAATTTGAATTGTATTTATGCTTCTTTGTACCTTCTCTTCTGGAGTTTTGATATGATCCCAAATGGGTTCCTTCATCATCATAATTTTAACAATCATTCCAAGTTTCACCTCTTTATGTGTTTTGATTTGCTAGATACAACCTGATGAAGTTTCGGGCCAATTAGTATTTATTTATTTTTGGCCTTGAATGCTACATGTACCTTCTATGCTTTATTAAACATTTTTAGTGTTCCCAAAATTTTTATTTAGCTCCATGAATGTGTTCTATGGTTCAATATATTTTCATAGAATGCCCCTGTGCCTCAATTTGATTCTGGAGCAGGAAGTTATGGCCTTCAAATGTTAACTGGGACTTAAAATTTACTCTTCGTTGTTTGGGTTGTAAATCACTCATCCTAACTCCATTTGACGAATAAAATACACCGTTAGAAATTTAGTGTCGATCTATTTCATTTGAGCAATGTTTTTTAGTAGCTAAAAACACTATTTAGGGCCTCAAAATGCCCTGCAAAAACATAACCTTTAATAATACAAAAAAAATCACGGAAAATCATTGGTTTTCTGTTGTTGTAGTCCGCCAAATCGACTTCATACGCACCAGTTCTAAATTATACACCCATACTTAGCATGCGCAAGTTCTACACGCACAATTCCCAAAATGTAGTGCATGCACTGTGCACCCATATCCAGTGTGCACAACTTTTGTGTTGCGCGGTAATATCTAGTGCACACAACTTTTGTGTTGCACGCAAATATCTAGTGCACACATCTTATGTGTCACACACCAATATTCTGTGTGCATTGCAATCTCCAACTCACACAACACTAAGGTTCAGTGCACTCACACTACGCACCAATACTCCCTACACACCAAGAATTATACTTTCACCCGACGTGAATATTTAACGTGCATGTACTACACACTAACATTGCGCGCACACCAACAAATTTTCACTGTGCTCTACCATAACTCAATGTGCATGCCTTGTGCACCAATATAATGTGTGAACCACAATATTTGCACCATGTGATGCCAAATTCTAGTGCGCTCACCCGTGCACCAATATTATGAGTGCGCCAACAATTCTACACCGCGCAGTGCCAAATTTTAGTGCGTACACCCATGCACCATTATTTTTCTGCACAACACTAGCTCTGCACCGTGCAACACCAAATTGTAGGGCGCACACCTATGCACCATTTTTTTCCTTGCATCGCCAACTCTGCACCGTGTTATCACTTGGTAAATTGTTGGGATGAAGAGAAACAAAGTACCAAGGTAACCTACAAACCAACTTTAAGACTGAAAACTAGCCTTTCCAATCTAGAGAGGGCTCTCTTTGAGACCTAGTCTCAGATAGATAATGACTTTGGATTGTCGACTAGATTTACGTGTTTGGGAAATGTTTCTAGTTTCACTGAAAAGGAAATACAAAACTTTGGGCTATGGAGTCAACCTTCTGAAAATGAGAGAAATCAATGACTGGTAAAGGAAACCTTGAGAGGATAAAGGCTAAATAGGCGATGGTCTTTTAGTTTAAATTCCATCGTGTATGTCGGAAGAAAGGAGGACATAAAGTAAACCAGAGCACCATTAAAGATGAATTCTAACTTACTTAGAAGAGAACACAAAGTTTAAATGGTTGAGTCTAAAGCACCGCGCGATGAATTTTAAACTTTTCAGAGGTTCCAATTTAAACAAAAAGAACAGACATGAATTTATAGGAAATAGGAAGTACATACATAGATAGGATCACAATACATCAAACCGCCACCATTAGAATCTTTTTGTCAAAGATTCAAGACCTCTGCATTGTTATTTCTATTCAGATTCAAATATTAAATTCAAGAGTCCTCTGTATACACTACTTTTCCAACCCTACTTTCATCGAAAAGATACAATATATAGAAAACAACCATGCCCTCTCAGGCTGATATGCCTCGAACAAATTTCTCCCAGACGACCTTATGAATAGAGTTTACCAAAAATGGAAACTCGACTACACCCAATCATAACATAACTGACAGCTTCATCTCAATCTTCCAGTAATGAGTAAGATCGGTCATTAGGTTGTGATAAATCAACGTTTTCTGTTATGGGGTGCCTGAATAATCGAGCGCACTGTTGGAAACACTGTCACCTTGTATAACAGGTTATGGTTGCTACACGATCACTGGTTGTAGCATGAACATGGCGAGTTGGTGTAGAGAATGTTTGTTTGCGGTTGCTCATGCGACTCCAGGTGGAAACAACGGTTGGGAGGCCACACATCTCTTCCAAAACTAGTGTGCGTTTTGCTTACACCTGCCCTCCTCAGTAGATAAGTTTAAAACATCTGCAACCTTAAAACTCTGAGTGTTTTTCTAAGAGACCAGTTCCATTTGTTCAAATTCTTCACCTGTCTCCACAAGACCACATCTCCTTTCAGTTTCACTTGAGCAATGGCGATATCCGCCCAAGTGTTATTCATGGTTAGTCTGCAATCCTTGAAATGCCCTGCAATTCTTTCTTTTGACACCATCTATTCCTCCTGTAGATGAATGAACACGTCTTGCACCTCTCTGAGTTGTCTTTTGAGCCAATTTTCATTTCTTGCTCGACTTTGCGACATTGGCGTTTCAATAGTCCTTTCTTCCAGTTGTCTTCTTAATTCTCTATTTTCTTGATACAATTTGATGATAGTGAATTGCGCTTTCTTCAACTGTTGCAATGACTCCTGAGAATCCACGTTTTCATCACCTGACCTCCTCCGTCTTTCACCAATTCCCCTGCTTGAACCTTCAACAGGTTCTAGCCGAACAACGTGCATGAGTAATCTCTCAGCAGCAGACTGGGTGTGCGGTTCACTGGGAGCTTGGATCTCCTCGGGCTTATTAATCAACCTTGGCCTGCCTATTTTCCAGGGTGATGGATGGTGGGTTGACGAATCTTCTATTTCCTTTCAATTTCCCATGACATCTTCCCTTATGGCCCCTACGCTGCGGAATGTTGTTTCCCCCGCAAATAGAGCAATGTCTCCTTTGGGGTCTCTGGGGATGTCGGACGAAATCAGAAATGAATCCCAGTATTTGTTCAAACATCTCAATTATTTGATCACAAACAACTTGATCAATGAAAAATGGCACTACTACATATGGGCGGATTATTTTACGAAATTTTTCCATGTTTCCATTATTTCCAGGTTTTTTTAAATAGGGCGGTATTTTTGTGGATATTGCCACGAAAGTTCGTCGATATAGCCACAAATAGTTTTTTTAACTTGGTCGGGATTTTCGTCGCTATTGCGACGAAGTTTTGTCACTATTGCCACGAAAATTCGTCATTATTGCAACGGAAATTCGTTGCTATTGCAACAAAATTTTTTCCTATCTCATCGATCAATGTTAACGGCTAGTTGACTAGTTGATCTATATATACCTGACTTTAAGAGACTTTGCGATGCAATTTCTATAACTGCGACAATGTTCGTGGATTTTGTTTGAGCTGTTTATTTTTTCCGTCACCCACTGATTTAACAAATCCAATTCTTGGTCTACATAGTTCGGATTTTGAACTTACAAGGTTAGTATGATTTTTTTATTGATGTACTCATTTAACTTGTAAATTTTTGTTCAAACGTCCAAATTTCATGTAGCTTGTTTTTCCTTGATAATATATTATATGTGTAGTACCATATTTCATGTCTTTGGTTTTCAGATCTAGTTAGTATATTCTATGGAAAAGGGTATGTGGATTCCATACTATTCTAGGTTTATGGAATCCACATACCCTTTTCCCTTCAATTGTAGCTAGAATTTCTCTCTCTTTTCATTGATAAATATATGGAAGTTCTCTTGAAACTCAACCCTTATCGGTGAAATGATAGTAATTGATTATCATTTTATTCTCTCTTTTATTTTTAAGAACTAACAAAAAAACACCAACAAAGCTTGATTGAAGCTTTGATACCACTTGTTACATCCCTAGTACCCAAATGGGATCACACTTGCATAAATTGAAAATAATATAACAGTGACAATAATGGTTGGGATACTTGCACACCTAATGGTTGGCTAGCTAGCACTTACTAATTCAATTAAATGAAGGAAGAAATCTCTATGAATAAAATCTTGAATTTGATTGTTATATTGATAAATGATAAGTTATGGTATATATAATATAGGGAGGAAACTCATGTTTATAACAATAAGATACATAAAAACTAACCCTAAACTTATGTTAGGTATATATGTCGTTATTATATAAAGGAAACATTTGTATACATATGACCTTATTATAAAGATGTTATCTATGTCGTGATTAGGCACATAATAATCACTTTTAACTTGTGTATTATGGTGTCGAGTGATTCAAGTTTGAGAAATTTTGACCACTTTCGTTAAATGGTGTGTAATTATTTTCCATGGTGATTCAGTACACACTACTATATAGTACAAATTGACGCATATCGATCTTAATAGTTAATCGATAATAATAATAAAAACATGTCAAAATGTCTTACAAGAAATAATTGTGAGGATTGTAGGTCACTATAAATAAACATATCATAATCGAAAGGAGTAGCTAAAATATAAAAATTTGACAACTTACTGTTTGGCATGGTGTAGGTAAGACAATTTCTTGTCAGGACAAGGATTTGTCACTATGAACGAAAATGATAGGTAGCTTTCTTGGTTAAGAGTGGAATTAGAGGCGAGGGGCGATGGAAAATGTTATTGCCCTTGCTATGATTACATAGGCTTGAAAAGAAAAAGAATTTTAATAACAACAGCTGAAAGACATTATAGGGAGAAGGGGCACGCCGAAGGGGGTTATGAATATCGTCCCTTGGTAAGAGGATTCAATATTTAATGTATTCTCTGTAATAATCAGCATGTCATGAGTTTTAGTAATATTTCTTATCGGGATTTTTATATTTTCTATACACACTAACTTTTCTACATTTTTTTTAAATATATAGACGATGCCCCCAAAATGTCGACCTCCAGAGAGTTATTTTCCAAGTACTAGCAGAAATACTCCTTTACAGGGTGATGAACTTCGAGATCAGAATATTGAATCTGCTGATCAAGTTATTAATGATGATATGCATGGAGATAACGTTAGTGATTCAAATAAGGAAGATGAGGTACATAGATTGATCCAAGACACATTTTCTCCAATGGATGAGGAAAACCAGGATGATAGTCATGATGTTGATCCTCTACTCGAGAAGTCATGTCAACCTCTTTATGAAGGCTCAACAACAAATCTTTTATCTTCTATATTGTTGTTGGTGAACCTGAAGGTTTTGAATGGTTTATCAAGCACATGCCTCACACATATACTAAGGTATTTAATTTGTTAATTATTTATGCCTGCATGTTCACAAATACTTCAATTTTTTCCTATATTGCTATTGTTTTCTAATTTGTAAATTAGTATATTGGATGCGATATTGATGATTAATATTGTTTACATTGACTTATTGTTTAGAATTTTGTAGATTTTTAGGTGAAGTTCTATTACCGACGTCAAATATTTTGCCACGCACATATCATGAAATATCCATGATTATGAAAGAAATTGGAATGGACTATCAGGCTATTGATGCATGTCCTAATGATCATATCATATATTATGGAAAATATGCATTAGAAAATGAATGCCGACAATGTCAAATAAGTAGATATCGAACCGATAAAGCACCAAAGAAGGTGTCTCACAAAGTTCTTCGTTATATTCCGATAATTCCACATTTCCAGTGGTTGTTCAGGTGCCAAAGTATAGCACAGTTTATGGATTTCCATGCAAAGAACAAAAGTCAAGACGATGTTCTTCGAATGCCTGCAGATGGTTCTGCATTGAAGTACATCGAAGAAAAGTGGCCAATTTTTAAAGAAGAACCTTGTAATGTTAGACTTTCGTTGGCAGCTGATGGTGTCAATCCATTTGGAGAGCTTCGGTCTACATACTCAATGTGGCATGTTTTTTTTATAAACAATAACCTTCCTGTTAGAAAAACAGGACCATGGAGCAATAAAATAAAACAAATGCGGAAACAAAACACAGAAGATACACAATACAATAGAGACACAGATTTACGTGGTTCACCCAGTGTGGGCTACGTGCACCAGAGAAATTGTCAGGTCCTTCCTTATTATTATCCAGCATATCAAGGGATACAACGTACAAAAAACCCATTGTAACTTCCTCTTCTTTCTCTCACAGTCTCCTATCTCAGAATACAATATCCGCCATCAACTGCAGCTGCAATACATTTCCCTCATAAAAGAGGGTTGCCTTCTAGGGAAAAAAAACCTAACATAATCTCTATTGTTAGATCTGCGACCTTATAATGAATGGTCCAGATTTATAATGAAATTACAATATACATTTACAAGGCAATTTTTGCTTCGGGGGCTTCGCCCCCGAACCCCCGCTGGGGGCCCACTTGCCCCCAAACCCCACAAAAGGGGTACCCCCCCTTTGCACTCCCCCGTGTGGAAGAGTGTACATACTTCTGGGGTGTAAATACTTCATGGGGTATAAACACGGCTGAAAGTAAAAGACCTCTGAATCAGGAAGATAATCAGGCTCCACAACCAACACTTCCTCCTTGGATGTCGATCAAGAGAGAGAACACAATGTTGCCAATGATTGTTCCAGGTATTTAATTATCTTTCATTTGCTTTAAAGTATGAAAAAATGTTTCATTTCTTTGTTTCGTGCATGGTAATTATTTCTTTTATATATAACTACATCTAGATAAGTATAATTAATCATGCAGTATGTTGAACCAATTAGGTAGGTACCAGGTTAAATATATGAACACATATATTGAGCCTCTTATCGATGAGTTGTTGAAGTTATGGGTTGGCGTCACTATGTATGACATCTATAGACCAATAGGGAAATTTTTTTTTCAATTCCATGGAATACTATCATGGACAATTCATGATGCTCCCAGGTTAACACATTTTTGTGGTATATTGTTACTTTATTTTGTGATTTAATATTATATATATTTATTGAAAATATCATGCATTATTTTAAATTGTAACTCTAATTTGATGCTACATTAATTCATATATCTTGTAGGTCTTCAAACAAAAGGTAAATTTGCATGCCCAGTTTGTGGTCCGAGGATAAAATATCGTCGTTCAAGGAGTTTAAGAAAGGAAGTGTTTGATGAGTATAGGCACTTTCTGTCTAAGAACCATAGTTATCAAACTACAAACAAATAAAAATTCAATGGTAAAGAAGAAAATGGAAAAAAACCACGAAGAATGACACCTCGCCTATGGAAGTTGGAATTTATTAGAAATCATCAAGGTACACAAATTATTTATGTATGACATATTATATAAATCTTTGGTTAATTTCATTAGTATTAATTTCATTTTGTCCCATTAATTAGTGTTAATTTCAATTT
>ML779693.1:313397-346819 GCA_009831015.1 Picea engelmannii | reverse complement strand
TACATTTATACATTGCAAACAACCTTGATTGGATGGAGCATTGGATAGAATATACTGAATAATACTTCGGTAGGTTATCATGGGAAGGGGTGAGTAAGATGATTAAAACAACACATCGTCATCGAGATCAATTTCCTGATCTTGCATCAAGGGAAGTTGATTTAGCCTTTGGTTTAAAAGATAAACAGGCAAGTTAGATTTTTTATCCACATTTTCCTAGTTTTTTCCCAATTTTTCAATGTATTTGGTTTGTTTAATTTTTGAAATATATATTTACTAAGTTCTATATGAGGTTTATTAATTGGCAATGTATTTTTTACTTGTTGTCCATGTTGCAGTTGAAACATCACAAGGTTATGTGGTGTAATGGTCGTAAATTCCGTATCAAAATGTTGGATGATAAGATGAAAACCTCGGATTGTGGGATAACCGTAGTGTTTAAGGTCACCAACATTTCCTCTAGAAGTGATAGAAATCCAGAAGAAACAGAGAATAGGTATTATGGCCATTTGGAGGATATAATTGAGTGTGATTTTAATTCCTTTAAAATAGTTTTGTTTGAGGTTAAATGGTACAGGATACAGATGCATGAATGTGATCCTGAAAGAATTGTTATTGAGCATGATAAAGGATTTACCATGGTTAATACAAGGGCATTTGAGCTGGGTACAGAGCCTTATGTTCTTCCAAGTCAATGTGAGCAAGTATTTTACTCAGAGGTACCTGGTAAAGCAGGTTGGTCATATGTTGTTAGATATGATCCAAGAGGAAGACCAGTAAAGTATAATCATGTAGCCGAGGATGAAGATAATAACGAGGAAGAAGATCATGATTATGCAGGTCAGGAGCAGGTGGCTCATGTAGTCGATGTGTCAGACAAAGAAGTTGAAGAAGTTGATCATCCAAATGTAGGAGACGATGATATCATTGATGATATCGATAACTATATTAGCGAAAATGGCGTTGATGATGATGTTGATAGGAATGAGCCTTTCACCAATATCAAGTCTGAACCAGATCCTGATACAGATTTTGAGCTAGATGAAGAAGAATATGATTGATATTTAATTGTTGAAAAGAAGAGGTACATGCTTATATCTTTTATATGATCTTTATATGTTTTTATTTTGTATAATATAGTATATGATACATGTTCTTTAGAATTTCAAATTAGGTAATATGGGGAAATTGAGAGTGATGTGAGAAGGGAGGGGGGGGGGTGGGGGGGAATAATTAGAGCTTCCACCTTCACGTGGTTGCACCTGTTTAGTAGAGAATGAACTATTCTCAAAACCAAGAGGATCTCTGTGTGACTGCACGTAATCATACCAACGATGTAGGTATGTCCATCATCAATTCAAACTGTGAATGGGGCCAACGTTGAAATGTTTTCAAACTATTTCTGAAATTTGACATGGATAGACTACTTGCATGCCTTAACGATATGGGAGGGTTTTTTGGACTCAAATTTGACTCACACACCCACTTTTTTCCATCATCAATTCATCATGTAAACCATAAACCCTAATTTAGTGGAGTCATCGATTTGTTGGGTTTTAGTGTTCCCAGTGAATGGATGCATTTTTGTTGACATGGAATGGGACAACACATGTACCTTCTTAATTTTCTTCATTCACTTGATGTGGGCCTGGTCATTCCTATCCTTGAATTGAAATTTTCCCCTAGTCTTAGTCATCACCCTTCATGACAGTTGTCACCCAACGATCATTAGATCACAAGGTTGGAGGCATATGGGCATTGGGATCATGAGGCTTTATAACCCTACAGTAACAAGAGACATTAATTTAACTTTGACTAGATTGAAAGGTGCATGCAATTGAAAATACTAACAACCCAAAAATAAAAGGGATCAATACACAGACTGTCAATGAGAGGTGATCTGGACGTGGTGTGTAGGAATAGGCCTAGCACCTTCAAAATTATCATTCTCCAAATATCTTATAAAAAATTTACAAGGAAATTGTACTAGGACTAGACATGGGCAACAATGACCTGTGAATGGGGCCAACGTTGAAATTTTTTCAAATTGTTTCTGAATGCATTGAAATTTGACATGGATAGACTATTCACATTCCTTAACGATATGGGAGGGTTTTGGACTCAAATTTTACTCACACACCCACTTTCTTCCATCATCAATTCATCATGTAAACCATAAACCCTAATTTAGTGGAGTCATCGATTTGTTGGGTTTTAGTGTTCCCAGTGAATGGATGCGTTGTTGTTGACATGGAATGGGACAACACATGTACCTTATTAATTTTATTCCTTCACTTGATGTGGGCCTGGCCATTCCTAGCCTTGAATTGAAAGTTGCCCATAGTCTTAGTCATCACCCTTCATGACAATTGTCACCCAACAATCATTATATCACAAGGTTGGAGGCATATGGGCATTGGGATCATGAGGCTTTATAACCCTACAATAACAAGAGACATTAATTGAACTTTGACTAGATTGAAAGGTGTGTGCAATTGAAAATACTAACAACCCAAAACTAAAAGGGATCAATACACAGAATGTCAATGAGAGGTGATCTAGCCGTGGTGTGTAGGAATAGGCCTAGCACCTTCAAAATTATCATTCTCCAAATATCTTATACAAATTTTAGAAGGAAATTGTACTAGGACTGGACACGGGCAACAGTGACCTGTGAATGGGGCCAACGTTGAAATTTTTTCAAACTGTTTCTGAATGCATTGAAATTTGACATGGATAGACTATTCACATGCCTTAATGATATGGGAGGGTTTTTGGAATCAAATTTGACTCACACACCCACTTTCTTCCATCATCAATTCATCATGTAAACCATAAACCCTAATTTAGTGGAGTCATCGATTTGTCGGGTTTTAGTGTTCCCAGTGAATGGATGTGTTGTTTTTGACATGGAATGGGACAACACATGTACCTTCTTAATTTTCTTCCTTCACTTGATGTGAGCCTGGTCATTCCTAGCCTTGAATTGAAAGTTTCCCCTAGTCTTAGTCATCACCCTTCATGAAAGTTGTCACCCAACGATCATTAGATCACAAGATTGGAGGCATATGGGCATTGGGATCATGGGGATTTATAACCCTTCAGTAACAAGAGACATTAATTGAACTTTGACTAGATTGAAAGGTGCGTGCAATTGAAAATACTAACAACCCAAAACTAAAAGGGATCAATACACAGACTGTCAATGAGAGGTGATCTAGCCGTGGTGTGTAGGAATAGGCCTAACACCTTCAAAATTATCATTCTCCAAATATCTTATACAAAATTTACAAGGAAATTGTACTAGGACTAGACACGGGAAACAATGACCTGTGAATGGGGCCAACGTTGAAATTTTTTCAAAATGTTTCTGAATGCATTGAAATTTGACATGGATAGACTATTCACATGCCTTAACGATATGGGAGGGTTTCTAGACTCAAATTTGACTCACACACCCACTTTATTCCATCATCACTTTATCATCAATTCATCATTGAGGGTCTATATGGAAATCCTCGTAATACACATCCAACCTCGAGGTTTCATGGACCAAATGGATTATTAGAGTACTATAATAAAACAAGGTCTCGAACTATCGACGGAACACAAAGTCTCATATTTGGTTTGTCTTTAATGAACATTCATTATGGTGGTCCTCCATCCTTTGCACGAAGGAAAATCCTTCATCGAGACAACTGTGTTCTCAACCCTAAGAGGCATTAACATGATTAGAGATGTTTTTGTCTTCGAGACTTGGGACAATATTATGTGTATGATGGTCTCTTTCCCTACGAGATAATGATTCCACTTCTTCACTACTTGCACAACAACAAAGAGTTCTTTATCATATGTGGGGTAGTCCAACATTGCTCCATGAAATAATTTTGAATGGTAACACAACAACCATCCTTGCAGAAGCATCACCCCTAAAACATACTCGCTTGCATTTGTTTCTAGTTCAAATGGTCATCATAAATTGGGCATGGCTAAGATTAGAGAATTTCCAATCTTTCTCTTCAGTTCTTCATGGGAACTGTCTTCCATCCTTTCCAAGCTTCGATGCAAGAAGAAAGGTAGATTCAAAGGTTTTTTCCCTATCATGAAGTGCATCAGAATCTTGATGTGATATGGGTACACTCTGTCAAACCTTCCTTCACAGGTAAAATACCTTCTAATTACCTTTAATAGCTTTTGGAAAGGCTCCTGGAGGTATTGTCTTGGAACGCCTGCTCCGATTTTCCCATTTAGTCAGTTCAGCTTGATAAAGTATTCATAGAAAAAAATGTCTAAAGGTATGCCTTTAAACAACTTTTCACCGTTCGGAGGGATCTTCGTCGCAGTTGGCATAGTTTCCTCAGTCACTAGGAAGGTGATTCCCGCAATGGTCACGTGGAACCCATTAAAATTGAGGGTGAACTATTCAACCAGCTTCACATTGTACCCTTTGATCTTTTCACAAAAGCACATACATCTAACCTGTTCGAAAGATGCCCCGATTTCCAGATCTTCATTTATTAATGCTAGGTCTTGAGGCTAAGACCTGATGGCCCTACCACTTATCACCTTCTTTCTTATTATTTGGGATGTTTTCATGATTCCAGTATATATTTTTTTCGTGTGTGCGGTAATAAACAACAACACCCTCTCTGCGTGACAAATATGATTGAAGTACTTCGCAGAGACTGTCAGAAAGCTAGTGACAAAAACTTTGCGTGAAAATAAAAATTGGCCACAGGAGTCCATGACACGACAGTAAGTGTTGGCACAAGGGAAGACCCAGGGTTCAACGCTCAAGAGCGCACCAAAAAAACCCTAACTACTGGCCCTTTTGGCAACACCTACGAAGCAGATGAAGTCTCACCCGAGGTAGAGGCAGGGGTGGTTGTAGGACTCAGATGTATGCAACCTTAGCTGGGACACTGATCTGTGATTATAATACTTTAACAGATCACTTAGCAGTCACTATTCATCAGTACTTAATCTTATTTCACAGCGCAGACAACCCTAATTACACAGCATCACAGTATTCAACTAGATCTAACATCTAGAAACACTTAGCATAAAGAAACATATCATATCTAGCATTCATCCATATAGATAGAGCACTAAGCATTCATAAATCTAGTTAACATACATAAAGCACTAAGCATAATTCCTATCAACAATATCACAACATAAGGCAAAAAGCAACCATAACACAGGATGTACGTGGTTCAACCCCACCCTGGGGCTACGTCCACCAACTCTTCGTCCTCTTTATTAGCTTATTTCAATATTCTTACACGCACAAAGCCTCAAAACCAACTCCGCAGAGGACAAGAGAGTTGCACACCTCGCCAAATCCTCCTTCCCCAAGTTAGTTCCAAGCACAGAGCCTTACGCAGTTTGCACACAAAGCACTATAGATGACTTTCACTTAGCTCTGCAAGTATCTAAACACAAATCCTCTTACTATATCTTTCACTTAGCATACATACACCAAATAGATGTCCCTTTCTTACATCGCCTAGACATATATTTATACATTACAAAATCGGGCCTAAACATGGGTAAACCCATGGGATGACATCCCCATACCCATTACATAATCCCAAAACCCAAAAATCCCTAAAAGGGGGCCGAGATACTGCGATCTCCGCTTCGAATTGTGCTCCACCTTTGACAGCCTGTCGAAGTCCCAAAAGTAGATAAAACATGATCAAGGATCCTCAAAACTTGGTCAAGGGACAACATGCCCCCAACACTCACCTGTGACTCGTCCCGAGCCACTCTGATTTGGGTAGATCTCCTTAAAAATCCTCGAGCTTGGCTCGAGCTGCTTCGACCTGTTGTTGTGCCAAGGCCTCGTTCTTGACGAACTCTTGGATAACTGCTTCATTGACAGGAACCTCTAAGCATTGTTCGACTGCACTAACGACCTACTCCGGTTCTTCTCCTCGGCCTTCAATCTCTGCGAACAGTTGACAAGCCTCATCCTATATTGGTTGGAGCCTCTGAGTCACTTCCATGACTTTTCTCTGAATGGTTTGGACCTTCTATTGAGCAGTGCGTTGTTCTTGGGATCGCTTCATCCTCTCAACGACTGATAGGGGCTTCAGCTGCGCCTGTATTGTTTCTGCTTGCTTCTTTTCTTCCTGGAGATGTGACTCCAATGCCTTCAATTCAGGGTCCTCAGTGAGTTGATCATAAGCCTGTGCAATGTGATCACTTAGTTGTTTACATTCCATGGAAAGGGCCTTGATTCTCTCAACTACACTTCGAGCAGTTGCTTCTCTTTGGTATCGCACATCCTGTGGAGTACTGGGCACGGTTCGTAGCTCTAGGTCTATTATTCTTTTTTGTAGCTACTGGATAGCTTCTATGAGTTGTGCTACTTGATGCTCTACTGGTTCTTCCTCCTTCTTCTCCAAGCCTGTCATAGAGAAAAGTGCTCTGTTGATTTCTTCTTTTACTCCAACCTGCTCCGTGAGCAACTTTTCTTTCTCTTGCTGGATCTACTCTCTCTCTTCTTCGAACTTCACTTGAAGGGCGTCCTTCTCCTATTGTGCAATCCTGTGTTGTTCTACCATTTCTTCCTAGGCTTGTTTCAGGGCTTTTGTGGCCTGGTATTTCTCAGCTTGTGCTCGACGAAGGTGAGATTCGGTCGCATCAGTAAGTCTGTGGAGTTGGGCAGGCTCAACTCCCAACTCTAGTTCTTTTGATGGTGGGGGCGCAGTGGATACTATGTAGTTGGATTGAAGGGCCTGTTGTACCCCTATGAGTTCAAACTCGATTCTGTCGTACATATCCTCCTTCTTGTCTTCATGTTTCTGCAAGATTTCCTGTGAGGCGTCGTTTACAGCTGCGATGATGAAGTCAAATTCATCTACAGTGAGCACAGTCTGCATCTTAGTCAAGGTGTCTCTATATTTCTTTCGGGAAGTGGGTTTCATGGGGGAAACCTTCCTTTTCTTCAAGGGATCAGCCTCATCAACAGGATCCTTAGGTGGTGTTACTTCGCCTTTCTTCTGCTAATATTCTCTACCATTTTTCTTTTCTAGTTCTTCATCACCCCCTCGGCAAGGTGATACTGAATTAGTTTCTTCCAAAGTGCAGAATCTTCATTACATTCAAGAGGGTGGACTGCATGAGGTTCATAGTCCACGGCTGGGGGATTATTTTCAAGTTCTTCCCCTTCGTCCTGGTCAAGTATTTGTAAGGAGAGAGAATATTATGGTTCTTGTGGTCTCCTAGGTTGAAGTCGCTGAAATTCAACGTCGTGATCTTATCCTGTTGTGTTCTAACTGCACGTATCCCCTTTGGGAGGTACACAGTAACCATGGTGTAATCAAAGTCCATTGGGACACTGTCATGACTCACCACACCAGCCAGAGGAAGGATGTAGTCTGGTAATATGGTCGGGATTAACTTCGCATTGGCTAGGTCATCTTTGTGCTTGGTTCTCTTCTCTGTTGTCAGTCGGGATGGTCCGGATCCGCAAGTAGTCGAGAAAGAGGCTTGCACTCCTCTCATTGATGATGCCTGAATACATGAAGACATTACTTTCTCGACCATAAGATCGATGAGAAATTCTTCGAAAAATTTCTCTGCGGCGTTGATGTCGTCTGACATAAACACTTAGATCAGATAACTTGGGTGGATGAATGAGTGTGAAAGGCAATGGAACATGTGTCGATCTCAATAAACACAGGATGGTAGCAATGAGTTGTCTTGGATATGGTTCTAAAAAGTGTTCTTGGTGAAATAGTCGATGAACTAAATAGACATGATGTAATGGATCTCTCCAATAGATGAGAGGTTTTAATCAATGCGGTTCTATCCATTGTGGTGCAGTCCTAGCGGTCTGATGGTGAGTCTTCGGGCCATTACTGTTGTTCTAACTATTCGGGTCATTGAGCTAACGATTATAATTCTTCCAACGGCTATATCGCTTTATCATGGTGAAGTGCCATGTTGTGTTGTACTCATATCCCAGTGAAGTTCCATTTTTCTAGTTTGTCCTTCTGTGAAGTTCCCTCTGGAATATTTTGCAAGTTTTCTACCTTTGCTCTCTTCTTACTGAGTTTTCTAGCCTTCTTCCTGGTGATATTCGTCTCAGTATTCCTTTTTCCATTTTGATTCTTATCTCCTTTTGGCATAGTAACTTCACATTGTTGATGATATTTACTAGGGTTTAAGGGAAATACTTCTTCTCTGTCTGGTGTAGGTGTTCTACTCTCCTGTACAGACAGGTATCTCAAGTCCTCCTGTGTTCTTTCAACTTCAACATCCAGATTTCTGGTCCTCAGTAGCTTCGACTGGTCTTCTTTTTCTTTCAATAAGTGCACAATTCTCTTGGTCATGAAGTCTCTTAGGTCTTTCTTTTTCTATTCGAGGTCTTCTTCTTCCTTTCTTCGGGTCTGATCCATCTCAATCCAGGTTTTTCCTAGTAACATAGAAAATGGGGCGTTGTTCTCAATAAATTTAACAATCTCAAAATCTTCCTATGTTGAAGTTCCATGAGCACTCATAGATATCTGGGTGAGTCTTCCACATAGGGTTACCAGTTTTCCTCTAAATAATCCTATTCCTCCCAATGAAGGAATCATAGTAGGATTTCCTAAAATTTTCCAAGTTCTTTATGTCATGATATTCACCTGTGTTTCCTCATCCAGAATGTAGTCAATGTCAAAGTCTCCTATTCTTGTTTCTATGCATTCTTTTTCTTTGAAGATCTCTGATAGGTTGATATTTTTGTGATCATTTAGGGTTTCTTTCATTTGCAGTAATACAGTCTCTGATTCTCTCTGGGGTCCTGTAATGGTCTCAATTTCTTGACCTTCCTCAGGGTTTTCTTAATCATATTCATTCTATCAAGCTTAGCAATCATTCTAGGGCAATCTAAAACTTCATGATCCATAGCTTTACAACAAAGACAATTGGGTCTTCTACCAGAGCATTCCTTAGAAAGATGTCCCGGTCTTCTACAACTGTAACAAAGAGTTAATCCTTTCTTTCTCTTAAATGATCCTCAACCTTTCCTATACTGCGCACTAGGATCATGGTAGCTAACCTGCAAAAAATTATTTCTGGGGTCCTGCATCCATTTGTTAGTCCAAACATTCTTTCTAGGCATAGGAATAACATATCTTTCATTACTTATATCAAATCTACTCATATCAAACCTTCTTTCATCTAGTTGTGCCCTACTTTTCAATCTAGGACAAAATTTATCAAACAAACCTAGATCCATACTTTTGAAACAAAAATTTCCACTTATCTTACTTTCAATAGAGCACAAAGCTTCAGATCTAGAAATTTTCACTATTCTTACCTTTTCCAGAGCACAAGGCTTTCAGGTCTTACCTCTTTTCTTAAGATATGACTCTTCTTCTTAGAAAAAATCTCCACAAGTCAAGTATAATACTGCGCACTAGGGAAAAAGATCTACGCATGGAGATTTCTCATTTCTTCAGTTCCCAACAATCACAGTTTCATGTCTCGATATGCACAAAGCTTCCTTTTCGTCAGTTCCCAGCAATCACAGTTTCAGGTTCCGAAATTAGAACCATTTGTTGGCACAAGGGAAGACCCAGGGTTCAACGCTCAAGAGATCACCAACAAAACCCTAACTACCGGCTCTTTTGGCAACACCTGCGAAGTAGATGAAGTCTCACCTGAGGTAGAGGCAGGGGTGGTTGCAGGACTTAGATGTATGAAACCTTAGCTGGGACACTGATCTGTGATTATAATACTTTAACAGAGAACTTAATAGTCACTATTCATCAATACTTAATCTTAGTTCACAACGCAGACAACCCTAATTATAGAGCATCACAGTATTCAACCAGATCTAACATCTAGCAACACTTAGCATAAAGAAATAGATCAGATCTAGCATTCATCCATATAGATAGAGGACTAAGCATTCATAAATATAGTTAAAATACATACAGCACTAAGCATAAATCCTATCAACAATATGACAACATAAGTCACAAATCAACCATAACACAGGGTGTACGTGGTTCACCCCCACCTTGGGGCTACGTCCACCAAATCTTTGTCCTCTTTATTAGATTCTTTCAATCTTCTTACACACACAAAGCCTCAAAACCAACTCCGCAGAGGACAGGAGAGTTGTACACCTCGCCAGATCCTCCTTCCCCAAGTTAGGTCCAAGCACATAGCCTTACACAGTCTGCACACAAATCACTACAGATGACTTGCACTTAGCTCTGCAAGTCTCTATGCACAAAGCCTCTTACCATATCTTGGACTTAGCATACATACACCACATAGATGTCCCTTTCTTACATCGCCTAGACATATATTTATTCATTACAAAATTAGGCCTAAACATGGGTAAACCCATGGGTCGACATCCCCATACCCATTACATAAGCCCAAAACACAAAAATCCCTAAAAGAGGGCCGAGATACCACGATCTCCACTTCGACTTGAGCTCCACCTTTGACATCCTATCGAAGTCCCAAAAGTAGATAAAACATGACCAAGGATCCTCAAAACTTGGTCAAGGGCCAACAGGCCCCCAACACTCACCTGTGACTCGTCCCGAGCCACTCTGATTTGGGTAGATCTTCTTCGACCTGTTGCTGCGCCAAGGACTCCTGCTCGGTGAACTCTTGGATAACCACTTCATTGACAAGTCCCTCTAAGCGTTGTTCGGCTGCACTAATGACTTGCTCCAGTTCTTCTCCTCGGTGTTCAATCTCTGCGAACAGTTGACAAGCCTCATCCTGTATTGTTTGGAGCCTCTGAGTCACTTCCATGACTTTGCTCTGAATGGTGTGGACCTTTTTTTGATCAGTGCAATGTTCTTGGGATCGCTTCATCCTCTCAACGACTGATAGGGGCTTAAGCTACGCCTGTACTATTTCTGCTTGCTGCTTTTCTTCCTGGAACTGTGACTCCAATGCCTTCAATTCAAGGTCCTCAGTGAGTTGCTCATAAGTTTGTGCACTACGATCAGTTAATTGTTTACATTCCATGGAAAGGGCCTTGATTCTCTCAACTACACTTCGAGCAGTTGCTTCTCTTTGGCCTCGCACATTCTGCGGAGTACTAGG
The DNA here is from genome assembly GCA_009831015.1 of Picea engelmannii. Classification (NCBI taxonomy): domain Eukaryota; kingdom Viridiplantae; phylum Streptophyta; class Pinopsida; order Pinales; family Pinaceae; genus Picea; species Picea engelmannii. The sequence continues at coordinate 335,746 of ML779693.1, read as the reverse complement.
CATGGTTCGTAGCTCTAAGTATGCTATTCTTTGTTGTAGCTACTGGATAGCTTCTATGAGTTGTGCTACTTGATGCTCTACTGGTTCTTCCTCCTTCTGCTCCAAGCCCATCACAAAGCAAATTGCTCTATTGATTTATTCTTTTACTCCAACCTGCTCCGCAAGAAACTTTTCTTTCTTCTGCTGGATCTGCGCTCTCTCTTCTTCGAACTTCTCTTGAAGGGCGTCCTTCTCCTGTTGCGTAATCCTACGTTGTTCTACCATTTCTTCCTAGGTTTGTTTTACAGTTTTTGTGGCCTGGTATTTCTCAGCTTGTGCTCGACGAAGGTGAGCTTCGGTCACATAAGCAAGTCTGCAGAGTTGGGCAGGCTCATCTCCCAACTCTAGTTCTTCTGATGGAGGGGACGCAGTGGATACTACGCAGCTGGATTGAAGGCCCTGTTGTACCCCTCTGAGTTCAACCTCAATTTTGTCGTACATCTCCTCCTTCTTGGATTCATGTTTCTACAATATTTCTTGTGAGGCATCATTTACAACTACGATGATGAAGTCAAATTCATCTACAATGAGCACAGTCTGCATCTTAGTCAAGGTTGCTCTGGATTTCTTTCAGGAAGTGGGTTTCATGGGGGAATCCTTCCTTTTCTTCAAGGGATCAACCTCATCAACATGATCCTTAGGCGGTGTTACTTCGCCTTGCTTCTACTGATCTTCTCTAACATTTGTCTTTTCTACTTCGTCATCACCCCCTTGGCCAAGTGATACTGAATTAGTTTCTTCTTATGCGCTGCACAAGTCTTGGATTTCTCTAGTCTTCTTTCTTCTGTTGGTTCCAGGTGTGTCATATTCATTGTGAGCGGCCTTTGAGCTGTCAAGATCAGGATCAGACATCTCTGCAGGGTTAGCGGGGATGAGGAGCTCTGCAGACCAGTCCTTGGTTATCTCTTCGAGGTCCTCCTCTGTGAGATTATAGTATGACTGAAGCTCCTCTTTATTCTCACCTTCATGTGCAATGATATAGATGAAGCGTCAATCTGCACAGATCTTCATGAGAGGTATGAACCGGTACATAGTGTTTGGCATCATGCGAGGGACAGCTTCAATGGCCTTCTTCAATTGGAGATAGTATGTGTGGAATACTACATTCGACTGCCACTGTTTTCCCATATCGCTCGAGTACCAGAGCGTGGTGAACTTCGCAGTGAGTGGCTCGAATGGCTTGATGTCCGGGAAGGTCGCACCTTTCGACATCTCCCAAGCGGTAAATGCGATGAGGATTAGGAGCCAGCTAAAGTGGAACTCATAGCCCTGATGCTGAGCTTCACAACAGTCCAATTATAGTTGGTTGAATAAGTACTTCACCCAGTTCATCTGGAGTCCTTCTACGCACTTCCCTGCGAGGTCCACAACCAACCCTGTGACCTGCGTAGGTTTGTTCTTTCTCACCAACTTTCCTACGATTAGCTAACAAGCTAGACACACTGCACCATTCTGGATGGAAGCTACCTTGTAGCCTTGCGTCCCCTTTTCTACATCGCCATATATGTTTTTTATCTTCTATGCCAATGTGCGATCTGTAGCCTTGCCTGGATATAAGTCCTGTAGGTTGGGTCCCTGTATTCTCAATCCAGTGATCCTATGGATCAACGTTGGATCGACTATGATGTGTCGATGTATCCATAGGTAGCCACCATGGTAACATGAGAGAAGGATATTAACACACACATTAACCTCCTGGTGCCTTCCAAAGTGCGGAATCTTCATTACATTCAAGAGGGTGGACTGCGCGAGGTTCATAGTCCACGGCTGGGGGATTATTTTCAAGTTCTTCCCCTTCGTCTTGGTCATGTATTTGTAAGGAGAGATCATATTATGGTTCTTTTGGTCTCCTAGGTTGAAGTTGTTGAAATTCAACGTCGTGATCTTATCCTGTTGTGTTCTAACTGCACATATCCCCTTTGAGAGGTACACAGTAACCATGTTGTAATCAAAGTCCCTCGGGACACTGTCATGACTCACCGTGTCGGCCATAGGTGAGATGTAGTCTGGTAAGATGGTCGGGATTAAATTCGCATTGGCTAGGTCATCTATGTGCTTGGTTCTCTTCTCTGCTGTCAGTTGGGATGGTCTAAATCCGCGATCAGTCGACGAAGAGGCTTGCACTCCTCTCGTCGATGATGTCTAAATACCTGCAGACATTACTTTCTTAGCCATAAGATCGATGAGAACTTCTTCGACGACTTTCTCTGCGGCGTTGAACTCGTCTGACATACATGCTTATATCGGATAACTCAGGTGGATGAATGAGTGTGCAATGCAATGGAACATGTATCGATCTCAATAAACACAGCGTGGGAGAAATGAGTTGGCTTGGATATGGTTCGGCAAAATTGTTCTTGGTGCAATAGTCGATGGACTAAATAGACACGATGTAACAGATATCTCCAATGGATGAGAGGTTTTCATCAATGTGGTTCTATCCGTTGTGGCGTGGTCCTAACGGTATGATGACGAGTGTTCGAGCCATTACTATTGTTCTAATTGTTTGAGTCATCCGGCTAATGATTATAATGCTTCCAATGGCTATATCGCTTCTCCATGGCGAAGTGCCATGCTATGATGTATTGATATCCCGACGAAGTTCCAGTTTTGTAATTTGTCCTTCTGCGAAGTTCCCTCTGGAATATTCTTTAAGTTTTCTAGCTTTTCTCTATTCTTATTGAGTTTTCTAGCCTTCTTCCCGGTGATCTTCGTCTCGGTATTCCTTTTTCCATTTTGATTCTTATCTCCTTTTGGTATAGAAAATTTGCGTTGTTGACGATATTTACTAGGGTTTAAGGGCAATACTTCTTCTCTGTCTAGTGTAGGTGCTCTACTCTCCTGTATAGACAAGTATCTCAAGTCCTCCTGTGTTCTTTCAACTTCGACATCCAGATTTCTGGTCCTCAGTAGCTTCGAATGGTCTTCTTGTTCTTTCAATAAGTGTGTGATTCTCTTGGTCATGAACTCTCTTAGGTCTTTCTTTTTCTGTTCGATTTCTTCTTCTTTCTTTCTTCAGGTTTGGTCCTTCTCAATCCAGGTTTTTCCTAGTAACATAGCAAATGGGGCGTTGTTCTCAATAAATTTAGCAATCTCAAAATATTCCTATGTCGAAGTTCCATGAGCACTCATAGATATCTGGGTGAGTCTTCCACATAGGGTTATCCATTTTCCTCTAAATAATCATATTCCTCCCAATGAAGAAATCATAGTGAGCTTTCCTAAAAATTTCCAAGTTCTTTCTGTCATGATATTCACCTGTGTTTCCTCATCCAGAATGCAGTCAATGTCGAAGTCTCCTATTCTTGTTTCTAGACATTATTTTTCTTTGAAGATCTCTGATAAGTTGATATTTCTGTGATCATTTAGGGTTTCTTTCATTTTCAGTAATACAGTCTCTGATTCTCTATGGGGTCCTCTCATGGTCTCAGTTTCTTGACCTTCCTCAGGGTTTTCTTGTCTCATATTCATTATGTCAATCTTAGCAATCATTCTAGGGAAATCTAAAACTTCATGATCCATAGCTTTACAACAAAGATAACTGGGTCTTCTACCAGGGAAATCCTTAGAAAGATGTCCCGGTCTTCTACAACTGTAACAAAGAGTTAATCCTCTCTTTCTCTTAAATGATCCCCAACCTTTCCTATACTACACACTAGGATCATGGTAGCTAACTTGCAAAAAATTATTTCTGGGGTCCTGCATCCATTTGTTATTCCAAACATTCTTTCTATGCATAGGAATAACATAAATTTCATTACTTCTATCAGATCTACTCATATCAAACCTTATTTCATCTAGTTGTGCCCTGCTTTTCTTAAGATCTAACTCTTCTTCTTGGCACAAAGCTTCACAAGTCAAGTAGAATATTGTGCACTAGGGCAACAGATCTACGCACGTAGCTTTCTCTTTTCTTCAGTTCCCAACAATCATAGTTTCAGGTCCCGATATGCAAAAAGCTTCCTTTTCGTCAGTTCCAAGCAATCACAGTTTTAGGTTTCGACAACAGAACCATTTGTTGGCACAGGGGCATACCCAGGGTTCAACTCTCAAGAGATCACCAAAAAAACCCTAACTACTGGCTCTTTTGGCAACACCTGCGAAGCAGATGAAGTCTCACCTAAGGTAGAGGCAGGGGTGGTTGCAAGACTCATATGTATAAAACCTTAGTTGGGACACCGATCTATGATTATAATACTTTAACAGAGAACTTAGCAGTCACTATTCATCAGTACTTAATCTTAGTTCACAACGTAGACAACCCTAATTACAGAGCATCACAGTATTCAACCAGATCTAACATCTAGCAACACTTAGCATAAAGAAACAAATCAGATCTAGCATTCATCCATATAGATAGAGCACTAAGCATTCATAAATATAGTTAACATACATAAAACAATAAGAATAAATCCTATCAACAATATCACAACATAAGGCACAAAGCAACCATAACACAGGATGTACGTGGTTCACCCCCACCCTGGGGCTACGTCCACCAACTCTTCGTCCTCTTTATTATCTTCTTTCAATATTCTTACATGCACAAAGCCTCAAAACCAACTCCGCAGAGGATAGTAGATCTACGCACCTTGCCAGATCCTCCTTCCCCAAGTTAGGTCCAAGCACAGAGCCTTACACAGTCTGCACACAAAGCACTGCAGATGACTTGCACTTAGCTCTACAAGTCTCTATGCATAAATAATCTTACCATATCTTGCACTTAGTATACATACACCACATAGATGTCCCTTTCTTACATTTCCTAGACATATATTTATACATTACAAAATCAGGCCTAAACATGGTTAAACCCATGGGCCGACATCCCTATACCCGTTACATAAGCCAAAAACCCAAAAATCCCTAAAAGGGGGCTGAGATACTGGGATCTCCGCTTTGACTTGCGGTCCACCTTCGACAGCCTGTCAAACTCCCAAAAGTAGATAAAACATGACCAAGGATCCTCAAAACTTGGTCAAGGGCCAACAAGCCCCCAACACTCACCTGTGACTCATCCCAAGCCACTTTGATCTGGGTAGATATGCTTCAAAAGCATCAAGCTTGGCTCAAGCTACTTTGACCTATTGCTGCGCCAAGGCCTCCTGCTCGATGAACTCTTGGATAACTGCTTCATTGACAGGTCCCTCTAAGAATTTTTCGACTGCACTAACAACTTGCTCCAGTTCTTCTCCTCGTCCTTCAATCTCTACGAATAGTTGACAAGCCTCATCCTGTATTGGTTGGAGCCTCTGAGTCACTTCCATGAATTTTCTCTGAATGGTGTGGACCTTCTGTTGAGTAGTGCACTATTCTTGGGATCACTTCATCCTCTCAACGGATGATACGATCTTCAGCTGCGCCTGTACTGTTTCTGCTTTTTTCTTTTCTTCCTAGAAGTGTGACTCCAGTGCCTTCAATTCAAGGTCCTCAGTGAGTCACTCATAAGTTTGTGCACTACGATCACTTAGTTGTTTACATTCCATGGAAAGGGCCTTGATTCTCTCAATTGCACTTCGAGAAGTTGCTTCTCTTTGGTCTCGCACATACTGCGGAGTACTGGGCATGGTTCGTAGCTCTAAGTCTCGTATTCTTTGTTGTAGCTACTAGATAGCTTCTATGATCCGCGCTACTTGATTCTCTACTGGTTCTTCCTCCTTCTGCTCCAAGCTCGTCACAGAGAAAAGTGCTCTGTTGATTTCTTCTTTTACTCCAACCTGCTCCGTGATCAACTTTTCTTTCTCCTACTGGATTTGCGCTCTCTCTTCTTTGAACTTCACTTGAAGGGAATCCTTTTCCTGTTGCACAATCCTGCGTTGTTCTAACATTTCTTCCTGGGCTTGTTTCGGGGCTGCTGTGGCCTGGTATTTCTTAGATTGTCCTTGACGAAGGTGAATTTCAGTCGCATCAGCAAGTCTGCGGAGTTGGGCAGACTCATCTCCCAACTCTAGTTCTTCTGATGGCAGGGGCACAATGGATACTGCACAGCTAGATTGAAGGTCTTGTTTTACCCCTTTGAGTTCAACCTCAATCCTGTCATACATCTCGTCCTTCTTGGCTTCATTTTTTTGCAAGATTTCCTACGAGGCTTCATTTACAACTGCGATGATGAAGTCAAATTCATCTACAGTGAGCATAGTCTGCATCTTAGTCAAGGTGGCTCTGTATTTCTTTCGGGAAGTGGGTTTCATGGGGGAAACCTTCCATTTCTTCAAGGGATCAACCTCATCAATAGGATCCTTAGGCGATGTTACTTCGCCTTGATTCTATTGATCTTCTCTTCCATTTGTCTTTTCTACTTCGTCATCACCCCCTCGGTCAGGTGATACTGAATTAGTTTCTTCTGATGCGCTGCTCAAGTATTGGATTTCTTCAGTCTTCTTTCTTCTGCTGGTTCTAGGTGTGTCGTGTTCATTGTGAGCAACCTTTGAGTTGTCAATATCAGGATCAGACATCTCTTCAGGGTTAATGGGGATGAGGAGCTCTGCAGACCAGTCCTTGGTTATCTCTTCAAGGTCCTCCTCTATGATCTTATAGTATGACTGAAGCTCCTCTTTATGCTCGTTTGCACGCACAATGATATATATGAAGTGTCGATCTACGTGAAACTTCATGAGAGGTATGAACTGGTACATAGTGTTTGGCTTCATGCGAAGGATAGCTTCGATGGCCTTCTTTAGTTGGATATAGTACGTGTGGAATACTACGTTCGACTGCCACTGTTTTCCCATATCGCTCGAGTACCAGAGCGTGGTGAACTTTGCAGTGAGTGGCTCGAACGACTTGATGTCCGGGAAGGTCACACCTTCCGACATCTCCCAAGCGGTAAATGTGATGAGGATACAGAGCCAGCTAAAGTGGAACTCATATCCCTGATCTTGAGCTTCAAGGCAGTCTAATTATAGTTGTTTTACTAAGTACTTCATCGAGTTCATATGGAGTCCTTCTATGCACTTCCCTGCGAGGTCCACAACAAACCCTGTGACCTGCATAGGTCTGTTCTTTCTCACCAAATTTCCTGTGATTAGCTGATGGGCTAGACACACTAAACCATTATGGATGGAAGCTACCTTGTATCCTTGCATCCCCTTTTCTACATCACCATATGTGTTTTTAATCTTCTGTGCCAATGCGTGATATGTAGCCTTGCTTGTGTAGAAGTCCTACGGGTCAAGTCCCTGCATACTCAATCCAGTGATCCTATGGATCAACGTCAGATCGACTGTGATGTGTCGGTATAGCCATAGGTAGCCTCCATGGTAACATGAGAGAAGGATCATAACACACGTGTTAACCTCCTGGTGCCTTCCAAAGTGCAGAATCTTCATTACATTCAAGAGGGTGAACTGCGTGAGGTTCATAGTCCACGGCTGGGGGATTATTTTCGAGTTCTTCCCCTTCATCCTAGTCAAGTATTTGTAAGGAGAGAGCATATTATGGTTATTGTGGTCTCCTACATTGAAGTCGCTGAAATTCAATGTCGCTATCTTATCCTATTGTGTTCTAACTGCACGTATCCCCTTAGGGAGGTACCAAGTAACCATGGTGTAATCAAAGACCCTTGGGACACTTTCATGACTCATCGCGTCGGCCAGAGGCAGGATGTAGTCTGGTAATATGGTCGGGATTAACTTCACGTTGGTTTGGTCATCTTTATGTTTGGTTCTCTTCTCTGCTACCGGTCGAGATGGTCCGGATCCGCGAGTAGTCAATGAAGAGGCTTGCACTCCTATCGTCGATGATGCCTGAATACCTGCAGACATTACTTTCTCGGCCATAAGATAGATGAGAACTTCTTCGATGACTTTCTCTACGACGCTGAACTCGTCCGACATACACACTTAGATCGGATAACTCGGGTGGATGAATGAGTGTGCAATGCAATGGAACTTGTGTCGATCTCAATAAACACAGTGTGGTAGCAATGCATTGGCTTGGATATGGTTCGCAAAAGTGTTCTCAGTGCAATATTCGATGGACTAAATAGACACTATGTAACGGATCTCTCCAACGGATGAGAGGTTTTCATCAATGCGGTTCTATCCATTGTGGCGCAGTCCTAACGGTCTAATGGCGAGTCTTCGGACCATTACTGTTGTTCTAACCGTTTGAGTCATCGGGATAACGATTATAATGCTTCCAACGGCTATATAGCTTCTCCATGGTGAAGTGCCATGCTGTGTTGTACCGATATCTCGACGAAGTTCTGGTTTTGTAATTTTTCCTTCTGCGAAGTTCCCTTTGGAATATTCTATAAGTTTTCTTGCTTGCTCTCTTCTTACTAAGTTTTGTAACCTTCTTCTCGGTGATATTCAACTCGGTATTCCTTTTTCCATTTTTATTCTTATCTCATTTTGGCATAGTAAATTCATGTTGTTGACGATATTTACTAGGGTTTAAGGGCAATAATTCTTCTCTGTCTGGTGTAGGTGCTCTACTCTCCTGTACAGACAGGTATCTCAATTCCTCTTGTTTTCTTTCAACTTCGACATCCAGATTTTTGGTCCTCAGTAGCTTCGACTGGTCTTCTTGTTATTTCAATAAGTGTGCGATTCTCTTGGTCATGAAGTCTCTTAGGTCTTTCTTTTTTTGTTCGAGGTCTTCTTCTTCCTTTCTTCAGGTATGATCCTTCTCAATCCAGGTTTTTCCTAGTAACATAAAAAATGGGGCGTTGTTCTCAATAAATTTAACAATCTCAAAATCTTCCTATGTCGAAGTTCCATGAGCACTCATAGATATCTGGGTGAGTCTTCCACATAGGGTTATCAATTTTCCTCTAAATAATCCTATTCCTTTCAATGAAGGAATCATAGTAAGATTTCCTAAAATTTTCCAAGTTCTTTCTGTCATGATATTCACCTATGTTTCCTCATCCAGAATGCAGTCAATGTCGAAGTATCCTACTCTTGTTTCTATGCATTCTTTTTCTTTGAAGATCTTTGATAAGTTGATATTTTTGTGATCATTTAGGGTTTCTTTCATTTGCAGTAATACAGTCTCTGATTCTCTCTGGGGTCCTCTCATGGTCTCAGTTTCTTGACCTTCCTTAGGGTTTTCTTGTCTCATATTCATTCTGTCAAGCTTAGCAATCATTCTAGGGAAATCTAAAACTTCATGATCCATAGCTTTACAACAAAAACAACTAGGTCTTCTACTAGGGCATTCCTTAGAAAGATGTCCCGGTCTTCTACAACTGTAATAAAGAGTTCATCCTCTCTTTCTCTTAAATGATCCCCAACCTTTCTTGTACTGCACACTAGGATCATGGTAGCTAACCTGCAAAAAATTCTTTCTGGGGTCCTACATCCATTTGTTAGTCCAAACATTCTTTCTATGCATAGGAATAACATATCTTTCATTACTTCTATCAGATCTACTCATATCAAACCTTCTTTCATCTAGTTGTGCCCTACTTTTCAATCTAGGACAAAATTTATCAAACAAACCTAGATCCATACTTTTGAAACAAAAATTTCCACTTATCTTACTTTCAACAGAGCACAAAGCTTCAGATCTAGAAATTTTCACTATTCTTACCTTTTCTAGAGCACAAGGCTTTCAGGTCTTACCTCTTTTCTTAAGATATGAATCTTCTTCTTGGCACAAAGCTTCACAAGTCAAGTAGAATACTGCGCACTAGGGAAACAGATCTATGCACATAGATTTCTCTTTTCTTCAGTTCCCAACAATCACAGTTTCAGGTCCCGATATGCACAAAGCTTCCTTTTCGTCAATTCCTAGCAATCACAGTTTCAGGTTTTGACAACAGAATCATTTTTTGGCACAAGGGTAGACCCAGGGTTCAATGCTCAAGAGTTCACCAACAAAACCCTATCTGCTGGCCCTTTTGGCAACACCTGTGAAGTAGATGAAGTCTCACCCGAGGTAGAGGTAGGGGTGGTTGCAGGACTCAGATGTCTAAAACCTTAGCTGGGACATCGATCTGTGATTATAATACTTTAACAGAGAAGTTAGTAGTCACTATTCATCAGTACTTAATCTTATTTCACATCACAGACAACCCTAATTACAGAGCATCGCAATAATCAACTAAATCTAACATCTAGCAGCACTGAGCATAAAGAAACAAATCAGATCTAGCATTCATCCATATAGACAATGCACTAAGCATTCATAAATATAGTTAACATACATAAAGCACTAATCATAAATCCTATCAACAATATGACAACATAAGGCACACAACAACCATAACATAGGATGTACGTGGTTCACCCCCACCCTGGGGCTACATCCACCAACTCTTCGTCCTCTTTATTAGCTTCTTTCAATATTCTTACATGCACAAATCATCAAAACCAACTCCGCAGAGGACAAGAGAGTTGCGCACCTCGCCAAATCCTCCTTCCCCGAGTTAGGTCCAAGCACAGAGCCTTATATAGTCTGCACACAAAGCACTACAAATGACTTTCACTTAGCTCTACAAGTCTCTACACACAAAGCTTCTTACCATCTCTTTCACTTAGCATACATACACCACATAGATGTCCCTTTCTTACATCACCTAGACATCTATTTATACATTACAAAATCGGGCCTAAACATCGGTAAACCCATGGGCCGACATCCCCATACCCGTTACATAAGCCCATAACCCAAAAATCCCTAAAAGGGGGCCGAGATCCCACGATCTCCACTTCGACTTGTGCTTCACCTTCGACAGCCTGTGGAAGTCCCAAAAGTAGATCAAACATGACCAAGGATCCTCAAAACTTGGTCAAGGGCCAACAGTAAGGCACGATGGAAAAGTTCGGCGTTGTAGGAGATCGAAGTGGTGGAAAAAAAACAACGGGAGGCTTGTCGCGGTAGGGAATCGTGACAGAAAACTCTGATGCGGTAACAAAGTACTGGGAGACTTGTTGCAAGACAAATAATTTAGGCGCGAAAAGAAATTCAGCATGACACGAAGAAATTCCAAAGAAGAAGGGCTGACCACAAGAAGAAGTATCATCCAACACACTAGTTTGCAGCGGACGCTAACAGGCTTTAAACAATGACTGAAAATGATGAAGGAGACGTGGAAACTTGAATGAACAGACTCACAATACGAACAATGGAAATCAATTTTCCCACAACGAAGGGATCCAGGGATTAAATAAAAAACCACAGACAATGCACAAATCCAGAAAGTAAAGGAGAAGCATGCAGGGTAACCAATATTTATAGTTGAGCAGGTAAGGAATGGAATCATAGCAGAGGAGGATAAATCCATGGAGACGAGAAGTTTGGAAGCGGGTTGAATATTTGTGCAACAAACTCGTGCGACGGGTACACTTTGAAGTGTGCAAAGTACAGATGATAAGAGCGGAAGAGTATACATGATATGAGATCCATGATTTTTTACCTTTCTGACTTCATAATTAGGTGATGATTCTCGTTATATCCATAGACATGACCTTATCCCAACAACTTTCGTCAATCTCTAGCACGTAAATTCCCCTTTTCTGACAGGACTCAATCTTTCGGGAAAGGGACCTTTACAAGTCGCGCATGACTAATCATTACACCCTTTCCTGACTCCAAGGGCTAGACCCGCTAGTTGTTGATTTTGACCCATTCGTTATTCGGTTCTTGACCTCACACACACACTACGAATCATCTAGGACTAACTCTAACTGTAAAAATTACGGTGCTAACACACTGCACAACGCCAAATTTTAGTGTGCACATTCGTGTACCATTATTTTTTGGTGCTTAGCTGATTTTTCCATAATTTCAAAACTTTGTCACCTTGTATAACGAGCTCTGGTTGTTGTTGCACGATCAATCGCTGTAGCATGCACGTGGCAATTTGGTGTAGAGGATGTTCATTTGCGGTCGCTCATGCAACTCTAGGTGGAAAAAATGGTTGGGAGGCCACGCATCTCTTCCAAAACTAGTGTGTGTTTCTCTTACACCTGCCCTCCTCAGTAGATAATTTTACAACATCTGCAACCTTAACACTCTGAGTGTTTTTCTAAGAGAATAGTTATGTTTGTTCATATTCTTCACTTGTCTCCAAAAGACTGCATCTCCTTTCATTTTCGCTTGAGCGCTAGCGAGAGCCAAGAGGGCATTATCCATGGCTGATCTGCATTCCTTGAAATTCTCTGCGATTATTTCTTCTGACACCCTTTGTTCCTGCCGTGGCTAAATGATCATGTCTTGCGCCTCTCTGAGCTGTATTTTGAGACAATTTTCATTTCCTGCTCGACTCTGCGACGTTGGCGTTTCAATAGTCCTTTCTTCCAACTCTCTTCTTAATTCTTTGTTTTCTTGATACAATTCGACAATAGCAATATGCGCTTGCTTCAGCTATTGCGACGACTCTTGAGCATCCATGTTTTCATCGCCTGAACTCCTCCATCTTTCACCAATTCCCCTGCTTGAACCTTCAACAGGTTCTAGCCGAACAATGTGCATGAGTAATCTCTCAACAGGAGAATGGGTGCATGGTTTACTGGGAGCTCAGATCTCCTTGGGATTGTTAATCAACCTTGGCCTGCCTCTTTTTCAGGGTGCTGGTTGGTGGGTTGAAGAAACTTTTATTTCCTTTCCTTTTCCAGTGACATTTTCCCTTCTCGCCCCTATGTTGTGGAATGTTGCTTCCCTCACAGATAGAGGAATGTCTCCTTTGGGGTCTCTGGGGATGTTGGAAGAAATCAGAAATGAATCCCAGTCTTTGTTCAAACCTCTGAATTCTTCGACCACCAAAAACTTGATCAATGACAAATGGGATAAAATTTTCCCCGGTTGGTCAGCCTCGGCCTGGGCACTGTCTTCCATCCTTTCCAATCTTTGATGCAAGAATAAAGGTAGATTCAAAGGTTTTTTCCCTGTGAAGTGCATCAACAGCCTAATGTGATATGGGTACACTCTGTCAAACCTTCCTTCACAGGTGAAATACCTTTTGATTACCTTTAGGAGCTTTTGGAAAGGCTCCTGGAAGCACTGGCTTGGAACGCCTGCTCTGATTTTCCCAATTAGGAAGTTGGGCTTGATAAAGTATTCATAGCACAAAATGTCTAAAGGCATGCCTTTAAACCACTTCTCACTACGCGGAGGGATCTCTATCACAGCTGACAGAGTTTCCTCAGTCACTCAAAAGGTGATTCTCGCAATGGTCGCACATAACACATTAAAATTGAGGGAAAATTGTTCAACCAGCTTCACATTGTACCCTTTGATCTTTTCACAAAAGCACGTACATCCGACCTGTTCGAAACATGCCCCGATTTCTGTATCTTCATTTATTGATGCCAGGTCTTGAGGCTCCGACCTCATGGCCCTACCACTTATCGCCTTGTTTCTTATGCTTTGGGATGTTATCATGATGCCAGTATATATTTGTTTCATGTGCATGGTATTGAGTGGTAACACCCTCTCTGCACAACAAATACAAATGACGTAATTCACAGAGACTGTCAGAAAGGCAGTGATAGAAACTTTGCGCGAAAAGAAAAATCGACCACAGGAGTCCATGACACAACAGTAAGGCGCGATGGAAAATTTCGGCACAGTAGGAGATCGACGCGGTGGAAAACAACAACGAGAGTCTTGTCATGGTAGGGAATCGCGACGGAAAAATCCGACGCGGTAGAAAAGTATTGGGAGACTTGTCTTGAGACAGATAATTTAGGTGTAGAAAGAAACTCAGCGCGACAGGAAGAAATTCCAAAGAAGAAAGGTTGACCGTGAGAAGAAATATCTCCCAACACACTAGTTGACAATGAACTCTAACATGATTTAAACAATGACTGAAAACGATGAAGGAGACGTGACAACTTGAATGAACAGACTCACAATACGAATGATGGCAATCAACTTTCCCACAGTGAAGGGCTATAGGGCTTGCAGAAAAAACCACAGACAACGCACAAATATGGAAAGTAAAGGAGAAGCATGCAGGGTGACCAGTATTTATACTTGAGTGGGTAAGGAATGGAATCATGGTAGAGGATGATAAATCCATGGCGACGAGAAGTTTAGAAGCGGGTTGAATATTTATGCATAAAACTTGTGCGATAGGTACACTTTGAAGTGTGAAAAGTACACAAGATGAGAGCAACAGAGTATACATGATATGAGCACCGTGATTGTTTACCTTTCTGACTTCATAATTAGGTGATGATTCTCGTTATATCCATCAACGTGACCTTTATCCCAACAACTTGCCTCGATCTCTGACACATAAATTCCCCTTTTCTGACAGGACTTGATCTTTCGGGAAAGGCACCTTTACAAGTCACGCATGACTAATCATTACACCCTTTCCCGACTCCAAGGGCCAGACCCACTAGTTGTTGATTTTGACCCATTCGTTATTCGGTTCCTGAACTCACACGCTTTGACACACGAACTACGACTCATCTAGGAATAACTCTAACTGTAAAAATTACGGTGCTAACACACTGCACAAAGCCAAATTTTAGTGTGCACATTTGTGTACCATTATTTTTCGGCGCTTAGTTGATTTTTCCATAATTTTGACTCTCAAACTTCATATTCATCTCTTTCCCATACAAATCTAGTGTTGAATGAGGATCTCTATAGTTAAACTTCACACAACTATTTTTTATCCTATAAACCCAATTTGATCTTTGCATAGGAATTTTAACCTTTTCTCGTTGAATTCCTCCATAATGTTGTTGAAAAAATTGGGGATTTCCCCCAATTTTGCCCAATTTTTCCTTAGGCTCCATGGTCGCTCTGCAAACTCAAACATTCAACCATCTACAGGTCCAAATTTTCCCATTAGAAATTGAAATTGCTTATTTTTAATTGCTGGGCTTGATTCTTCACATCACCCATGAGATTTCTCTCAATTTTACTGCAATAATTTAACCAAACAAGTTGCAGACATACTCCATAAATTAATTCTCTACGAATTTCCACTTCAACATTCTGCTAATTCGGCCCATCCAGGATCAATGTTGAAAACTAGGATTTGATACCACATTTTAGCATCCCCACCACCTTCTAGGTTATGCCACATCCAAGTATTGGACTCTGATACTAATTTAAATCATAAAAATACTCTGTAAATGCACAAATTCATACAAAATAATAACATAAATATGTATGCAACATACACAGGAAAAAACCATGAAAACAAATGCATAAATATTAACATAGCACATGAATTAACACACAATTGACACTTATATTTGATTAAAATAACATCAACTGCGTGAAGACCTTCCACGATCCTCCTAGCCTTAGACTGCACTGAGAATAACTCTAAGCAGTGGGTGACCCCCGATCTGGGGATAAACTCCACCTGGGTGAAGGATTTCCTAACCAAGTTAAGGTATCTTAGACAACAAATAACTCATTCATGGGTTCCAACTCGAACTAATAGCCTATAGTCTCTCATTCCCCACAAGTTTGTCCCACCCTATAAAGTGTGCCCCTTTTCTACTCAACAATCCCTTGGCTGCCCCACTTCCTTTTCGGGGTTTCAACAATAGGTCGGAAAGGAAGTTCAGAGCCCTGTAGCTACAGTTTGGCACCTTCGGGAATTAATTACCAACAATTCTCTCACCTGGAGAAAATGATCACATGCCTGACAACCCACCTCTTCAATATCCTACGGGCATGACAACCCGCTTCTTCAGTCCAACTCCAAAGATAACCAGGGTACATGTACATGTACATGTATAGTAATAGCATGGTATGGGTGACAATTGAGTGAGTGAAGGAATGATGATAGAATTATAGGAAAATGAACTAAGTCCAAACTATATGTATGCATGTTCCCAACTTGACACTTTTCATGTTGAGAACTACCTTTGGCCCATGTAATATACCAGATATAAAAAGTATGCAGAACAGAAATAAAATGTTGGAAATGGCAGAATAAGAGCAATATAACCAGAACAATCACCACAATAGCACTGAAATGATATAAGAATAACAACAGAAATAACACTTTGATTTTGAAAGCAATGTTCACGGGCCTCTTCGAGGGGGAAACCTCCAGTTGAGCAGAGCTCTATTACAATAATATCCAAGCTAGGGTTCTCATACCCTTGACTCCTATTTATACTAAATATGTCTATCAAAAGGAGCATCTAGAGGAAGATCCTTCTAGAAGCAGAAGATTCTATTAGGTCTTCTTAGATTCGACTTATTCTATTTTATTGCAAGGCCTTATTAATATTGACCTTTATTACATCTGAATATATTGTTCTACCTATGTGCGGGTTAGGACCCTAACAGCCCACTTGTCCCCATCCTTAGAACTCGGGATAAAATAATTATCCATATTTTATAATTTAAGGAATATTAATATAATATTCCTTTGGGCTTAATCCCCCTTAGCTTAGCCCCTAATCCTTAACTCTTAGTCCCCTTTCCCAATCTAGTGGAGTTTAACCCCCCATACTCTTTTACGTGGTTGGTTTGTAGTAGTGATGTGTTTTCATTAATATTTGCATGTGATTACATATTACAATGATGGCTCACTGGCCATTTAACATCTGGCTCTCCAACCTAATAACCACACATGCACTCTGGCCTCAAAATACATATACACAAAGGCACTCTGGCCCCAAAACCACACACTTACTCCATTGTACTCAAAACTCAATATGGTGCGCTCCCTTGATTTAGTGCGCAATCCTCACACACTTACACATGTGTGAAATACATTATAAAAATGTGTGCACTTCTTTGGTATGAGATTCCCACGCACTGACTCAATGCACATAGAACCAAAGTAAATACCTTGTACCATCATCTTACCAACTTACATGTATATGTACAATTGGGGTTCAACTTAGGGTTATTATACCCTTTAGTGAATTGATGTTCGAAATGACCATGATCTTCTTGTTTCTTCATGTGATTGTGAGCCATTATCAAATTTTCTTTGAGGGTACAGAGAATGGCCTCTCAGACTATAAGAGGATTTTCGATGTCCTGGACCTTGGAGACACCTAACATGTATGAGAAAACTGGTGGTGGTTTTTCCCATAGGATTCTTCAAAAGGAGTCATGTGAGTGGCAATATGGTAAGATGTGTTGTACCACCATTCAGCTAGGGGTAACCACTGAGGCCAGTGATTTTTTCTATCGTATGCAAAACACCGCAAATATGCTTCCAAACACTTGTTGACTGCTTCAACTTATCCATTAGTTCGGGGATGATAGGCAGTACTGAGATATAATTGGGTTCCCTGGAGCCTGAATAATTATTTCCAAAAATTGATGGTGAAAGTTGGATCTCGGTTAGAGATAACAGAATAAGGCATTCCATGGAGTTTGAATATATTATCCATAAAAAAATGAGCCACTGTGGATGCGGTGAACGGGTGTTGAAGAGCACAAAAATGAACATATTTGGAAAGACGATCTACTACTGCTATCATGACCAACTTATTTCCCGATTTAGGTAAGCCATGATGAAATCCATAGAAATATCCCTCCAAAGAGAAGGGGGGATCGAGAGTGGTTGGAGTGTTCCTAGAGATTTGATTGTTTTTCCCTTATTGCGTTGAAAAGTGTCACATTCAACCACAAAGGTGTGGATGTCCTATTTCATACTATCCCAGAAAAAAAGGAACATTTGACCCATTCATAGGTTTTGGTAAACCCTAAATGCTCAGCTGCAGGTGAAGCATGAAACTCAAAATGCATTGTGGATTTAAGGTTCGATTGTTTTCTTAAATATAGGTGACCTTTACAACGAATCTTTTCATTGTACCAAGAGTACCTTGGAGAAACTTGAGGATCATGTTGCAATTTTTGGATCAAGCTAGAAAGTGTGGGCTCTTGCAACCATTCCTGGAGAACGAATTGAAGCTAGTATACTACAATGAATGAGAGGGAAAAGAGGGAACCTTCTTCTTAATTTTTCGTTGAAAGAGAATCAATGACCACATTTTATTTTCCCTTCTTGTAGATGATCTCATAATCATATCCAAACAACTTGGTCACCGATTTTTGTTGCTCTAGGGATGAAATTTTTTGTTCCATAAAATACTTGAGGCCACGATGATTAGTTTTAATTTGGAATAGTTTCCCCAATAGATAAGAATGCCAGAGGTTTGTTGCATGCAAAATAGTCAAAATTTCCTTCTCATAGGTTGATTATCCCAAATGTCACTATGATAGTTGTTTTCTAGTGAAAACCAAAGGTCTACCATCTTGCATGAGGACTTCCCCAATTCCTTTCCCTGATGCATGGAATTTCAATACAAAAGTCTTGGTGAATACAGATAGTGCTAGGATAGGGGTTGTGCACATAGAATATTTCAAGGCTTGGAAGGATTTATCAATTATTGGACTCCAACTGAAAGCATTCCTTTTAAGGAGAGAAGTGAGAGGAGCTGCAATTTTTCCATAATCCCTAACAAACTTGAGATAATAGCCTGTTAAACCAAAGAAACCATGCAATATTTTAAGAGTTTTAGGGAAAGGCAAATCCTGCATAGCTTCAATTTTCCTAGGATCCACCCATACACCATCCTTTCCTACAATATAACCCAGGTACTCAAGTTTAGAGGTGCCAAAATCAAATTTAGATTGTTTGAGAAATTTTTTTTCTTAGACAATAGATTGAGAACATGATCCACATGGGAAAGATGGGCTTGTCAATTTTTACTATAGATGAGAATATCATCAAATAAAACTAAAACAAAATGATGAAGGAAAGGACGAAAGACATGATTCATGAGACTTTGAAAAGTGGAGGGGGAATTACACAGGTCAAAAGGCATGACCAAGAACCCATAGTGACCCTATTGAGTTCTAAAGGCAGTCTTTGGGATGTCTTCCTATTTCATATGTATTTAGTGGTAGCCAGAATGGAGATCAAGTTTGAGAAATTATTGAGCACCACTCAATTCATCCAATAGGTCACTAATGACAGGAATGGGAAATTTTTCTAGGATGGTGAGTTTGTTGAGGGCACAAAAATTGGGACAAATGCACCAAGCGCCTTCTTTATTGAGTACCATGACCACATGAGAAGAATAGGGGATGGTAATAGGACATATAACACATGCTTCAAGCAATTCTTGAACAATTTTATCAATTCCATTCTTCTAGGAAAAGGCATGATGATCAGGGCAAACATTGGGAGGAATATTTCCCGATACGAGAGGAATGGAATGATCAGGGACACCACGAGAAGGAGGAAGTACATGGGGAGTGGTAAAAATGGTCTGGTGATATGAGAGTATATATTGGAGGCCAAGATGCATAGAGGGTGTCTCAATGGATTGAATGGAATGGAGTTGGGAAATAATACTAGAATTACCTTTTTTGAGGAGCTTTTCCATTCAATGGGAACTGATGGTCTCAGGGGAGCCTGTTGTGTTGCCTTGGAACTTATACTATTGTCCCTCATGTTTGAATTGCATGGTTGATTCCTTAAAATCCATGACAATGGGGTCAAGAGTGCATAACCATTCCGCATCGAGAACAATGTCATAACCACCCATGTCAATAGAAAAAATATGACATTTCAAGTGGAACTAACCAATTTGGAGGCACACATTTTCACATCCCCCAAATTTCATGATTTGAAAATTATTGCTATTTTTAATTCTAGAAATAAACTGTGTATGGAGTTTTTGAAACATCCAACAATTCAAGTGGACACTTCACCCATCATCAAGGATTGTTGATACTCATTGCTTCAAAAGTCCTTGATGATGGGTGGAATGTCCACTCAAAACATTGGATGTTCCAAAAACTCCATACACAGTTTGTTTCTAGAATTACAAACAACATTGTGAAAAACTGTGAAAATATGCATACTTTAATTGAAAATTATTGACTGCATGGATGTAGAAATTGATTTCTTAGGCAATGTGGCAATGAATAAAATTATGGGTGTTGCCATTGTAAACTAGGATGATGAATTTCCTCTTGGTTGTGGAGCCTGATTATCTTGTTGTTTGGGGGGTGAAGCGGTTTGGGGGAAGCACCCCCGAGAAAAAAAAAAACTGCCTCAAGAAACGTGTCACATATTTAAGTGGTTTTTCAACACATGGTTTCTTTGCCAATGGTTTTCTATTTCCGGTTAAGGAATTAGGGTTGTTGATTAATCCAAGTCATTGGGTTAGGTTTTTGGATGCCTCTTGATTCTATATGTATGTTGTATTGTAAACAATGTAATACTATGATTGAATATAAAATATGTTGGTTTTCCCGGTTTTTGTTTCCAGGGGAAAAATCTATGTGTAATGTTTGTATTTGCCATTGTATATTTTTTGTTCTTTTACTGAAAATATGTTTGCAATAAATGTTGTACAAGGTTAAAATCTACATTTGGTATCAGAGCTTTGTTGGCTTCAGGGAGATGCCTTTTTAGTCAAGGGTTTGGATCGAGACTATGATAATCCTTGTTATAGTGGGAGATATGTGGTATTGAGTTTTCAGGTGAAAATAAATGGAAAGCAATTCGAAAATGGAGACCGAGAAGTTTAATGGGCAAAGTTTTGAGATGTGGAAGCTCAAGATGGAAGATCTATTGGTGGACAAAGATCAGTGGATCGTGGTAGATCCAGGTACTGCACCTACAGGAACTTCAACAGATGACTGAAAAAAGTTGGATTGGAAGGAAAAGAGCACAATCTGACTGTGCCTCTCAGATTCAGCATTAATGAATGTGTCATAGGAAGCTACAACCAAGGATTTATGGGAAAAGTTGGGGAAGTTGTATCAGTCTAAGTCCCTAGTAAATAAACTATAACCTGAGGATGAAAGATGGAGACTTGGTGGCAGAGCATTTGAATGCATTCAATACTGTGGTAAGTCATTTAGTATTGTTGAGATTAAAATTTTAGATGAAGATAAATGTATCAGTTTATTGTGTTCTTTACCAGACTCCTGGGATAGTCTGGTTGTGGCCATAGGTAGTAATACAACTTCCTTGAAGTTTGATGAAGTGGTCTCATCCTTGTTGTTGGAGGAGATGAGATGAAAGAATATGGAAGGATAGAGCACATATACATTATTTGCAAGAGGACGTTCCCAGGAAAGAAATAGATCTAATTTCTCAAGTGGGAGATCTAAGTCTAAGGGTAGATCTAAATCTCCCAGAAAGTTTGTAAAGGTATGTTGGAGATTGGGAAAAGAAGGGCACTACAAGAAGCAATGTATATCCAAAGTTGAGAAAAAGAAGGGATCTGAAGAATCTCCTTCTACAGAAGAAAAGACCTCCAAGGAAGAAGGAGGGGATGTGTACTTGGCTTCTTCAAGCACACATGAAGATTACGAGGCATGGTTGATTGACTCTGGTGCATCCTTTCATATGACTCCCCCTAGGGAGTGGTTCTACGAATATGAAAGGTATGATGGAGGTAATGTTTTCTTAGGTGATGATTCAACAACCAGAATCATGGGATGAGGAAAATTCAAGTTGAGGCTCATATATGGAAGGATTAGAACACTGCCTGGTGTTCTACACATCCTAGGTTTGGCTAGAAATTTGATTTATGTAAACAAAATGGACGATGCAGGGGTAAAAACAATATTTGAAAAGGAAACCTGCAGGATGGTTCGAGGAGCAATGGTGTTGCTGAAGGGAGTTCAGTTTGGAACTCTGTATAAGCTTCAAGGAAGCACTATTAGTGATGGGTGTAATATTTCCATTGTTCCTAATATTGGATTTAAAAAAGAAAGAACTCCTACAGTCTCTGGAGAAAAGGTTATGCTATGGAATTCTCGAGGAATACTTGGATATATTTCCTTAGGAAGAAATCTGAAGTCTTTGACAGGTTTAAAGAGTTTAAGGCTCTTGTTGAGAATCAAACAGAGAAAATAATTAAGGTGTTGAGGACATATAATGGTGGAGATTTCTACGAGAATGAATTTGAATAATTTTGTAAGAAGTGAGGTATAGAAAGGAAGAAAAATACTCCATATACACCTTGGCAGAATGGAGTTGCAAAAAGGATGAACATGACGCTGATGGAAAAAGAAACCTGCATGCTCAGTGGTGTCAGGTTAGGGAAATAATTTTGGGCAAAGGCAGTGGGTATTGCATGTTACCTAGTCAACAGATCACCCTCATCAGTGTTGGATGACAAGACTCCACAAGAGGTATGGACTGGTAAGGAACCTTCTCTCACACATATCAAGGTATTTGGTTGTGATGCATATGTTCATGTTCCAAAGGAAAACATGAGTAAGCTAGATAAGAAGGATGAAAAGTGTATCTTTATTGGATATAAAGATGGTCTCAAAGGTTATAATCTTTGGAACCCAGAAACTAAGAAGGTAGTGTATAGCCGAGATGTGGTATTTAGAGAAATGAAGGATGTTGTTAAACATGAAGTCCTACCAAGTAAGGAAGA
>ML779693.1:291179-313230 GCA_009831015.1 Picea engelmannii | reverse complement strand
TTGTGTGTATTTTAAATTAATTGGTGATCATTTGATTTATTTGGTCTTGTATGTGGATGACATGTTGTTGATAGGAAACAACAAGGAGATTATCCAGGATGTGAAAAATCAGTTGTCCTCTAAATTTGACATGAAGGATCTCGATACTTCAAATTTCATTTTGGGCATGGAAATTAAAAGAGATCGAAAAGAGAGGAAGCTCTAGTTAAATCAGAGAAAATATGTCGAGACTATATTGCAGAGGTTTAATATGTTGGAATGTAAACTGGTCAAGGTTCCTATTCCTGCTGGTGTAAAGTTATATGTGGATCAATGTCCCAAGACACAAGAAGAGGAGGAGTACATGTCTCGTGTTCCATATGAGAGTGTAGTTGGAAGTTTGATGTATGCAATGGTTTGTACTAAACCAAACATTGCACATGCAGTGGGAGTTTTGAGCAGGTATATGTCAAAACCAGGGAAGGAGCATTGGACAACAATAAAAAGGGTTTTCAGGTATTTGTGTGGTACTGCTAGCTATGGATTGTGCTACCAAGGAAGAGCGGGATTGGAAAGAGTGGTGGATATACATGGCTTTGTGGATGCAAACTGGGCTAGGGATCTAGATCGTAGGAGATCTACAAGTGGGTATGTGTTTAACCTGTTTGGAGGAGCAATAAGTTGCATGAGAAAAAGACAGGTTGTATTGGCACTTTCAACTACATAAGTTGAATACATGGCAGCCACTCATGCAAGTAAGGAAGAAATATGGTTACAAAGATTGTGTTCGGGTATTGGGTTGGTACAACAAGCTATAAGGATAGATTGTGATAGTCAACTTTTCTGGTGAAGAACCTGACTTATCATTCAAACACAAAGCATATTGATATTCAATATCACTTTGTGAGAGACATGATTGAAGAAAATAAAGTATTGTTGATGAAGGTGGACACTTTGAAGAATGTTGTAGATTCATTAACAAAATTTGTGAGCACTAAGAAGTTCTCTTGGTGTAGAGGATCCATGGGCATTCTTGCCCTAGATTGTTGACTATGTAACCCTGTAACCCCCTGTATGCAAAGAAAACAACAAGTGGGAGAATGTTGGGTACGTGTTATATTCTTTGCATGAGTAGTAGTGTCTGTGTTGCACCTTGGGAAACGTCACATATTTAGGTGGTTTTTCGGCACATGGTTTCTTTGCCGATGGTTTTCTATTTCTAGTTAAGGAATTAGGGTTGTTGACTAATCCAATTCATTGGGTTAGGGTTTTGGATTCCACTGGCTCCTATATGTATATTGTATTTTAAACAATGTAATACTATGAATGAATATAGAATATGTTGGTTTTCCCGGTTTGGGTTTCCAGGGGAAAAATCTCTATGTAATGTTTGTATTTTCCATTGTATATTTTATGTTCTTTTACTGAAAAACCGTTTGTAGTAAATATTGTACAAGGTTAAAATCTACAGGTTGTTCATAAAAGGTAGGATTCAGGGAGCGACTCATCAATTGGCCGAGTGTGTATTTGATGTATTTGTGGGTGGCACAATTGTCTTGGAGGGTCTGAATGGAGGAATTGAGTCTTCTAATGTTGGAATTGTGGGTCTTTATGTCCTCCTTGTTTTTTATGTTTTCAGGAATCAAGGTATTGAGTTATTGGTTACAGGTGGTTGCCATTTGGGCAAAGGAAAAAATGGGCAGGTGGGTCCGCACAGAAAAAGAGTTACAAGGGAGGGGTAGCACGATAGATGGGGAAAAGAGAGGAATCGAATGGGATAGGTAAATAAGGGTGTCAGGAAGGGTGGGTGGGAATATATAAAAAAGTGGTACCACGATGATCAGGGTGACAAGGGGAATCCAATGGGATAGTTCCCAAATAAGGGTGTCGGGAAGGGGCTTGGGTCCACAAAAAAAATGGATTAAAAATGATAGGTACCATGATGATCATCATGAAGAGAGGAATCCAAGGGGATAGATCCCGAATAAGGGTGCCGACGTGACCAACATACTCTTTTTTCTTTTTCCTTTTTTTTACTCGTATAGAGTTATACTCTGGCCTAAAGAATATTGCAGTGACGAATTTCCCAAATTGTTAACGAGAAAAATTTTGTAGGAATTTCAAAACTAGAATGAAGGAGGTAGGGTTGTGGACCAATAGATCTTGCTTGTTCCTTTTTTTTTCTATTTCTTTCCCAAGGGTTAGGTTTTTTAGGGTTCCTACAAACAAGTGTTTTCCCTGTGTTATACCTCTCTAATATACGTGCGGGGTTGAACAATAGTACTCGGCCTAATATCTCAGGGCACCAACTAAGGAGGCTCGATCGTACCCTTAATTGTACTACCTGATTACCCAGGTACTAGAGAGTATATTCTCAAGTGTTGTTCTCAGTGTCACTATAAAAATTAGGCGGTTGATGGGCTTATCTAGAGTTGGTTTCAGGAGACCTAGCGGACTCCTAATATACATAATGGTATGTGGGAGTGATGGCGGTGTACAGATTATGTATGATGCGGTACTACTCGAAGGGGTACCAACAAGGGTTACAGAGGTTTCCAACAAGGTGAAATGTTTTTTTCGAGTAACCTTGTGACACCGTCTATATTTCTTACATGTAGCCTTCTGCAGCCATAGTTTTATCCATTGAACAACAAATCTATGGGCTTTAAAGACATCATTAGTACACGTCTCTACCCTGGAAAAAAATTCCCATAGTTTCTACAGAGGAAAGTGCTTGGATACCACTTGTTAGGTACCAGATGTATTATAATAAGAAGAAAAAATATATATTGCAACAAATACCAACAAAACAAAAAAATATAGAGAGCCACGACACCTAAAATGATACCTTTATTGATAGAAATCCAAGTTCACTTGCCTCTTCAAGGGGAAAACCTCCAGTAGAGCAGAGCTCTATTACAATAATTCTCAATACAAGACTTTCTTATGCCATCTACTCCTATTTATACTAATTTTACCTTCTAAAAAACATTATAAAGGAAGATATTTTTAGAAGTGGAAGCTTCTATAAAGTCTTCTTACATTAGACTTGTTCAAATTATTAAATAGGCCTTATTAACTAATGTTGGCCTTTATTACATGGAAAATATATTATTCTACATACATGAGGGGTTAGGGAGGTTAGGTCCCTAACAAAAAGCACTCAACCCAGTGAAGTCTTGTAAGTAGGTCATAAGATATAGTAGATTGGTTGGCCACTGCAAGCGAGGAACTATCAAGGTAACCCATCACACATACATTCCATCCTCACATGGCCAAGAGGGATATAAAATAGAAGGGATTGTAGTGGGTTGTTTACATTGGTTGCATAGAGAAGGCCTTGCATCCATCAAATAACCTAGAGATGGATTTCTCAATGAGAGAGTATTAACAAAATGATTAGTAGAGTTTTTTTTTATTGGCCAGATTGTGATTGCATTGATTCTCAACTAATTATTGGGTGTAGGTTGCACTAGGAAATGGGCTTTTGATTACATTCTCAACTAATTATTGGGTGTAGGTTACACTAGACAACAATGGGCCATTGACTGACATATTTCAAGCCTTACAACTATTCAAAGAAGTGTGAGAACATAGAAGAACAAAGAAGATTGATACCCTTGTACACAGTAGAGGACAAAGGACTAGTGGCATTTTTGCAAGAAAAGCACTCTATACAAGTCTGCAGAGAGATCATAAACATCCTTTAATTGTTCAATTCTACATGGAGATCATAAGCATCCTTTCGAAAATAATCTATGTTGGTGAAGCTAGAGGGTTATAAGTCCCTTGTTTACAAATCAATATATCTTTGTAACTATTCTCTACTCATATTTTTCTAACTCTTTTTTAAGACAAAATTTTATATACTCCCTTACTTCTTTATAACGTCATTTTATGGGTTATTTTCTTCTTCTTCTTTCCTAACCTCATTGACCAAGTTTGATCATCACACTTCTAATATTTCACATGCTTTGATGGCTTTACTATATTGCATGATAAATCAAAACCCAATTCATCGAGAAGGTCAACTTACTAAGGTAATTTATTTCATTTCCACAAATTATATGTTTTGTTTTTCCTTTTAAAATGTAATTATTATTTACAAAGTCTACAACCTAGAATCTTAAATATTGAGTGCATATTCCTTTCTTGATGCTTTGTTTTTCGTTTTAAAATGTAATTATTATTTACAAAGTCTACAACTTAGAATATTAAAGATTGAGTGCATATTCCTTTCTTGATGGGATGCATAGTAGAAGTGCATATTGATGGGATGCATAGTAGAAGTGTGAAATATTCTATCATTGAATATCCACCACATAATTAGGTAGAATCTTAAAGATAGAGTGCATATTGATGCTTGATGGTTTGCATAGAGAAAATGTGAAATATTCTATCATTGAATATCCACCACATGATTATGTTTATTTATTGAATATTGAATATATTAATATGCAAAGAATATTTCATCCTTCTATTATATATGGAGGATATTGTTCTTATTACAAAAAACTATTGATGATCTTTAGAAGTAACTCAAAGTTTTCTAGTAATTTTGTAAAAATTGTGAATTTACTACTAATATCGATAAAACCAATATTGTGATAGTTAAATCTAAAAAAATAATTTATCCTCCAATTTTGTATGGTGATAACACCCTTGAAAAAATATAATCTTACAAATACTAATGCATCAATTTTAATTGCCATTTAAATTGGAATCAGTGTCAAGAAGTGACTCATTAGTAGCTTGAAAGCATATAATGGTCCTGAAAAAAAACATAGAAATGTTGAGCTTTAGGATTGGGATACTATAGTTCCTTTTATATGTATCCTAGTTATTTTATATTGTTGTGAAGTCTAGGCTTGCGACATCTTTATTCCAAATTGTATTCCAAATTTGGTGAGATTTAGAATAAAATTAAGTAAATCCAAAAATGTTTTATAACCTATAATTTTAAAATAAAATGCAACACTCTTTACTCGATTCTATTGATTGATGTGGGATGTACTTTCATGAAGTAAAGTCATGATTATATATTTATAATATAATCATAAATTTCTCAATTTGAGAAAGGATAGGCTCCATATTATTGCTTATAGTATGAGTACTATACACTATGGGCTCAAAAGAGGTTGGGTTAGATATTTTGAGGCTTGGATTAATTATTGGAACAAAAATTAAGATAATAAAATTAAGAATGCCAATAAGAAAAATCCTAAAACATTCTATATTTGACCATTTTCAGTTTGCTATCATTGGAATTAGGCCAGTCAATCTTTGTTAAAATTACCATTTTGGATTGATGAAATCATTGTTCTTAATGTAGAAATGGATTTAACACCATGAAATACCCTCACAACAACTATATTGTGCAATGATAACATATGATATCTACAATTCCATCGATTCAAATTTATTCTTGACTAATTCTAGGCCAAAAATATATGCTTGCCTCCCTGTTATTTTGAGCAATTGGAAAATAGCTAATTTGTGGAACATTTAGACTACCACATCTCAATAATATTGAATCTTACATCACTATGAAGTTGAAAGATAAGACTTGTAATTGTTGGAATATTCACCCATACTGAGAGGGCAGAGAATCAATATTGAACAATTTTTACCACTTTTAATCACAATGCGTAAGCATTTAAGATATCATCAATTTATCACATATGATTACATTCAAGATACCATAAACATATAACTTCAAATACACTGTGAACAAGAATTTTAGGTGGAAACCCAAATGGGAGAAAACCATGGAATGATTTCTTATATATCAGAAGATTGCATTCATAGGAAGCACCAACTTCCAAAATTCTCTAGCACCAACTAGAAGGGGGCACCAACCCCCTAATTTACAGGCTTCAACCTAAATGAATATAGAACTCCTTGAATTCTCTAGCTCCAAACCCCTGATTTATAGGCACCAACCTGAAGGAAGCTACAACTCCCTGTATTCTCCAACACCGACTAGAAGGAGGTTACGACCCCCTTTCCTTGCCCCTTCCTTCCTCCCTATAATATAAATGGAGACTCAAGATGTCATTCCCACTGTCACTGATATTGATACATCATCATAATCAAATCTAGATCCACTACAAATGATACATCAACATAATCAACCTGATTCCACTTAGAAACTGGGTCCACATATAAACCCCAACATCACTTTTTAAATCTGCATACAAAGTTGCTCAGAATTGTACCTTAAATATGCAAACTTGTACAATTCACCATGGAATCAATTTTCCATTTCTAATTCTGAAATTTCTATATGAGGTACTTATGTATGTATTGTCATACCTCTGAAAATTTAACAGTTTACAAAGTCCTAGAAAACAAGTTATAGAAAAAATGCCAAGCTGACTTGTTTGAAACATATTTCAAAACCATTCAGGAACTATGAATTCCACAAAGCATATATGTGAAATTGTTGCAATAAAATGTGTGAAATTGTAACTAGACATACTATGAAATATTTCATCCATCACCTCAAAATTTTAGGGTCTGAAACTTCTCAGAACAAAATTTATAGCTAAAATGGAAAACCTTCCTCAATTTTAGCATATTCTGGAGAGTGAAGTTGTACAACATGTTACACACTCAATATTTGATATCTGATTTTAAAACTCACACAAAAGATACTAAATATTGTCCTCTTTCCACTATAATTAGTCTCACATAATTTGGATCCTCTATGAATAAGTTATGACTATTTTATCCAGGACACTTGTTTGAGACTAGTTTCAGGACTAGTCAAAAACCCTATCTTCCACAGAGTGTATCTCCAAAATTACAACAACCCAGAAGCTGAAATTCATACCAAAGGTACCTTGATATGTCTTCTCAATAGCCTCCAAGTTTCTCTAAATGGAGAATTCTAGAAAAAACATTATAGTGAAAATGGGAATATGACCTTTAAAGAACATACCTTAGAACAACTCATCACAAGAATTCATCTTCCCTTGAAATTTTGCCCTTCTTCACTTCATATTCCCTCTGAAATTTGTTTCCTCGGATCTCCTTTGTTTATCTCAGAATTGATGTCACAAATGAACTCTTAGGTGCCTTATTTATACTAGATCTCGAACCCTATTTTTAGGGCCGACTTGACACAAATAAAATTTAATTTAATTTTTAATGATTATTCCATTGGGGCTGAATATACCAACAATATACTTAGTATTTATTTTAATATTCATTGCAATGGGGCCAACTTGTAACTTATTGTTCTTGTTCTACTTCTTCTTCTTTCAATTCTTCTTTTGCTTCCCGCTCTTCTAAATTTCTACTTTCTTTTCTGGTCTTCAGTACATTTGTTTCATCAACCTTTACATTGATGCTTTCAACTATTTTTTTGAGTCTAAGGTTGTAACATTTGTATGCCTTGATTTTTCTTGAGTATCCAACCAATATCCCTTCATCAACTTGAGAGTCAAATTTTCCATTCTTATTATCTCCTCTTTTTATGTAACATTTGCTTCCAAACACTATAAAGTGCTTGATGTTAATCAGTCTTCCTTTCCATAGTTCATATGGAGTCTTTTCATTGTTTCTTCTAAGCATTCCTCCATTCAATATGTGAACAGTTGTATGTATTGCTTGTCCCCAAAAGATATCACCCAACTTGGAATCTTTCAACATAGTTCTGGCCATTTCCTGTACAATTTTTTTCTTCCTTTCAACGGCTCCATTTTGTTGAGGTGTCCTAGCTCCTGAGAATTGCCTTTTTATTCCATGTTCTTCATATAAATCCATAAATTATTTTGATGTGAACTCACCTCCATTGTCTGATCACAAGAACTCGATTTTCAAATCAATCTCATTTTCAACCATCTCTTTGAATATCCTGAAACATTTGAATACTTTTGATTGTTTCTTGACAAAACAAGCTATGGTCATTCGTGTATAATCATCAATAAGTATCATGAAGTATTGTTTTCCATTAAACCCTTTTTTTCTCATAGTTCTGCATAGATTAGTGCATACAATCTCCAATGGTTTTGTTGTAGAGTATTCCTTTGTTTTGAACTCAATTATTGTTTGTTTTTCATCCAGATAATGCTTGCACATAGTATTGGCTGGTTTTAAAATTTCAAGCATTTCTCTTACCGCTTCCTTTCTGTTGATTTTGATGAAATTATCAAAGTTCATATGACCCATTCTTATGTGCCAGAGCCAACTTTCATTTTCCTTTCCCAAAAAACATCTTTCCTTTCTGATCTCATTTATTATGTATATGTTGTTTAGAGTATTTATTGTTATCGCCACCAACTTGTCTGATCCTTCCTTCCTTCCTTATCTCACATTTCTTTGAGTCAGATAGAAGTGTGTCCCTGGTCACACATTTGACTCATACTTAGCATATTATGCTTCATATTTTCGACAAGTAGGACATTTTTTTCCATGGCATGTTTACGTCCAAACGAAACTAATACATCTCTTTCTTTCTTTAGATTTACAAACATGTTCTTGTCACCTTTCATATGCTTTGAACAACCATTGTAAATGTACCAATCAATTTTATTTCTTTGGGCTTGTAGAGTAATCGAAAATTCTTCAATGTTCAATTTATCCTACTTCCTTTTCCATATATTTGATGGTTCTTTTACATGACTATTGAAATATTTCTTTGGTTCCTTTGGAGGAACAACCAATCTGCAATCTTTGGTCATGTGTCCAAAATTGTTTAATTTTTATCATTCTACTTCATTATTTAATGAGACAAAACTATTATGGTTTTTGTTGTACACTTCATGAGGTTTTCTATGATAATTAATTTTAGAGTAGCCTTCATAGTTTCTTCTATTCTTGGCATAGGATTTATAGTTTATAGCATTGTGCCCAAAATTGTTACAGGAATAAAATAAACCAAGAAAAATAGTTTGGTTCCCAAGTGTGGATGATCTTATGAATGGTACAACTCTTCTGCAATCTTCTTCTTGAGTTATCTTCATTGCTAGTTGTTGATTCTGATTTATGGATCTTCTAGATGGTGCAGTTCCTTTGTAATATTCTTCTTGATTTCTTTCTAATTCTCGAGTGTTCTCCTTTGAAGTCTTGCATTCTTCCTTCTTGATGGTGCCTTTGATGACTTCTGCATAACTCTTTTGTTTTTCTTCCTTCTTTGTCGTCATGGAGCTTGAACCCTTCTCAATATGTGTTTGTTTGTATCCTAGTCCAGAATTGTCATAGTAAGGCCTTTGAATGATGATGATTTCATCTAATATTTTGGTGATGTTCTACTGCATATATTTCTTTTGAAGTTCCTTCCTTAGTAAGACTATTTTTCCTTCCAATCTCTCCTTCATTTTCTCCTTTTCTTTCAACTAGTTTTTTAGTTTTTCTTCAATTCTTCTAGATTCTTGTACTTGGAACTTTAGGTTCATAATCATCTACTGGGATTACTCAGAGTTTGGATTTTGAGACCCCTCCTTTAGCTTGATCAATTCTTCCTTGAGTGACTTGTTTTTCTTCCTTTATCTTTTTAACTCACTTAAATCATTGATTGGTTTTTCTTCAAGATTTACTCCACCTTCTTCTTCATAATCTTATTCATCATTTTCCAATGTCATAAAGAGTACTCTTTATGAGTCACTATCACTATCATCATCCTCATCAAATGAGGATTTTTCTTCTCTTGAGTAGAGACTTTTCTTGAAGACTTTCTTTTTATTTTCTTTCTTGTTCCCCTTTTGGTATTTCTTTTCTTTCTTGGGAAATTCCTTTTCATTGTTTTTTGAATTCTTATCATAAGGACATTTAGAAGAAAAGTGACCAATTTTACCACAATTAAAGAATTTAAAATGAAGCATACCTTTGTACTTGCCAGTTCCTCTCTTCAAATTCATTAAGAAGTTGGTTGTTTCTTCATCTTGATTTGAATCATCTTTGTAGCCGGAGCATGACTTTGATTTTTTCTTATTCTTTCTTGTCTTCTTGGATACTTTGAAATATGATTCTTTCTTGGATGAATTATCCTGCTCTATTCTCATTTCATAAGCTGTAAATATTCCATGTAGCTCATCCATTCTCACATATCAATATCTACTCTTTCTTCTAGGAATGAAATTTTAGGATCAAATCTCATTGGAAGAGATCTTAGTACTTTTTGAACAATCACCAATTCTTCAATTTCTTCTCCCAATCCTTTAATAGCATTCACTATTTCATGAACTCATAGAAAATAAGTTGCAATATCTTCATCTTCTTTCATTTTTAGTTGTTCAAATTGACCTCTATAAGTTTGAAGCTTGGTCGCTTTGACTTTGGCATATCCTTCGTAAATGTTTTGAACTTTGTCCCAAATATCCTTTGCAGAGTCACAATGCATAACCTTGACATGTATTGAATCAGTCAGCCCACTCAAAATAACATTTGTATCCTTTAATTTTTTTTCCATCGAGTTTCTTTCCATATTTATTTGTTGGGGGAGTGGCAGGTGCTTTGTATTGAGCACTTTTTACCACTTTTAATCACATTGTATAAGCATTTAATATATAATCAATTTATCACATATTATTGCATCCAAGATACCATAAACATATAACCTCAAATACATAGTACAAATAATTTTATGTGGAAACCAAAATGGGATAAAACCACAAAATAATTTCTTATATATCAGAATATTACATTCATAGGAAGCACCAACTTCCAAAATTCTCTGACACCAACTGGAAGGAGGCACCAATCCCCTGATTTATAGGCTACAACCTGGAGGAAGCTACAAATCCTTGAACTCTCCAACTCCAAATGGAAGGAGGTTCCAACCCCATGATTCACATGCACCAACCTAAAGGAAGCTATGAATCCCTATATTCTCCAACACCGACTAGAAGGAGGCCATAACCCCCTTCCCTTTCCCCTTCCTTCCTCCATGTAATATAAATGGAGACTCAACCAGTCAATGTCGTTGTCACTAATATTGATACATAATCATCGTCAAAGATAGATCCACTACAACTGATACATCAACATCATCAAACTGAGTCCACTTAGAATCTGGGTCCACATATAAACCCCAACATCACTTCTTAAATCTGCATACAAATTTTCTCATAATTGTACCTCAAATATGAAAAATTGTATGATTCACCACGAGCTCAATTTTCCATTTCTAATTCTTAAATTTCTATCCGAGTTACTTCTATATGTATTGTTAGACCTATGAAAAAATTGACAATCTACAAAGTCCCAGAAAACAAGTTATAGAAAAAAATCCAAGTTGACTTGTTTGAAACATATTTCAGGACCATTCAGGAACTCTCAATTCAATAGAGCATATCTCCGAAATTTTTGTGAGACAATGTTTGAAAGTTTAATCATAGATACTTTGAGATTGTTTTTCCATCTCCTCAAAATTTCAGGGTATGAGACTTCTCAAAACAAAAGTTCTAGCGAAAATGACAAACCTTCATGAATTTTGGCCTATTCTAGAGAGGAAACTTGTACAACATGCCACACTCTCAATATTTGATATATGATTCTGACACTTTCACACAAGATACTAAAGACTAGCCTCTTTCCACTATAATTGGGCTCACATAATTTGGATCCTCTATGAAGAAGTTATGATTTTTTTACTTGGAACACCTTTTTGAGACTAGTTTCAGGACTAGTCAAAAACCCTATCTTCCACAGAGTGTATCTTCAAAATTACAATGACCCAAAAAGTGAAATTCATACCACAGGTACCTTGATTTGTATTCTCAACAACCTCCAAGTTTTTATATCTGAATCATTCTAGAAAAAAAAATTATAGTGAAAATGGTAAGATGACCTTTAAAGAATATACCTTAGAACAACTCATCACATGACTTCATCTTCCCTTGGAATTTCACAATTCTTCACTTCATATTCCCTATGAAATTCGCTTCCTCATATATCCTTTGCTTACCTTATAAGTCACTTTATTTGATGTCACAAATGAACTCCTAGGTGCCTTGTTTATACTAGATCTGATAGCCTCTTTTTAGGGCTGACTTTACCCAATAAAATTCAATTTAATTTTTAATGATTATTCCATTGGGGCCGTCTTTACAAAAAATATCCTTAATATTTATTTTAATATTCATTGCAATGGGGAAAACTTGTAACTTATTGTTTGCAACACTTTTTAGGGGTTGACTTGTAATTTTTTGTCCTTATATTTGGGGCTTCTTCATTTGTTTTCGGGGCTTCATCTTTAAGAGGGCATCTTGACCGTGAGGAACCACATGGCGTACCACCTACCATTGGAAACAACGTGGCAAAGAATATTCATCTACGAGGTTTTTACATGTAGTTGCAATGTCCTTCATCCTCTTTTTCCTCA
This sequence comes from Picea engelmannii, assembly GCA_009831015.1. NCBI lineage: Eukaryota > Viridiplantae > Streptophyta > Pinopsida > Pinales > Pinaceae > Picea > Picea engelmannii. Next base: position 300,923 of record ML779693.1, on the reverse strand, counting down.
AACAACTTCAAGATTCATGACCACACCTCTAGGGCTTTCGAACTTCTTCTAGGATTGACATCAATGACAACCAATCATTCAACGGGAATGACAATGAAATCATTAATACATAGAATTTGGTATACTACAACGATTTTATCAATCCTAATTTGGTTGATCAAAACTATATGTCCACCATTATGAGCTTAAATAACAAAATTAATATTGTTAAAATTAAGACCAATATTCATGACCTATGTAGTCAAATGGGTTGGGGTATGCCAAAAAAAATTTGGGTTGATTGAATTTATAAAGGTTGTGATATAAAGGAGGTTGAAAAATAAATAACAGTTCATTTTAACATACCACACCTTTAATAACATAAAACACAAGTTTATCATATTTCACATCTTAATTACTCTTCTTGAGTTTCTAGCTTAAGAAAACTACAATAATTTTAGGACTTTCATTTTCACTATATTTAATTACACATTATAGAATTGTAAATGATAATACCATTAATAAGATACTAGACTTTTAATATGTAAGTTGACTTAAAAAATGTTTGGTTTGTAAGCATCCTAAGTGCCATTGACTTTTAAGTTGTAAATTGAATTCAAGAATGTTTGGATTGTAAGCATCCTTAGGACTTTTAAGATGCAGTTTGAATTTAAAGATAGAATGTCTGGATTGTAAGCATCCTTAGGAATTTTAAGATGTAGTTTGACTTTAAAGATTCATGATCCTATGTTTCTTGTTTTAGTGAGTCAATTGTCCTTTAATTAATTACTAATATTTTCATAGATACTTAAGTAACTCTTCTTGTCCCAACTAGACTTCTTTTATTAGAGCTTCCAATTAAGGTCATTAAATTAGTGTAACACCCCCTCTCTAAAATTTTGATTATATGTAATTAATTGTAATTAATGACTTCCATACTATGGCATGCAAACGATGTAAGTGTATTAATTATCATTCGAAAAATGGGAAGAACTGACTGTGGGTGAAGCCTTTGAAAGTACAAGCCATGATATCACTGGGGGAATGAGAGAAGGGTTTAATTGCCTAACAAAACAAGCCACTTTGTTGATGTATTATTTTAGGAATATAAATAATTTCCCTCAACCCTGATATCGAGGAAAATCATTTAATGAGGAAGGACTGGTAATTGATCGACCAACCACCCTTAATGAATACATGCATGGGATATTTTTCTAGGACAGTAGAGGATGAAAGAAAAACGATACAACATAGTACCAAGTTTGCAACCCAGATTGACCCATCGGTGCCTTCTGACAGAAGAAAGGGGGAACAGGTAAAGAACCTTCCCCCGATTTAACGTGCAGGAGATGCACGAGAAAAGAAAAGGGGGGAAATACCCAGAAGTATAACTGCAAAAAAGGAGGGGAGAACAAATGAACTTGTCCTGAGCTAAGAGGTCGTGAGCTTGATGCTGGTAAGACATATGATAAACCTCGCAGAGGATTGACCTGGGAGAGGTGAGCATAAAGAGTTCCCTGGTGGTATCATGGCTTGGCACGGGGGTGGCCTACTGTCGAAGTGACTGATAATGCAGAGCCTATGGTTTGGTGGAAAGGAGAACAACCATGGTCATTTGGATGGAGACATCTAGTGTACAGATAAGTGTTTTCTTGCTCTGTGTATTTAATTAAAATAATGGTTTTATGATTATATTTGTGTCATAAAAGTGTATGCATGGATAATAGGCATGATATTGTTCCATTGGGAAGCAATTGTACTTAAATGATTAAGTATTGGAATGGTATTGCCTGTGTAGTGCATAATTGAGTAGGAGGAACCGTATCTCACCTTCTATGCTTGATGAACTATACAAATGATTTCCTCTGGTGAATTCCCTCGAGGGTACACCTATATAATTATGTCCCATGTGTATGTAGTAGGTTTTTCTATTACAGTGTGTTTCTTGTGAAAGGAGTTCAAACAAATAAATTAAAGAAGGAATGATAAATTCCAAGAGAAACGAAGTAACCATCCTTTGGATCGGTCGATATATCAACTATAACAATGGTATGAGGGAGGCTAGGGAAGCCCAATAAAACTTAGATACCCAAAAATGGTTAAGCCCCGATTTAGACTGTTACCCCGAAGAAGCCCATGTGTGGGCTATGGAACCTTGGGCCTGGTATAAATCTCCCTATTTGAAGGAAATCCATGGAAGGTGAAAATCCCCATCCAAGAAATGAAGAAAAATTTCCTTAGTTGGTTTGGAAGTGGATCACAGATTTCCTAAAGGCCTGGTAATCTTTAAGAAGAAATTAGATAATTTCTCAGTAGATAAGTTCCAAAACAGACTAGAAATCAGACAAGAACCATGTGTTTAAGATAGAGAAGATCACATCTATTGATCCGGTGTAGCGAGATCATCCTGACCATCAGTTAGAGGGCTAGCCATCGGAGTATTCTAGTACCAGAGGTAGCGCAGCTCCGATGGAGGGAAATCCGAGAGTCAATGAGAAACATTTATAGGAAAGGGGCGAGATTCAAACTTAGCCATCAATTCATTGCAGATCCCTCATGTTCACGTGGTAAGTAAGGAAAAATGGGGAGTGAAATTATCATGACATTCAGTCCTAGGGTGGCAACCAATACCTCCCTAGAGATAACATGTGTCAATATCTGATTTTCCAAAGGGTCTAGGAGGACAGGTGTCCCCCCTAGGGGTGGTCCAATACTAAGACTGAAGGAGATCCGAGCTAGAGTTATGGCCATTGATCTTCTCGAATAGGAAGAAATATTAGAGGAGATATCGACCGTCCTTCAGGGGAGGTTGTTCAGAGTGATCAAACTATAGGGAAAGGATTAACGTTGATGGGAAAGCCCCGAGAGTCAACCTAGATCATTTATCTTCCAAGGTTGAGGGATTTCGCTAACAATATGGACCATCAATATTTAGTGGAAGGCCTAAGAAGACGACGCGGATGGTTCCACATGTCGAGCACAAGAGTTTCCATGTGGCTTATTGAATTGGCACACGTGGGTGCACTTATGTGGAAGATATGAGTGCCAAGTGTTAGGTGGCGATAACGCCATGTATCATGCAGAGGCAGTACCGCATGTCAAAATGATTTGGCACAATTGAGAAGCCCTAGAAAAATCGTAGTTATCTTTTGGGAAAGGCCTGTTGGAGTGGTTCGAGCCACCAGGTTGTTGACAGGCGTTTATGACACACCATCAACTGGAAGGGAAGATTCGGACTGGGGTTGTCTATTTAACCCAAGTTGTTTGGGATAATCTACCCTGACGGGTTTTATGGCTTCGTTAGCCAACTAGGATTCTCAAATAGTTAAGAGATGTAAACTAACTAAATGTGAAATCAACATTAATACAATTTCTTAACTAATAGTAGTATTATATATAGTAGATATATACAATTACAAAGTTTAAAATAAAGCCTCGTGGAAATTATTTGTTTTCAACTAATAGATTGGAACAAGATGAAAAATAATAATAATAATTTTATTCTATAAATGACAAGATAATAAACAATGAATGAACAGGATTGTAAATGATATAACGAAAATAGACAAAGCAAATTAATGTTTAAATGATGCCATCACTATTCATTCACAAATCAAAAAATCAAATAAACAATAAATTGACTAACCTCTTGTTGATCAACAATACTAAGCTAAATTCATCTCTCTGTATTTGTATGATCTCCTCTTAACCTGTGTCAAGTGTAAACCTAGGACAAAGGCAAGCATGATACTTCTTGAAGAAACTCACATAAGTGTTTTATATTCCAAAACTAGTTTATGATGACAGAAAGACAAATGATTATATATCATGTGACTTAAGAATATCCAATAACTAAAAATGAAAGAAATTTCAATTCTCAGGAATGGTGTTACCAGCGATCTAGCATCATATGTAAACTTAAAATACTTGAATAGATGATCAGTCACAGTTATAAATTGAACCAAAAGATAATGAACAACATAAAAAACATGATATAAAATATTATGTGCAGAACATACTAAAGCTAGCTCGATACATATAATATTCAACACCTAGAAATTACATGAGAAGACATTGAAAAAACACTGCACAATCTACACAGGACGAAAGCCAAAGAGTAAACTGCTTTCCCATATAATTTCAAAAAAATATGTCCATATGGTCCATGAGGAATTGCCTACTCACTAGGCATACATTGCTATATAAACAAGTTTTTGATCTGTTCCCTCTTGTCATGCAAGATAGAGGTAGATCTTTTAAAATAAGTTTTTTACTAAAATAAAATAACAAAAATATAATTTTGTTGGAGTCTTTTAATAAAAAATATTTACATTAATAAACATTATTTTTCAAAAAAGAAAATTACTAGTCCACTAAACGCTCAACCCATGACTCATTTCCTTAATCATAGCACATCAAATCTGTTGTTCACCTGAAACAATAAAACGAAATCAAAATTAGATAATAATAAAAACAAATAATTTCAAAAGACAAACTACATAATCTTTCAATTCTATAGCTAGTCTAAAATAAAAACAAAATCAAAACAAATTTTCTTTTTATCCAAACATAATCAAATCGTAAAACACAAAGGAGCTATTTACCCATTCAGAAATTTGAAAAAGAAGCATCAATCAGATCTGAGTTTATAACAACTTTGAATTTGGAAGAATAACAATATCCCCTGATTTCCTGAATCTTTTATTTTCCTGAAGAAGATTTTGCTGCAATTCAGATCTCTAAGTTGCATCAACATCTGGTTAAGACACATTTACAAGTATGGGATGGTTGTCTAGTATTTTTGAATCCATGTTGAACACTCATCAAAATATAAAGGTTCCAGATCTGGGAGGGTTTACTTGTAGTCTAAATCTGGGGTCTTTTCCTATGCCATAACTTCAGCAAGACGCATCTGCAGGTATAGAACATTGGCATAATACCTATGTTCCCATGACTGGCAACCATTACAAATCCCGGGACCTGAATATGTTTTTAGGAAACTGGTTTATTCCTATTGGAAGGGTTTTGTATTCCTCGGCGTAAACAGGCTTTCAAATCCACAGAGAGGAAAGGGGAAATAGAATTCCTCAAATGAAATAGATTTTTCTGAGAAACTTCTATTCAGAAAATGAGGCATACCTCTTAAATAGGTTTGTTTCTGAAGAAATTGCCCATGTGGAAGGTAAATGACCCCGTTTCGAAAATGGGTTTTTAACAATTTTTCCAAATTTGTAACCGTTTGCTCAGAATTCATCCCGCAAAATCATGTCTCTGTTATACAATTACGGGTTTGAACTCTGCTATATAATCACGGATATGTAAAACCTCAGGGCCATTCGGTTGTGCACTACTACAAGAGCCATAGTTTCAAAGATAAACCAGGAGGTAAAGAAAAAATGAAAACCACTTTGTCAAGTGACTACCAAACCCAAAAATGAAAACTTACCACCTGAGTCAATGAATGAAAGCTTGTGTTAGCAGGACGAAAGAGTAATTGCTTGAAGGCATGACTGTCAGTTCTTTACCAGAATGATGAGACTGTGATATGACTATAAGGGGCAGGATTCATATTTCAAATTACACCAAAGTTGTGTTTGATGCGCAATCGAAAAAGTGTTAACATGATACCCAAAACATTCAAAGAGTAAAATGACTAAGGCAATACCCCAAGGTAGAAAATTCATGCACTAATGGTAAGGATGTAACCCATAATACGATACATTCACAAGATTTTAAGGTTCTTGAAATTATTAGATGCCCTTAGGTGTTCATCCAACTTTGTAAAAGGAAAAACTCTATAAACTGTATGATGCGCCCAAACCAAAGCTTGTTCTAATTTCATGCTTACAGTGATGAAATTGAACAAGAAAAATGAGAGATTTAAAATATAATGAACTTATACACAACTAGTCAGACGAATCTTTTCGAAACAAAAGATGACAAAAATCTTTGCAAACAAAGGAAGCAGCTACAAATTTTTTTATCCCATTGAGATGATATTTTATAATGATAAAAACGACATGAATATTTGGTTGCCAACAATGGCGACAGGCTGGGCGAAGCAGTTATCTCTGCATCAACAGATCAAGCATTTTGACATCAACTCAGAAAAATAACACAGTCATATTATTGGATAAAGTTCTATCCAAAAATTGTAATCTGACATCTCATTTCGATCACAGGGGCAACAATATTTATACAAGTAACTCCAATACCGTTGATAGGGCTATTGTTGCTAGCAGGCATCTATAGCCTCGACAGGGATGTCATTAAACCCACTCTAGTACTTCGATCCCATCCAAAAGTCATCCATCTATGATACAAATATATTGACACTCGATCAATTTAAAAACATACTCGAGGATCTTCGAACCCGACATTGCTTCATTTCCAGCAGGCCTGTTCAGTACCCCAACGAAGTTGTCTTGGTATCATGTGTGCATTTACCAGATGCCAGCAGACCTGTTCAGTATCCTAACGAGTTTACACACAATTCCCACACATTACAGTGCTTCCAACTCTCTAAAATTATTTATAAAAAATTTCAGAAACTTCATGATATCTAGAGAGCGAGGTGATACTAAAGATTTCATAGCCAAGCAATAATAGGATTGATCTTTAAGAATTATTTTTTCATTCTTTGAGAACTGATAATTTTTGTCATGATTTGGACATTTAGATTTCAATCAAGAAATCATCTCAGGAATGGGGAAGCACTTTTAGTTGATCTCATTATAATTGGGACGGCGTAAGAATTTTGTAAATATAGTCGTATTTCCTTGAGATTTCCACAAAAAACTAGGAACAATGATTTTGACAAAGACTTATCATAACTGATCTAAGTTTAGAACTTAACATGTAGATGCTTTGAACTATTTCAATTGTTGCTAGTGAAAGATCATATTCCCTTCAATAATCAATGGTGATTCAGAAATAATTATTAAGGAAACACAAGAAGCAACAAAAAGAAAAGAAAAAAAAAAGAAAAAAAAAATAAAAAAATGTAAAAACTAGGGATATTTATAGGCGGTAAGTTTGACTTTTCTCAGGCGAAGTATTTCTTGAGAGACTAAAATAAAACAGAAAAATCATTATTAATATGAGTGCAGTCCTACTAGTGGCACCTTGGGTCAGGGTTGAATTGATAGTTCAAATTTACTTGTCTCTATACTTTCCATTTAAAATTTTCATGATGATACTGCGTTTTTGAAAAGAAATATTCAACGAAAAGCAGATAGAAAAGGATTAAAGTGGACTTCCCTGACAACATTCATATTATGGTTCTCTTGGTGTACCCACTTGTGTTCATAACTGCATTATTACAAAAATAAACATTGAGAAAGAAAACTAAAGGAAACCTACTCCTACACCTACTCTAACTACTAAACAAATCAAAAGGCTAAGTAAAATCGTATTTCCAGTGCAGCCACAAGAACATCTTCAATCCTGCAAGGCATAGAAAGTTGAAAATCAGAATAAAAGAATGTAGTATTTGCAGATATGAAAGAAATATTTCATGCTTACCTCCTATAAATTCATTTAAAAACAAAGAAAGCACGGCCTTACCATTCTTTTGAAACTTCTTGGTGTATGAATCCTCCATCCATTCTACAATCTTGTCATAAAAATTAGGATGCAAATTATGAATTCGACGAACTAGATCCGTCAATGGGGAACACATCATAAGAGGATGCATGACATCAATTAGATTATAGATTTGAACACTTCCTTTGATGATATGGACCATTTCAGAACGCAAAACATAATTATTAAAATTTTAACTAACCAAAGAATGAATATGCAATGTAGAACATTTAATCTCCATGAGAATGAGTGCATTGTCTTTTTCAAATATAAATCGTGTAAAATCATCTTGCAAAATGTATTTTTTCCATGTGAGTGATGAAAGTGAAAGAGCGTCAAATCCGACTTCATAAATTTTATGTTTGGAATTAATTTCACCAAATTCTAGCATATCGAAAAGATCTGATTGTGAAGGCAAAGAATAAGATACCATGGGTAAAGTATCATGTCCACCAGAATCTAAGAAGAGATCAAGATATAAAGAGTAAAAGGAATCAGAAATGAGCACATGAAAAGAATCTCTTGAGCTATGATATTTAACAATGGTATTCTCAAGACATTCCTCTTCACTTTCCTTAAAACTTTCACTATGTTTTGGTGATAAATCCTTCAACATAATATGATCATCTAAATTTTCCTCATGTATGATAGACAATTCAAAACTTTCATGACAAACATCTAATATTTCATGTGGATAAGGTATGATTTGTGGATGAAGGTTTAAGGTTTCTTCTTCAAATTGCAGATTCACATCTCTAATCAGTTTCATAGGAATGTTAGAATGCTTAAGATCATTTTCATCACCAAAGTGTTCTTCAATAACTGAATTTAAGTATTGATTAGAGAAAGAGTTAGAAGAATATGGACACTCACCTTGACCCAACATCAACTCTTCTTCCACGATGGTCGAGGACTAAATATACAATGCTTCAGAGGAAAAACTAGTTTGATTGTCAGTAAGAACCTTTTCAATAGATTCTACCTCCCATGCTTGTTCAAAATTTCCGGATGGATTCCTCTCGTCCTGTAAACAAAATTCTTCTCGCAATTGAGTGATAGGATTTGTAACTAATTCATCATTTGCGATTTAAAATGGTTGGATGAAAAGGGAACAAACATCAGAGAGGACATTTAGTACAAATGACATGTCATCAAGTTGAAACTTACAGAGAACATGATGGATGTTTGTTAAAAATACCTCTGGAGATGAATTGTCATTGATTAGTAAAGCTTGAAATTCTTCACATTATTGATTGTAATCATAGATTTCAAAAGCATGTAAAAATTCGTCTACAAATTGAAACCAATCAATAATGTGATATTTTGGAAAAGACTCAAACCGATGTTTAATCTGAACCCTAAAAGTAAAAGCGAACAATCTGCATAAAACCTTTAAATCAGAAATATCATGCTTGATGCATTTACACCAAAACTTGTTAATATGGTCTTTTGTAGATACATCCCCCCCACCATCAAAGGTGAGTTTGGAAAACCGAGAGACTATCTCGTTGGGAATATTAGGTAATGAGAAGTGGAAAGCATGTTCCAACACAGTGATTTGGGGAGCCATGGGGAATTAAATACATTCAAAACAACGACTCCTGCAAGGCCAACTTGTTAGTTTGGCATGCCATATAATTCATTTCAAGATGACACAAAAGAAGAATTTATAAATCTGGAATTATGACAGGCTGAGGGGTAAAACATTTAATCTTTAAATTTACCTCTACCCTCCTTCTAGCGTCATTTGTTGACGAGCGTTTATGACACACCGTCAACTGGAAGGGAAGATTCGGACCATGGTTGTCTATTTAACCCAAGACGTTTGGGATAATCTACCCTGGCGGGTTTTATGGCTTCGTTAGCCAACTAGGATTCCCAAATAGTTAAGAGATGTAAATTAACTAAATGTGCAATCAACATTACAATAGATATATACAATTGCAAGCTTTAAAATAAAGCCTCGTGAAAATGATTTGTTTTCAACTAATAGATTGGAACAAGATGAAAAATAAAATAAAATAAAAGAAATAATTTTATGTTAATATTTTCAAAATCCCACCCAGTTTCAGTCTCGCTGATTTTTCAGTCAAATTTAAATGCTAAATTTAGTTTCAGCACTGTTTCAACATATGCTACAGCCGTGGTGTTTCAGCATCTGCTCCGCGGTGTTTCAGCATC
>ML779693.1:257372-286218 GCA_009831015.1 Picea engelmannii | reverse complement strand
TCACTCACCCTCACTTTAATCATAAAGTTATCTTTTAATTTGCATCTCACAAATTAATTTGACTAAGACCCATATTCGGCAATTTCTCCCCCTTAGGGCCTAGGGAAGAGAAACACTTGCCTTGGTACATAATTTAACATTTTATACTATAAATGACAAGATAATAAACAATGAATGAACATGATTGTAAATGATATAATGAAAATAGACAAAGCAGATTAACGTTTAAATGATGCCATCACTATTCATTCACAAATCAACAAATTAAATAAACAATAAATTGACTAACCTCTTGTTGATCAGCAATACTAAGCTAAATTCATCTCTTCGTATTTGTATGATCTCCTCTTAACCCATGTCAAGTGTAAACCTATGACAAAGGAAATCATAATACTTCCTGAACAAACTCACAGAAGTGTTTTAGATTCCAAAACTAGCTTATGATGACAGAAAGAGAAATGATTATATATCATGTGACTTAAGAATATCCAATAACCGAAAATGAAAGAAATTCCAATTCTCAGGAATGGTGTTACCAGCTATCTAGCATCAGATGTAAACTTAAAATACTTGAATAGATGATCAGTCACAGTTATAAACTGAACCAAAAGATAATGAACAACATAAAAAGAAAAAAAAACATGATATAAAATATTATGTGCAAAACAGACTAAAGCTAGCTCGATACATATAATATTTCACACCTAGAAATTACATGAGAAGACAATGAAAAAACACTGCACAGTCTACATAGGACAAAAGCCAAAGAGTAAACTGTTTTCCCATATAATTTCAAAAAAATATGTCCATCATATGGTCCAAGATGAATCGCCTAATCACTAGGCAAACATTGTTATTTAAACGAGTTTTTGATCTGTTCCCTCCTATCATGCAAGATAGAGGCGAATCTTTTAAAATAAGTTTTTTACTAAAATAAAATAACAAAAAGATAATTTTGTTGGAGTCTTTTAATAAAAAGAAATTACATTAATAAACATTGATTTTCAAAACCAAAAATTACTAGTCCACTAAATGCTCAACCCGTGACTCATTTCCTTAATCATAGCACATTAAATTTGATGTTCACCTGAAACAATAAAAACGAAATCAAAATTAGATAATAATCAAAACAAATAATTTCAAAAGACAAACTACAAAATCTTTCAATTCTATAGCTAGTCTAAAATAATAAAAAATCTAAAATGAATTTTATTTTTATCCAAACATAATCAAATCGTGAAACACAAATGAGCTATTTACCAATTCAGAAATTCAAAAAAGAAGCATCAAATAGATTTGAGTTTATAACAACTTTGGATTTGGAAGAATAACAATATCCCCTGATTTCCTGGATATTTTATTTTCCTAAAGAAGATTCTGTTGCAATTCAGATCTCTAATTTGCATCAACATCTGTTTAAGACGCATTTACAAGTATGGGATGTCTGTGTAGTATTTTTGAATCTATGTTGAACACTCATCAAAATATAAAGGTTCTAGATCTGGGAGGGTTTACTTGTAGTCTGAATCTAGGGTCTTTTCCTGTGCCATAACTTCAGCAATATGCATCTGCAGGTATAGAATGTTGGCATAATACCTCTGTGCCCATAACTGGTATCCATTACAAATCCCAAGACCTGAATATGTTTTTAGGAAACTGGTTTATTCCTATTGGAAGGGTTTTGTATTCCTCGGGGTAGACAGGCTTTCAAATCCACAGAGAGGAAAGGGGAAATAGAATTCCTCAAACAAAACATATTTTTCTGAGAAATTGTTTTTCAGAAAACGAGGCATACCTCTGAAATAGGTTTGTTTCTGAAGAAATTGCTTGCGTTGAAGGTAAATGACCTCATTTAGGAAATGTATTTTTAACGTTTTTTCCAAATTCGTAACCGTTTGCTCAGAATTAATCCTACAAAATCATGTCTCTATTATACAATTGTAGGTTTGAACTCTGCTATATAATCACGGATATGTAAAACCTCAGGGCCATTCGGCTCTGCACTACTACAAGAGCCATAGTTTCAAAGATAAACCAGGAGGCAAAGAAAAAACAAAAACCACTTTGTCAAGTGACTGCCAAACCCAAAAATGAAAACTTACCACCTGAGGCAATGAATGAAAGCTTGTGTTAGCAGGACGAAAGAGTAATCACTTGAAGTCATGATTGTCAGTTATGTACCAGAGTGATGAGACTATGATATGACTACAAGGGATAGGATTCATATTTCAAATTATACCAAAGTTTTGTTTGATGCGCGATCGAAAAAGTGTTAACATGATACCCAAAACATCCAAATAGTAAAATGCCTAAGGCAATACCCCAAGGTGGACAATTCATGCACTAGTGGTAAGGATGTAACCCATAATATGATACGTTCGCAAGATTTTAAGGTTCTTGAAATTATTATATGCCCTTAGGTGTTCATCCAAATTTGTAAAAGGAAACTCTATAAACTATATGATGCGCCCAAACAAGAGCGTGTTCTAATTTCATGCTTACAGTCATGAAATTGAACAAGAAAAACGAGAGATTTAAAATAAAATGAACTTATACACACAGATAATCAAACGAATCTTTTCGAAACAAAATATGACAAAAAAATTTGCAAACAAAGGAGGCAGCTACAGAAAATTTTATCCCATTGAGATGATATTTTATAATGATAAAATCAACATGAATATTTGGCTGCCAACACATGGCGAGTGGCACCCCGACAAAGGGACTTCTTGAAGAGATCACAATCGTAGATCAGCGGCGAATGGGAGAGACACAATCTCTACCATCGATATTTGTGGGTCCCACATGGTCGTGGATAGGGGGTTGAAACATTGAATGTTATCTATCATGCAGGCAAAGACTCTCATGTGTTCAGATTCGTAGATGGTCCAATTACAAGAGTTGTTGGATCTGTTGGAGTATAATTGGTCAAAGTGGAAGTTGTTTCCACGGGGAAAACACCCCGAAAAGAGAGGCTTGAACCTATCAGAGCCATATATTTAGAAGAAGGGTCGAGGGTATTCTAGAGCATGGGTCGATGGGCTATATGGTGGATGCCACATCAATGCCATGTCAGAAGATGAATGGCAGGGGCCATGTAGCAATTGAAGAAACTTTGGAAGGGTATAACTTTTAATTCAGAGATCGGTTTTGAGCATGGCAATAGTCGTTGGAAAGCTCTTGTTGAGAAACAAAAGATGATGCCCACGAAAATAGGCTTTTGATATGATTGGGAAAAGAAAAATATCAGTACTCGATCTATTAAAAGGGTACTTAGGGGGTTGGGTCTGTTACAAGTGGTATGAGAGTAGGCTACAACACTAGGCTTGGATGGGCCAGAGATCAGTCATAGGACTGGTATATCAAAATTAATATGAGCATGTTGAAAGGTGTTTCTACCTATAAAGGATTATTTATTATCTGCATTAACTCCCTAAGGAGAAGGACTGCAGATTGAAATTGCACCTTGGAAATTATGGTTGAATTTCAACAAAGGGATTATATTGTCCCTTTGTCAAATTGATGACTACTCTTATAGGAGTAGGAATATGTTGATAGGAATTAATGGTAAAAACTAAATGTAAATGGTGGAGGAGGGGGAAATTATGTTATAAATTTGTATAAGTCCAGACAGGGGACATGAGTGTAATAATGTCTATTTGCTAGGGAAGACAAAGTATCTTGTAATTGAGATGGTTGATTATATAAGTGTTAAGACCCTTATGGAAAATTCCTTGTGCTTAAAGGAATTCAGTATGGATTGATAGAATCCGTAGCAGTAATAATTATTTCTTTAATAAAATATTAAACCCTATATGTATGTATAATTCCTCGTGATCAGAGGACTGATGTAAAATGTGTAAGGTCAATTTATTTGACTTTTAATGAATGAAATTTATTGCTGGAATAATCTAGCTAAGCAAAAGAAAAAGGATTCATTTAGACTATTACCGGTCCTCATAAAAGAGGTGAAATGGCTTATTATATGAGCCAGTTTATGAGCTTGTGGTGGTACGAAGAAATGAATGCATGCCTATTGATGCAAGTATTTACTAATGCATAAAAATGTAAGTTGGGAATGTGTTGTAAGAAGGAATGAACATGCAAATGGACATAGTATGCCATGTAGTGGGTTGTAAGGTATGGTCTGTTGATGGACCAATTTGTTCAGTAGTGACTTGATGTCAGCAGGAAAGCATACAACATGAATAAAAATATTGATAAAGATGTTTTGCATACCGACTTATGAAGAAAGGATTGTAAGGGTTAATGCGAGACCAATACAATGTCTGATTAAGGAAGTGTTGGAGCATTTTAGATGACCAATGGGTCAAACTGACATCCAAATATGGATGGTAGCCATGTGGATATGTCTTGGTGTGCTCAAGTTGTAGTGAGAGAGAATCTGGAAAAGGATTCCCTTGATGAAAGGGTTTGTTGACCAAGAATGGGCTGAGGCATGAATAGAATCTTTATAAGTTGTCTTGTTTCCTTGGGCACTATTGAAACTACCCAAATTGTATTTCTGGGTTGTTGAATACATTTGTAGCAGTTGAGGAAAGAGTGTTTTTTTGTTGGTTGTTGTCATATGGAAAGGGTAACATAGTTATGAATATCTACGTGATACTAATCATGTGGATGGATGTAATTTTCTCTTTGAAGAAGACTAATATTAATATCAGATAAGCATGAAAGAACAATATAAAATTTTGCAAGAAATGCACATGCATAATACATACATAGATGCTTGAAAGCATGATATGACTACCTCGGTAAGAGGGCAGTGAGGCAAGGAGTGTTTTTTCCTGGATTGAATAATTCCATGGATGTATAGTTGACCCTATGATGAAGGGTTTGAGTATTTTGTTTAAATAATAGCATGAGGAAGTATGGAATTCCTCAAAAAGAGCTAAGATGAAATGCTAAAAGAGAAATGAGAAAGAGTGACATTTTTGTTGGTTGTTATCTTGTAAAGAGGGCATCAAATTATGATTTTATTGATGAGATTGGTTGTGTAAGTAACTGTAAAGTCTCATAAAAACTGGATAATGTTAAATCAATATGAATGAATAAGGTAAAAAAGAGCAAGTGATTCCCTTGCATATATGTAAGTATACATAGACATGCTTAAAGGTATGATATGAATGCCTGAATAAGTGAGATGTGTGGCAAGATTTGTACTTTCCTATATTGGATAATGCCATGGATGCATGGTTGACTCTATTTGAGGAATCTTGGCTATTTTATTTTGAATCATAGCTTGAGGAGGATGTGTTTTATTTCCTTGGGAAAAGCTAGTGTAGATTAGAAAGGAAAATGAGCAAGACTGCTATGTTGATTAAGATAGAAGGAAAAAGGAACATGCTTTTGAAAGCTGCATGTAGATGATTGTGAACAAATCATGAGTGAAACGATTTAAATCGAAGTGCAATTTGGAAACTATGAAGTGTGTCAGTGGTGGACACACACAACATGCTGATGCAGGTGATTAAGTGCATGGAAGAAAATCTTGAAAGCAAGATGATAACATTAAGATACATATTTGAATGTAAATATGAAATGCATAATAATAATGTATACTTATTTTCCTTGTGGAATATTGGGTAAATACCTGGAACTATGAAGTTGAGGCTGACTCAAGGTTGGGGTCAATTTCATATCGTTTCTATATGCAACAAGAGAGTTGCATGTTGAAGAAGTTTCATGGCAGAATTGTGTAAAGATTATGTCAGGAGAAAAAAATCATAACCTTAACGACTACTAAGAATTAAGTAGTGGACTATAATGTCTAGTATATGAGAATCATGGATTAAATTATAACCCATAATGCATGAGTGAAATAATAACAAATGAATGATTGACCATTCTAATGTTTGAATGGTAATGTGCAGAATACACATAATCTTCATTCATCGTGAACAAAATCTTGTTGTTGTAGCATGTTGTTATATCCATGGGAGGTCAAGGTGAACTTGTTTGAGACTTCTCAAAGGAGAGAGAAAGCAGATCCTAGGAGGGATAAATTGTAAATGCAAATAAAGAGAAAATAATTAATACTTTTCTCACCATAAAACTTTGAATAATAAGGCAGAGTTGTATGTTTTAAAAGGGCAGCTGTGAGATATAGTAAAACTGGTGATTGCTAGATAAAATACAGAATGTGTTTAAATGGCCTTGGTTAAGCCATGATATGTAAATACAATGATACACTGAAAATTCCAGGCTGTGTAGAAGGGGCTGGAAAAGGGAAGAATCCCTTAACTCCTTTCCTATTTATTATTATGTTTCCCTAGGATAAGAGACCTATTTGTTGTGTATGAGAACACTTTTGGTATGAGAAATGTTGATGGATGTATGAATGTATGAATGTATAAACAAATGAAAATTTGATTTTGTTTACAACCATGAAAATTTTGAGGGAAATGAGATGTGATGCATATAGATGTGCTAGAACATATCTGAAAATATTTTGTTAAATTAAATGATGAGGTACATGCACTTTATTTCACATGAAAATTGACTTGGTTGTGAATGTGATGATGCATTTTATATGAAGGAAAGGATTATATTTGTTGAGGAAGACAACTACCAATGATGGACAACCTCGGGAAGAGGATAAACACACGAGGTTGTTGTTCAAAGATTGATGAAGGGACTGTGAGAGATTCCCATGAAGCACCACTATAGAGGTAATATCAAAGAGGGTGCTAGTATCCAGAACAAGTATAAAAGTGTTCATGCCTATGTGGCATAATATTCGAAAGGGATTGGGTAAGAATCCCTTCTGATTTTGAGTGACTAGTGTATGTTGTTGATAGCCAAGCAGGGTATGATTCAGGGAAAATATATTCTGAATGATGGAGGTATGAACCTATGGCAGCCAAGGATGGTTAATATCCTTGCAATAAAATTCATGAACCAAGGTCTCATGATTTCACTGACCGATCGGGAATGATTGGGAACAAAAGTGCTCATAAGAAGCACATTAATTGAATGCATTGAGAAAGTACATGATTGCATGAACATGCATGAATAAGACTGTATGTTATGGAAGAAGGATCTTCCATTATTTCACCATAGTTGTAGAATAGAAAAAAGAGGATTGGGTGGCCTTGGGGATTGGCACCCTAGTTACCCATATGCTTAGATGCATTTATATAAAATTTTAAATTCATAAAAGGTATGTTGATTTGAGGGCATGATCAGTTAAAGTAGGAAACACAGTCATGTTGTGATAATGAATATGGATAGATAATCCATATCATGAGAGGTTGGATGAGTCCCAACACACCATGGAAAGGGTGCCTAACATGAAAAGTAATAATCTAAAACCAATGTAAGGATGCATGACGTGAGAGGGTGGCCATGGACCTTGGTAGACCGATTAAAATTATTTTAGTGATTAGCTGCATTTGAAAGGGTTTTGTATACTAAAATGATACATGTGTAAGGAATGATATTTCCTTTTGTGTTATACCATTGAATAGGTAAAAGTGATTTGATTGTTAGTATGAAAAAAATAAGAATTGCTTGTGATGCCATTGTATAGGTGCAATGAAATATACAAGCATGGAAACTAACAATTTGTTTGGCTGACTGAAGTTGAAATTGCGGGAAGAAGGGTCTTGGATATGGCAGAAATGTAAGCCCATAAAGAAGACCAGTTCCTACTGATTTTAAGATATCCAAAATTGTTATGAGAAGAAAATTCTCATGCTTGAGAATTCTAGTTCCAATATGGAACACATCTCAAAATGAAATTAAATTGTGAAATTTAAAAATATGTGGGTAACATATTTGAAAGAAAATTGATTGAAAATTGATTTTATATCTCACGAGTTTCTATCTGAATGTGACACATGTGAGATGAAATATTTTTCCACAGAGGACATATAATGGATATCAAGTTGGAAAGCATGGAGAGAGGGATACTGGAGTGACATGAAAACCATGTGATAAGTCTTGATCCACGAAGAATACCATGTTAAGGTAACACGGGTCGGTGGGATGCCTTGGCAAGAGAAAATTGGAGGGACACCTTGACTGTAAGACTCGAGGGAGTCTTGGAAATTCTTCTTGTGCGAGAAATATCTGGCAAGGAAAGATGGATCGCCCAAAGGACTGTATAGAAAAGAAGGGGATGTCTGAGCCTAGGCCTGGAGGGTGAGTGACCGCAAGGAAGAGGAGACTCCAATAGTTTTTTGTAATATGTTGATTTCGATCATGCACACAATGGATATGTCAAGGAAATAAGTGATCCAAGTTAATGAAACAACCATATGAATGCAGATCCATGAGCTTCCCCGATAAGTGTCATACTGATATGTGAAAATTCCTCTTGAATTATGAACAATGGTAAAATGTTTCTCCTGAAAGTGTGATTAATGTTTGTTGTTTGAAATAAATTGTAGGCATGTGTTAAATGCCAAGAGTCTGGGAAAGGACCAAACCAAGAAAAAATAAAACATTGCTAAAAAAGCTAAAAGATGGAAACATGGTTGGTGTTGCTGAGATGCAAAGAACACCAAGGATGGTGTTTCTTTGAAGGGGGGGGGAATTGTAACATCCCCTCTCTAAACTTCTGATTATATGTAATTAATTGTAATTAATTACTGGCATACTATGGCATGAAAATGATGTAAGTGTATTAATGATTATTCAAAAAATGTCAACAAATCACTGTGGGTGAAGCCTTTGAAAGTACTAGACACGATACCACTAGGGGAATGATAGACGGGTTTAATTAGATAACATAACAATCCACTTTGCTAATGCATTATTTTAGGAATATTCATAATTTCCCTCAACGTTGATAT
Organism: Picea engelmannii; assembly: GCA_009831015.1. Lineage (NCBI taxonomy): Eukaryota > Viridiplantae > Streptophyta > Pinopsida > Pinales > Pinaceae > Picea > Picea engelmannii. Next base: position 277,402 of record ML779693.1, on the reverse strand, counting down.
CAAGGAAAATCATTTGATGAGGAAGGAGTGGTAGTTGATCGACCAACCACCCTCAATAAATACATGCATGGGATATTTGGCTAGGACAACATAGGACGCCAACAAAAAGGTACAACAGAGTACAAAGTATGCAACCCATATTGACCCACAGATTCCTTCTCATAGAAGAAAGGGGGAACAGGTCGAGAACCTTCCCAGGATTTTACATGCAGGAGACACACGAGAAAAGGAAAAGGGGGAAATACCCATGAGCATAGTTGGGAAAAAGGAGGGGAGAATGGAAGAACCCATCCTGAGATGAGAGGTCATGATCTCAATGCTACTAAGGCATATGATAAACCTCGCAGAGGCTCGATATGGGAGAGGTGAGCATAGAGAGTTACCTGGTGGTATCATGGCTTGGCACAGGGGTGGCCTGCTACCAAAGTGACTGAGCATGTAGAGACTATGGTTGGGTGGAAAGGAGAACACCCATGGTGAGTTGGATGGCAACATCTGGTGTACAAATAAGTGTTTTCTCTCTCTTTTTATTTAATTGAAATAATGGTTTTATGCCTATATTTGTGTCATAAAAGTGTATGCATGTCTAATAGGAATGATATTGTTCCATTGGGAAGAAATTGTACTTAAATGATAATGAACTAGAATGGGATTTCCTATGTAGTGCATAATCAAGTAGGAGGAATTGTATCTCACCTTGTATGTTTGAGGAGCTATAAAAATGGTTTCCTCTGGTGAATTCTCTCGAGGGTACACCTATATAATTGTGTCCCTGTGTATGCAATAGGCTTGTCTGTTACAGTGTGTTTCTTGTGAAAGGAGTTTAGGAAAATAAATTAAAGAAGGAATGATAAATTCCAAGAGAAACGAAGTAACCATCCTTTGGATGGGTCAATGTATCAACTGTAACAATGGTCCGAGGTAGGACAGGGAAGCCCGATAAAACTTAGAAAAATGAAAACAATTAAGTCTCGATTTGGAATGTTACCCTGAAGAAGCACCTGTGTGGGATATGGAACCTTGGGTCCGACATAAATATCCCTATTCGAAGGAAAGTTATGAAAGGTGAAAATCCCCATCCAAGTAATGAAGAGAAATTTCCTTAGTTGGTTTGGAAGTGGATCACAGAGTTCTTTAAGGCCTAATAAGATTTAGGAATAAATTAGACGAATCCCTGAGCAGATAAGTTTCAAACCGGACTAGAACTCGAATAGGAACCATGTGTTTAAGATAGGGAAGATCACATCCATTTATCTAGTGTAGCTAGATCATCTTGATCGTCGATCAGAGGGTGATCCATCAGAGTATTCCAGTACCGAGAGGTAGCACATTCCCGATGGAGGGAACTCAAAGAGTAAATGAGAAACATTGATATGATGGGGGTGAGATTAAACCTCAGTCAACGATTCATCGCAGATCCCTTCTGGTCACATGGTAAGTAAGGAAAAAGGGGGAGTGACGTTATCACGACATGCAGTGCTAGGGTGGCAACCAATACCTCCCTGGAAATAACAAGTGTCAGTATCTGAATTTCCAAATGGTCGAGGAGGAACACTTATTGGGATCAGGCCTTTTCATAGTCTCATTTAATTATCCATTCATCAGATCTATAGGCTGAGATATCTGGGTCGTCCATCAGAGGGCCAGTTTCTGAGCCTGTTCCAATCACTCCGAGGAAAAGGTATCAAAGAATATTCTTCTTTCGATACTGTCGAAGCTTAGTTATCAGCGTTCAGAAGGTCGAGGAAGTTACATAGCTCCGATAAGAAGGTATCGAAGAATATCCCTTTGTCGATACTGTCAAAGCTTAGTAATTGACAAAAGGGATAGAGTAAATGCTATTCATTGATTGGTGCAAGGCAAGGTTAAACCTCAGTCGTCAAATCTAAGGGTTGAAAGACCTCAATCATTAATTGTAGGAGAGCCATCAAATCATTCCACGGGTAAACTAAGGAGAGAATCTGAACTAACCAGAGCCTTCAATCTACCGAGGAAGGATTCAGAGTAATCATGACCATCCATAGTAGTGGAATGTTCATAGTAATCTGACCCACTACGATGAAGATGCTCTAAAGGCATGACACCGAGGAGAAATATTGATCGTCCCTCAGACCCAATTCAAATCAATCCTGAACATAGATCTTGGTGGTCCTCATGATGAAGCCAAGAGGAAGGTGATGTCACATTGATGTGGATGATGTCACCTCACCAATGCGCAGGGGACCATTGTTAGTACCTGAAGATATGTATCGAGTGCATTCATGATGATGTGCATGTCATGTGGAGTACACGTGGAGGACCACTTGCCGCGTAGTGGTGAAGCCACATGTAGTAGTCTCATGGCATATTAAAGGAAGGACTATGACACAAGGTGTGTACCATGTATCTTTCCATCATGTTTTGGGGGTGACAGGTGTCCCCCTATGGGTGGTCCAATACCAAGACAAAAGGAGCTCCAATCTAGATTTGTGACCATTGATCTACTCGAATAGGAAGAAATATGAGAGGAGATCTTGATCGTCCTTTGGGGGAGGTTGTTCTGAGTGATAACACTACAAGGAAAGGATTAACGTCGATGGGAAAGTCCCGAGAGTCAACCTAGACCGTTGATATGCCAAGGTTGAGGGATTTCACTAACAATCTATACCATCAATATTTAGTGGAAGGCCCAATAAGACAATGTGGATGGTGCCATGTGCTATATTGCAGGTGGTTCCAGGTGTCGAGCACAATATTTGACATGTGGCTTAGTGAATTGGCACCTGTGGGTGCACGTCTGTGGGAGATATGATTTCCATGTGTCAGGTGGCAATAACTCTATGTATCACGTAGAGGAGGTGCAACATGTCAAAAGGATTTGGCAGGATTGAGAAGCTCTGACAGAATCATAGTCGTCCTTTGGGGAAGGACTGTCAGAGTGGTTCGAGCCACCAAGGTGAGTGGCACCTCGACGGAGGGACTTTGTGAAGAGATCACAACCGTATATTGGTGAATGGGTGAGATGCAATATCAGTCGTCGATCTTTGCAAGTACCACATAGTCGTGGAGAGGGGGTTGAAACATTGAATGTTATCTATCATGCAGGAAAATACTCCGACATGTTCAAATTCATAGATGGTCCAACTCCGAGAGTCATTGGATCTATTGGAGTATCACTCGTTAGAGTGTGTTGTCGGAGTGGAATTTGTTTCTATGGGGAAAACACCCCCACAAGAGAGGCTCGAGCCTATTAGAGCCATTGATTTAGAAGAAGGGTCGAGGGTCTGCTAGCGCACGATTAGATGGGTCAGATGGAGGATGCCACATCAATGCCATGTCAGAAGATGAGTGGCAGGGGCCACATGGAAATTGAAGAAACCTTGGAAGGCTATAACTTTTAATCTAGAGCTCAGTTTTGAGCATGACGATAGTCGTTGGAAATATCTTGACGAGCAACACATAATGATTCCCATGAAAAGAGGTTTTTGATATGATTGGGAAAAGAGAAATATTAATACTTCATCCCTTAAAAGGGTAGTTAGGGGATTGGGTCTGTTACAATTAGTCCTTATGCTCACATCGAAAACCAAACTTGTCATATTGGACACTTTGAGTTCCAAATTAAATTAAAAAATTGTAATATCCACATGACTCAGCTTGGCCTCATTATGTGGTTCTTAACATATTGAATTTCAATTTTATTTCCCACACAAAATGTCACATCTCTCTATGAATGCATCGTTGGCTCTATTATGCACTGTAAAAATAATTTCTCAATAGAATTGTGTAATCATTATAAGATGACATATACAAATCACCACTTATAAAAAGAAGATGCATTTTGTTTCTTCCACATAAACCGTAATTTCAATAGACCTTCGAGACCTCACTCTTATGCAATTACAAGTGTAATAGGGCATGTTATAACACTAGGGGTGGCCATTGATCTAAGTTTTTATCCCTAATTTTTACTCCATGAAGGCTTTTGAAGATATTTTCACCCTTTAGAGATTATTACAGATATTTTCATGCCTTAATTTCTATTACTTAAGGATATTTTATGGATAGGGGTAAATTTCATATGGTGTAGTACAACTTGTGCAACAAGTGGGTTAGTCTCACCTTATACGGTTATACTACGCAGGGTGGTACAACACCTTTTTGCAAGAAACATAACACCAATGGATGGCATGACCTACATCATCTTGTTATGCTAGCATTGTGGTGGCCACTACATGAAAAAAGAGGGGCAAGTTTGGCTATGTAGCGTATGGAGGGTTTGGTGGTGGTGTTGGTGGTGGAGGTGTTAATTCTCCTACTTGTTCAAATGTACTATAAATTATGTCTATACTCTTTTTATTTGGTTTCTATTTATTAACTTGTTTTGATATGTAAAATTCACCATAAACTTTTCCTTCATGCTTCCTTCAATTTTTTCCCATTGGAAATTTATCCCTTTACATGCTATAAAACATAATATTTCGTACTATTGTTGATTGATTATTCCTACAATATTTTAAGGGATTAAGAATACATCATAATGTCTCACTTGCGGCAAATGTGTATTTCCATAAAACACCTAAAGGATTATTATTGGACACATATGGCAAGGTGCTCGTGTGTTTTTTAGTGACACTTTCTCAAAAGATATGGAGTTCTTGAGTTGACACATGGAAAGAGAATATTCTCCCATTGAGTACCTTTTTCTCTTCCCATCTTGTGGACTCTTAGCCCCGATTGTGATCCTAGTATCCTTCTTGGATAATTTTCATTGTATTTCATATTCAATTTTACACATACTTTTATGAACCATGGTGACATCACAACATGGTGTATAAGAAACATAATAAAAACTCAAAGAAAAGTACATGTCCCATGATTCCATGATGCCATGATTTGTGTTCCATGATGTCTATTATGTCCTAACCTTTGTCACATGATTTCCATCATATCTAGGTCTATGTTCGATGATGTCTATCATTCCCATGTACGTCACATGATTTCCATTATGTCCTATTTCCAATATTCCCATTATTCTCTAGTTAATTCTTAGCCTTGAGCTCCATACGAAGAATTTGTATAGGATATTCACAATATTTACAACATGGGTATTTTAAAACTAACCCACCTAGCTTGAAACATGTTAAAAACATCACATCATAATAATACATACATAATATGATCCAATATATTTAAAGGGTCAAATTTGTGGTACTATGTTCCCTTTCCCCTTGGAATAATATTGAACTTGGTGTGTTCTCATGATAAGAACAAAAATGGAAATGCTTACATTGTGGCATAATCCAACACCTACATATCCTCATACAAATAATAAAAATTCCATTGTACATGGCTTAGTTTTAGAGCAATGTTACTTTCTAGTCAACGATATATAATGACTTCTCCCTGAAGCTTCACTTGGATCAATTTCCAATAAAAATCATGGTTAGGATCATGCATATATTTCTTAAGCAAAGAAACATGAAAAACATTATATTTCCAATTTTAGTAGGCAATCCAATTTTGTATGCAATTGGTCCTATCCTATATAATACTTTAAAGGCCCATGGTATTTAGGTGATACATTGACACAACTTCCAAGATTGAATGAGATATTCCCTAGTCTCACTCTCAAGAAAATATGATCTCCAAAACTAAACTTCCTACATTTTATCTACATAAATTTTTTGTTTTTCATAATATTCCATTAAAATTTGTTCATATATGCAACCCATTCTTCCATTTCGATGAACAATTCTGGCACAAGTACAAGACTACTTGGTGGATTATTCCAACTCACTATAGTGTTGCATTTCCTCCTATACAAGGCCTCAAATAGAAGCATCCCCGAGGATTCTTATTGTCCATTATTATATGCAAATCTACCAAGTAGAGGTGCTCTTCTCACTTGGATGATTTTTCCATCACATACAAGTGTAGCATGTCCTTAGTCACTTGGTTTACTCTTTCTACTTGTCCAACATAGTTTAGATGGTAAGCTATACTAAAATTTAATTGTGTGGCTAATGTCTATATGGAATCTTTTATGAGTTCAATTTGAACTTTGTTTCTCTATTAGAACATTTAGGTTTGAGTAATCCATGCATTGATAATACATTTCATATGTTTAAACAATGTTATGTGTGGACCCAACGAGGGGAAAATGGAAAGACTTTTTTAGTTTTCCCACCACCAGCATGATGAAATCAGATTGAATAATTTTTCTTGGAAACCCAATGGTAAATTCCATGGTAACTACTTTCCACTTTCATTATGGAAGTGGTAAAGGTCATAACAAAGTAGTTTGATGTCTATATTCTTCTTTTACTTACCGACATGGCATGCATCTAGAGATATATTTAACAACATTATTTTTTATCTCATGCAAGAAGTATTATTTTATCACTACTGCAATTATCTTATGGTAGCTTGGATGACTAAAATATGGCACATTATGCATCTCATTGAGGATTCTCTTCCTCACCTCCTAATAATTAGGAGTCTACATTCATTTTTTGTACATGAGAATTTCATCCTATGCTAACTAGTATCCCTCGTACCTATGTTTTACTTTTTCTTGATGCAATCCCTCATTTACTTCAAGTGAGTACTCATTTGAGATAATAGCTCCAACAAATCATTTTCTCAAACTAAATCAAGTGTGTTTTAGATTGTTCATGTATGCACTGCATAGATTTTTCTACTGAGTGCAACAACAACCTTGAGCTCTAATGTACATGGCATTTCACAAATTCTCCTTGTTGTTTCACATTGGTAGGAAACATGTCGAGCCATTTCATTCCATTTATTTACATGCCAGAAGACACCTCCGCTATTTACCATTGGGTTGCCAAGAAAAATTATGATTAATCCCTTTACTTGGTTGCCAAGAAAAAATTACTTGGTGACCTCCGCTATTTGAGAGGAAGGAAGGAAGGAAAAATTATGATTAATCTATTGCAATGGCTCATTCAAAAGATCCCTTGGTAGTAGGAACAATGATGGGCGATGTTATTGACATGTTCATGTCTTCTATGGACATGACGGTCTACTATGGATCCAAGTAGGTCACCAATGGATGTGAAATTAATCCCTTTGCTAGTGTTGACTACCCAAGTAGTAATAAATGCTCAATTTTGTATGCAAAGCTTGGAATTTTAGGTGAATGTTGCAAGGTATTGTTTCTTATGCCCTAGTTAGATTTTGCATGTTTATGATTATAAGGTTTAGAAATATTTAATGCTATTTCTAGCATGAATGTCTCTAATTTCCCAAATTTGTTGTGACAGTGATCGAGACAATGTTATTTGTACTATCTTTCTCTCGTAAAATAAGCATGTTCATCGTTATATCCCTTCACGGTGTAGTGATTTTACATTCGCCACATCATGGGCATGAATAGATTTTAAATGGTACGGATTTTAAATGGTTCTCATAATTCTCAATTCTAAAGGTATGTCTTGAAGAAGATTCATCTTTCCTGTCAAACAGATAGATGTCAACAATCTTCATACCAAGAGGTACAAATTTGTCTACCTTTGTTTGTATATACCTCATATTGATTGCATTTTTTTCATCAAAGATGTTTCTCAAACCAATTCTACTCCAATCATTTGTTGATGTTATCGTGGGTTTTGACCCTTACCTTATGTTTAATAACCCTCTCATTTAGTTAGTAGAGCATAATCTTACAAACTATAAGGTCCTTAAAATATTGATATTTCATACAACATCACTTATGGTATGGAGAGAGTGAGATAGATGACTTGAGCTAAGATTACAAATAATCCAAAAGACTTATGTCAACATTATTCAAAATTAAATAATAACAAATTTGTACATGAATAAGTGAAAAGACATAAAATTTTATATAAATATTTAAAATAATAATAAGGAAAATTAAAAAATTAAAAAAAATCATGAAAAATGAGTGAAAAATAAATAAATTATATTGAAAATTTAATATAAATAACAAATTAAAAAAAAATTTATTAAAAAAAATTGAAATGTCACGTGTTGTCTCGAGGTCCTTTAAACTCAACATAGAAATCGTGCATTCCATTCTTACCATCTCCATTTTATATTCATGCGTCATTCTAACCATCAAAACATCGCAGAAAGTCATATATATATATATATATATATATACTCTCATTCTTATATATACATATACGATGATCAGTTTCCAAAATTGTGGTAACGAAAGCTCAAACCTTGACCTTAAATACAAGGAAGATTGGGATGGGTATAGAATCACATAATATGAGAGAAAAGCTTACATTACCTCTTTCTATTCACTTTGCTGAAGATAAGCATAACGTTGAAATTAACACTTTTTCCCTTTTATTCTATAAGAAACTCCAATTGTGAGGACCACTAAATTTATCTCAACTTTATAAAAATATAGTTGATATTTCAATTACTGTAGTGTAGGACTATCCGGACAATCCACTTGTAACTTTGAAAATAGAGGTAAAGTTTTAAAGGCATTCCACTAATCAACTAAACTTTTACATTAATTAGTATTAGTAGAAATATCTTGTATATTAAAAATGTATTTTTAAGTTGTATATTTGATTTTTATTATATATATTGGTTTAATATAGAAAACTAATTCATATTATTAAAACTATAAAAGTTAATTAAATCTAATATAATAATAATAAAATTAAATAAATAATTTTTTCATGTATTATATATTAAATAATTTATTTTACTTAAAATGTGCTAACGATAGTGTGTTGGTTAAAACTCTTGGATGTGACCTCAGAAGTTTCAGGTTTGATCTCTTTCCATAGCAATTTCATTGGTTATATTTTACCACAATACTAAAGACAATAATATGATTCCCTTAAGGAACTAGAATTCCTACCTTAAAAGTTTTTACGAGTTCCCTAATGCCACGAACACCATTTCTATTGTCCCTATAGAGGATGAATTTTTTTCTTTGGATGACAGAGAGTTCGGGGTTAAGCGGCTTGAAATGGGAAAGCTAAGGACATTGAAGGCTACCAAGCTGAAATTTTTAAAATCGGGGGGCCTATCAGTATCCCTCACATACACAATCTCTTCAATTTAGCAGTCAAGCAGAGCTTCCCTAAACTTTCAATGCAAAGCCTCATTATTCCATTTTTAAAGATGGGGATAGAAACATTCCCTCTAATTATAGGACCAATATGATTAGCCCGATTTCAGTCAAGCTCTATGGAATTATTTTGGAAAAGAAGATTAGCATTTGGTTAGAAAGTCATGGTAAAAGAGCTAGGTCAAGCTAGGTTTAGGAGATATCATTAAACTGTGGACCATCTTCTTACCTTTAGGATCATTGCAGAGGAGTTCCGCAATACCAAAACCAATCTTTTTTGTTGTTTTGTTGACTTTAGAAAAGCTTTTGACATGGTTCCTAGGAAAAACCTTTGAAATAGGTTGGAAGAGATAAAAGTGCCTTTCGAGTTGAGGGTTGTTGCAATAAGGTTGTATCAGAATGTTATTTCTAAGTTTAAAAACACAGAGGGCTCGTTGAAAGAGATTAACAATAATATTGGAGTCAAACAAGGTTGTCCCTTGTCCCCTACCCTTTTTGTCATATACATTGACAAGTTAGAAGATTGCTTGGAAGAAGTAAGCTGTGTCAGCCGACCTACTCTCACTGGTATAATCATCAATATTCTTCTGTATGCTGATGATATAATTCTTATGGCGAGGAGTCCCGGTGATATTGAAAACCAACTAAGAATCCTCAAAAATTATTGCTCCAATATGGGTATGACTGTTAATACTGATAAGACTAAGATCATGATCATTAAATCCAATAGGATCACTTATGATACCTTCGTATATGACACTAACAAGTTGGAGGAAGCGACTTCATAAAAATATCTTGGAATTGATATTCACCACAAGCTCAATTGGAATTATAGCATTGAGAAAAGGATTATTGGGGGATGGAAAGATTATTATGGGATTGAAAACAATTGTAAATCAGTCGATCTTTGGATTTGGATAAGAATAAATTCCTTGTTGAGGCTCTTGTTACACATGTTATTCTTTGTGGATGTGAAGTCTGGGGATGTAGTATCTCTTGTGAATCCTGGAGAAAGATAGAGCAAATACAAAAGAGTTTTATAACATATAATCTCAAAATTAAAGGAAATATTCCATATCCCATCCTCCTCTTAGAAGCAAGCCTCTCCCCCATTGAGAGCACGACTATGACTAGATACCTAATGTATAAGAACAAGTTTAAAAATATGGAAGACAAGATGCTTCCCAAAATTGCTTCAAAATCCAGTCATAACCACCATCGACTCAAGAGAGGATGACATAAAGATGCCCAGTCTTGGCTAAACTATTGGGGAATCATGGAAGACACCATTTTGCAAAATAAAGATACTATTACAAATATCATCAAATCAAAATTTAAGGTGAAAATGTGGTGTGATAAAGAGTTAGAGGAAAGAGGAAAATTAAGGTATTAAGAAGATGTAATCAACCCTAATCTAGAAGATCAAAATCATCTCTTTGTTTTGATAAGTGTAAAGAAAAAAATAAGCATTTCTAAGATAAGAACAAATTTTCATGAGCTCCATAGTGAAACTGGAGGTTGGTCAATTCCTAAAACGCCATGGGATGAAAGAGTGTGTTACCTTTGTGACACTAAGAAGGTTGAATATGAAAAGCACTTTCTCTTATATTGTCCAGCCTATACCTAGATTAGATCTCATTTTCAAAATATTTGTCACACTACCAACCTTCCTAACCTCTTAACTCAACAAAACTATGGTGATCTTGGAAAACTTCTCTTAATGTTTTTCAAGCATAGAAACAAAATTCTAAAGAATAGCAAGTAGTCACTTACCCTCTTCGGATCAGATAAACCAATTAATCATTAGTAGACATTTTTCATCCTCATCATTTATAAAATATTATTTGTTTTTTTAAATTAAAAAAATAATGTCAATATAATTTTTTTAGAAAAATATCAATATAATATCTAAAACCAATCAATTTTATCAAAAAATAAACTTACTTTCAATTTTTAACATTATAAAAAAAATCACATATAAAGGAATTTAATCCTTTATAAATTAAAATTGAAATGGATATTAACTTATTCCAAAAATATTAAATATAATTGTAAAAACAAAAATAAAAAAATAATGTGTAAACCATATATAATGATAATTTTATCTTAATCATTTATTATTTGTTTATTAATTTTTTTTATTATTATTTGTTTATTAAATTTAATTAAAAAAATAAATTTAATAAATATAAAAAAAAAAACTGAAATAAATATAAATTGTATTATATAATATTTTATGTTATAAGAAAATATTTTCAAGAGAATCATTCTTTAAAATAAAACTATATCAATAAATAAAACATTAATTACAAATATTCATCATAAAACATTAATCATAAAATTTTATACAGATTTATAAGGTCAAGGATTTGGAGACTTGCAAGATTTGTAAGAGCTGCAGGCAACCTTTTGATGGGCACTCTTCGTAAGCTCAAGTATACTAGCTGTTTCAAAAACCCCAAACTCTTTGGCAATGACTTGACGGACGTGCCACTCAAATCCAGAGCTTTTAGAGAGATCATACTCCCAATCATCTTTCTTGGAATTTTTGTCAAATTGTTTGCAGCAATCAACAATGAACAGATTTCTGGAGCTTTGAATAACTTGGGAAGCGAACAGTACATACATACAAAAGCCTTAAACCTCTGAAAAAGTAACCAGAAAAACATACAAAAGCCTTAAAGCTCTGAGAAGGTAACCAGAAAATTGGACACAAATTACTATATGCTATATTTCAAGCAAACCAAGCACAGAAAATTATTTATACTGCTGTTTCCTTCAATCCCACGCGATTTTCTCGCATTTGCTATCACGATTGGAATAACACTCTTCTCAGGTCACGATTAGTCAAGATTAAAATAAATGATTAGTCAAGATTAAAATAAATGATATGTGTAATTTTTTTATAATAATAATAATAATAATAATCTATTTTTAAGGTCATGGTCAAGCTAGCGCATTAAATTGGTGTATGAGACCCTCTTGTTTGTGGGACAAGGGACTTTTTTCCACTCAACGATTTGATTGATAAAGTCGACAAAGGTATACATACCCTACCCCTACCTTTTCTGGATTTGAACCTATGACCTCTTAAAAAAAAACACAATATAAATTACTATACCATAATAATAAAGACAAAATTTTATTTCTTGTCACATTAAATTCTTGGAAGCACATAATAATAATAAATTACATTGGCACATTATAATAATAAATTACATTGGATTCTTGGAGGCACATTATAATAATAAATCACATTGGATTCTTGGATGCCCGGTATAATAATAGAGTAAACTTCCTGTCCTATTATCTTTGGAAAAAAGAAATAGAATGTGGCAAAGGAACTTTGACTATTATCATCTAGGAATATAAAGATTAAAAGAAGAGTCTAATCTTTCTTTAAAGAAAATAGAAGGATATTTATGGGGATGTAGAACAATGAATATGAGTTTTTTTTATATTTAAAGAGAAACAAAAGTATAACAACTTTTTATTAAAGATAGAATAAAAAACAAGTATTTGTAATAGATTTTATAAAGATTATCTATCATCTTGGAATATAAAGAGAAAGAGAAGAATATTTATTGAGATAATAAATATAAGTATGAAATTTTTTATTTAAAGAGAAATCAGAAGTACAATAATTTATATAATTTTTTTTATTAAAAATAGAATAAAATACAAGTATGTATAACAGATTTTATTATAAAGATTCAAATATTATCATCTATCATTATAAAGATTAGAATATTAGAAGATGATCATAACTTTTCTTAAGCATAATGATTGACATAAGTTTATTTATTGAAAATAGAATAAAATACAATTATATAATTATATGTAGCAGATTTTATTATAAAGATTAGAATATTATCATCTATCATTATAAATATTAGAATATTATAAGATGATCATAACTTTTCTTTATTAAAGAAAAAGAGAAGGGTATTTATTGGGATGTATAAAGGTGAGTATGAACTTCTTTATATCTAAAGAAAAACTAAAAACATAATAATCGACATAAGCTTATTTATTAAAGATAAAATAAAAGACAAACTTTTGTAATAGATTTTATAAGAATAAAATACAAACATTTGTAGCAGATTTTATTATAAAGATTCGAATATTACCATCTATCATTATAAAGATTAGAATATTAAAAAAATGAGCATAACCTTTCTTTATTAAAGAGAAAGAGAAGGGTATTTATTGGGATGTATGAAGATGTGTATGAGCTTCTTGGGAGATGAGTATGGGCTTTTTTTTTTATCTAAAGAGAAACCAAAAGCATAATGATCGACATAATTTTTTTTTATTAAAGATACAACAAAAGACAAGCATATGTAATAGATTTTATAAATCCATCAATAAACTTCTTGTCCTATTATCTTGGAATACATAAAAGAATAGATTTCACTATTATCATCTATCATTTTGGAATATAAAGAGTATAATACTTCTTTATTAAAGAAAAAGAAAAGGGTATTTAGTGGGATGTAAAACGATGTTGTATGAACTTCTTTATTATATTTGTCGATAGATATGGTATATAGTTTTGAGTTTGGTTTGACTTTCTATTAGTTTATGGTTGACCATAAAATATTCTCATTTATTTGATATCTTATTGGCCAAAAAATTTGAAGTCTTATTGCTGCCTTCACTTCCCCCAATGTTCATTGTAATAAATATTTCTTGTTTTTTTATGTATACTGTCAAAAGTTGGGACCCATCTTGCAGAATTCGTACTAGAAAATTCAAACTCTTATCTTATTGCCATACCAAGGCCATGTGTACTGGTTAGGTTGGTCTTTACTGATATTCAACCTAGTTTATGTTTTTGTTCTTTATTGTAAACATTTAGCTAGTGTCATAAATATTTTCGGACTTCGACGTACTGAACTATGGGTTTTCCGTTGTAACTTTCTTGCCTTTTTGTGCTTCTTGTGGCTATCTATTAGTGATTTCAATCAAATCAGATTGATAGGCAAGGATCTTGGTTTACTGGCTGAGTAGGGATTTCATCGCCTCCTTCCATAGTGGCCATTGACAAGCATTATTATAAATGCTAGTATATACATTCTATATGCTATTGACCACATATTAGATAGGTTTGACCAAAACAAATTAAACTTTTTTAAAAGGTATGACATATTTGATTTTTTAAATTATTTTAAAACAATTTTTTTAAATGTAATTAATTGTTCAAATTAACTTCTTATTGCTGCATAAATATGCCAAATAAATGGTTTGTGCACTGCAATAATAATATGTGCAACCTAAAAAAAAACTATAACGACGAATGTTTGCTTTATTTGCATTGTTTGTCAAACTCCTGTGTTTTCATCTCATTGTTGTCAGGTACACTTAATAAATATATGATCGACCCAAGTAATTATTATGAGTGATTTCCATATTTTTCACAAATACATAAAAGTAAGAGAATCACTTTGAAGTTATTAAGTAATTAATATAATAAAGCCATACCCGATTGTGCAAGTATTGATATCAAATTCAAACCACTTTGAAGTAATTAATACAATAAGTCGTATTTATTTTTGTGATTTGAAAAACATTGAAAACAAGGAATATTCATATGAAATGAAGTTATTAAGTAATTAATATAATAAGTACTATCCATTTTTGTGATTTGAAAAACATTGAAAGTAAGGAATATTCATATGAAATCTTGTCGACTTTATCTCTTTAATATAATTTGGAAGAGAAACATGATATACACCTACGACATGTATAATAATTTTTTCTGACTTGGCACAAAATCTGGTAGACCTTATCCCTTCAATATAATTTTTGTGCTCACATCAAATTTCATACTACTAATGGTGAGGAAAAACATATTTTTTTTATATATATTTTATACTTAAAAAAATCCATTTTTGACATTATGTGTATATACATTGGTCAAAGATTTGCACATCATATTAACTTTCAACTTAACAAAATTTATGGTAAATGAATATTTTCCAAATTATTTATTATGTCTATGATTTTTAAATTTATAATGACAAAATTTATTGTAAATAAATATTTTTCAAATTATTTATTATCTCTATAATTTTTAAATTTATAATTAGTATATACACTACACATTATAATTATTTTATAATTTAAAAGTTTTAAGTTTTATAAAATATTAATGAAATTGTTAATATATTTAATGCAATGTATTTTGCAAATATCAATGAAATTGTTCATATATTTAATGCAATGTATTTTGCACATGAAACAAGATAAATAGTTTAATTTGGCAAGGCCCTTATGTCTACATGGAAAGACACGCAAACAAATACTTTACCATGTGTCATTTGTCACTTGTAAATAACAAGTGTCATATTTTTGTAAGAACGAGGCAAAGCGTGTGCTACTAATCCAGGTGGCAAAACAAATGACATGGCAAAGGAGGTGGTGCAATCATCGGTTATTTTGACAATTTTTATTTATAGGCCAACGTTTCCTTCTTCATCTCTGGGGTTGGAAGGAATTGGTCATTGACTGGTCCGCCTCTTTCTTTGTTTTCTATTTATAGGCGAACGTTTCGTGCTTCTTCTCTAGGCATTGGAAGAAATTTGCCTCTTCTTTGTTTTCTTTGAAAGCTTTAACCAAATCAATCCATTTCCAATTGAATGTTTTTAATCTGTGACTATTCTAATATCTATACTTTCTTAATATAGTGTGGTTTATCTATACTTTCTTAATATAGTAACGTTGGAATTAAATCAACCACAACATATTTTGACATTCTATTCCTACATAGTGGCAGGTATATGTTGTTATGCAGCTTTGTTTAAAGAGAAGCAAAAGCATAATAGCTTCTTCATTAAAAAATAAAAGACAAGCACGTGTAGCAAATTTTATAAAGATTAGAATATTATCATTTATCATCTTTGAATATAAAGAGAAACAGAAGGATATTTATGGGGATGTATAAATATGAGTACGAGCTTCTTTATCTAAAGAGAACCCAGAAACATAATGATCGGCATAAGCTTCTTTATTAAAGATAGAATAAAATACAAGTTTTTGTAGCATATTTTATTATAAAAAATAGAATATTATCGTCTATCATTATAGAGATTAGAATACTAGAAGATGAGCATAACCTTTCTTTATTAAAGTGAAAGAGAAGGGTATTTATTGGTATGTATAAAGATGAGTATAAGTTTTTTTCTGGGAGATGAGTATGAGCTTCTTTATCTAAATAGAAACCAAAAGAATAATGATCGACATAAGCTTTTTTATTAAAGATAGAATAAAAGAAAAGATAGTTACCTAATTGTGGAAATACAACTATGTTAAACTAGAAACGTCGATGATATTTTAAGGTATATATTTTAATTTTATTGCATATATTGATTTAATATGGAAAATTAATTCTCCCAGATGGGATGTTTACGGATACAACAGGTGGGCAACCAGTGGGGAGGACACCTGGCCTAGTCTCCCGCCACCTTGAGCCAGCTCAGGCACACTCATCCTCCACCATCACCTCATGAATTTAAAGCCTTGGTCGTCGTTCCTCGGCATTCACTTGTCTCTGGTCTGGTATAATGTCTTGGCGCCTCTGTTCGTGGGAAGGTTAATGGTAATGGGGGACATAGTCATAGTCCAATCACCCATCCCGACATGGTGTTTTTAGGCATGTGTTATGGAGTGCCATGGCTCATTTGAGCCCTTGGCCTCCAGAGTCTCGGCCTCCTCCAGAAGTTGGTCCTGTCTTTCTCCTCTAGCTTGAGATTTTGCATTGCACTAGGCCCTCGGTATCCAGAACCTCTCCTCTGGTTAATCATTGTTAATGCGTCTGGTTGGTCCCAAGCTCTTCGAGCAATAGATCTCACTTCTTTCACGCGCTCCTCATATGGTTTCAGGTGGCTCTCTCGATGCCTCGACTCAGGGGTAAGTCGAAGAGGGGCGTGACCTAGTATGCTTCTAGAGGAAAGGGAGCGGGAGGGCGTGGCTAGCAGGGTCGTCCGAGCTCTCCTCCAGAACCTGAGAATGTATCCACCTCGAAGCCTCTTGTCGCTCCCACTCGCTCCTTCACTTATGTTCTGCCTCCTCGAGACACCACTCCGGACTTGTCTTTGTTGTCGAATCCTTATGCTTTTTGAGTCAAATGGTTCGACAGTCATGGAAACTCCATTGGCTTCGCTCCCAAGCTCAGTGTATACCCCCCCGCCAGCCTCCACCTCCCCCTCCTCCTTCTCCACCTCTCGTCACCTCATCTCCTCTCTCCTCTTCGTCCTCCCCCGCTCCTTGCTCTAACTCCCCCACTTCCTCCTCTGACTCACCTCCTCCTCCTCCACTCTCTAGTGCTTGCTCGTTGCGCAGAAAGGGATGTTTTCTAGAGGAGTATTTGGATGCCATCAAGCGAGGACTTGACGAAATCAAGGGCATCATCAACGAGATGCAACACAAGGAAACAAAGCAGTGGTGACGAGTGGAGATTCTGATGAAATTCCTTCAGGACCTCAAGCAGGCTATCTCGGACAGAGACAAGCTCGACAGAGACACCATGCATGTGCGACAGGTTGTTTCGGAGAGGAGGCTCAACCCCGACACTGGCTAGTTCCTTCTGGCTCAGGTTCCCTGTGTTTTTATGATTTCAGTTAATATAATTCACAAGATTTTTTCCCTGCGCGGCTTCTTAGTTCTAGGATTTTTTAGTCTTAGCATAAGTCCAACCTTTTGGGTTTGGTCTGTTCAGTCTAGCCTATAAAACTTTTGCCTTGCGTGGCACATTAGATATATGTCTCTTACAACTCTGCAAGTTTTGCATGGACACTATAAATTTTCGGCCATGTGACAGAATTGGTTTCCCACCAGGGAAATGTTGTCACAGCCTCCTATGATAACATGACAAATGTAATTTTTCTGCTTCACGAGTTTTAATACAATTCCTAACTTACAAAAAAAAATAGAAAATTAATTTATATTATTAAAAATTATATAAAAAATTAATTTAATCTAATGAAGTAATAATAATATTAAATAAATAAATTATTTCTATATTATATATTAAATTATTTATCTTATATAAAGTTTATTTATAAAATGTTATTTATTTTTTTAAAATTAAAGAAATAATATCAATATCATTTTTTTTGAAATTAGAAAAATAATTCATAATCTCATTTTATAAATATCTAAAACTAATCAATTTTATCAAAGAATGAACTTTCTCTCCATTTTTTATATTATTAAAAAATTACATATAAAAGAATTTAATCCTTTGTAAATTACAAATTAAAATGTATGTTAACTTATTCTAAAAATACATTTTTTTTTAGGGGAGTTGAACTAGAAACCTCATGAAACTTCATATCACTGCACTTGCCAATTGAATTGCGCCGGAAACATTCCAAAATATTAAATATAATTGAAAAAACAATTATTTTTAATGTGTAAACAATATATAATAACACTTTTATCTTAATCCTTTATTATTATTTTTATTAAATCTAATTTTAAAAAATTGAAAGAAAACTAAAATAAGTGTAAAATTGTATTATACAATATTTTGTATTAAAAGAAAATATTTTCTGGTCAATTGAGTTTAACTCTAGTTGTTTGTCCTTAGGGGTGTTTTACCCCACCCAATTTATAGTAAAAGTCTTGGTTTTCTACAAAATTTGGTTTATAAGGAAAGTATCAGGTGGCTTTCCCCCAAAAGTATTCCAAAGAAAAAAAAAATTCCAATAGAATCATACTTTAAAATAAAACAATATAATAATAAATCATTAATTAAAAATATTGATCACTAAAACATTAATCATAAAATTTTATATAGATTTATAAAGATTTCCTACTAAATAAGAAAACTCAACTCATTGTAACAAATTTCACCATAAAACTAACCTTAATAAATTTCAGAATGTTTTATTCATTTTCTTAATAAATAATAATGAATAAAACATTAATTACAAATATTGATAATGAAAACATTAATCATAAAACTTTATAGGAGTCCATGAAAATCCCATAATAAACAAAAAAAAATATCATTGTACCAAAGTTCACCATAGGACCAATCTTCCATGTCTTCATTATTTTTCTAAACTTTTCTATCATTTCCTTTGTATCTATAATATACATTGTTACTATTTCTACTTTTGTGTTTATCATATGGGTTCTTTCTAGATTCTCCAATACCATGGAACAACCATACACTCTTATTTTTTGAAATGTAAATAATTTTTTAACAATAATTTTAATGCTTCACATTTCATGATAGTGAATATTTTAAGTGGTTACCTTACATCCTCCTCTCCTCTAAAATTACTGTTGACAACTCCTCTAATTCATCTAAGTCAATCAATGAAAGCATCTCCAATAAAGAAAATGCCCCCTACTATTTAGGAAACTTTTTTAACTTAACATCTATAAATACATAATTTCATTAAACCTTTAAGCTTATGCAAATACAAAAGCTCTTCGAACCTATCCTCTTTTTGTCATGTTTTCTCCACACATCCCAGGATCCAGTCATGTGCAAGTACTGCAAAGAGGAAAGGCCTGAAATACTACGAGGAAGGCATTGCAAATCATTACACCAAGATATGTCCAAATACTTCAGGGATCTTAACTTATGAAGGCCGGATGGTAATTATCTGATTCCAGACTCAATAAGGTCAAGGATTTGGAGACTTGCAAGATTTGTAAGAGCTGCAGGCAACCTTTTGATGAGCACTCTTCGTAAGCTCAAGTATACTAGCTGTTTCAAACACCCCAAACTCTTTGGCAATGACTCGACGGACGTGTCACTCAAATCCAGAGACTAGAGATCATACTCCCAATCATCTTTCTTGGATTTTTTGTAAAATTGTTTGCAGCAATCAACAATGAGCAAATTTCTGGAGCTGTGAATAACTTGGGAAGCGAACTCAAGTTGTTGAAATTCAAGAAAAGCCTGGTGCGTCTCGAGTATTCATTTTCAACCAACGCTGTCAAGCCA
>ML779693.1:217656-240837 GCA_009831015.1 Picea engelmannii | reverse complement strand
GAAAATGTCTCCTTGGTATATATAGGAGACTAGGAGGTATAATTACAACTAATGGCCTAAAGCCGACATAAATAAAATAACATTACTAATATAATATGCCCCAATTAAGGGGTAATGAGCCAATATTAGGGCTTAACAATTTTCTTGGAAAATAAATATAATTATAAATTGAAAAATATTATTTGTTTGATTTTATAATAAAGAGAAATTAATGATGAACATAAATTTCCATATTAAATATGGAATAAAAGACAAACATTTTTAGCAATTTTATCAAGTTGGTTTTCTTAATTAAAGGGAAAATAAATATAATGATAAGTTGAAAAATATTATTTATTTGAGGGATTTTGTTAAAATGAATATAATGGGTCTAATGGTTAAGAACATGTGTTTCTTCCTAAGAGGTTACAAGTTCAAACCCAGAGGGGGGTAGGGTATGTATAACTCCATAGAATTTACATTGAAAACATTCCTTCAAATCAATTAATAACACACTTGAATATCACACTAAATATAGAGATTATCTTCCTTTGGTTTCCCTTAAAAATATTTCTACAATTATAATTTTTTTATAGTTTTAAAATTTATTGAAAAATCAATCACATCAATGTCATAGAAATGATCATATAAACTAATCCAAATATCTTAGAAAGAGTAACACATTTAAGGTTATCACAATAAATTTGGTGAAAATAATAAAGTATTTTGGAAGATTTACA
Source organism: Picea engelmannii (assembly GCA_009831015.1). NCBI lineage: Eukaryota > Viridiplantae > Streptophyta > Pinopsida > Pinales > Pinaceae > Picea > Picea engelmannii. The sequence continues at coordinate 240,118 of ML779693.1, read as the reverse complement.
TGGATTTAAGATTGTTATAGTTATTAAGAAATCCAGAAAATGGTGAGTCACAAGTCTCACTCACATATAGGGTTTACCCTAGCCACTACACTTTGAATCTCGAGGGCTTCATCAACATGAACATCCTCTACTATGTGCCTCATCAAAAAGAGCTCACAGGGGGACTTCCAAGTTCCATAGGGAAGTTTGAGACCTACCTTCAGTGCCATGGAGAGATTGGCTTCATTTTGTGGGAGTATCAATGGACAAAAAATTTTAATATGAGATCAAAGAATTCAGGACTTTGGTTAAATCATTGAATCGATATAAGAGATCTTACCCTGCTTAGAGTAAAATTTTCAGAAAGATAGATGCCATTTATTAGCTAGATCTATCAAACACATAACCAAGGAGAAATGCCCTCGCCTTGGCTAAGCATGCTCTAGTTATAAATTTCACCAACCTTTGCTTCAATCCAAAAGCTACAGAGACATGGGTAACAGAGCAATGGCCACCGAGGACTCAAGGTTAGGTATCCATGTTTTGACATCGAGGATTCTTTGCACTTTTTTTCAAAATAAGGAGGATTATGACTTGATTTTTTGCTCCATACCCTATTTCGTGGCATCTAGGGGTATATATTTAGCTTGATAGTCTCTTGAATTCAATCCAAAAGAGGAGATCTTGACAGTTCCTATGTGGGTCAAGCTACCTCACCTTCCCATTGATCTTATGGGTGAAAACTCCCTTAGAGCCACTGGGCACAAACTGGGTGTATATCTCAATTGAGTAGAACCAAAGGAAACTGTGTATTCATGTTCCATAATATGCATGGAAGTGTATTTGGAGAAGGGCCTCCCAAAGGCTCTACAAATTACTATGGATGGTTGGAGGCACCTACAAGTTCTAGACTATGAGCAACTCCCCTTCAAATGCAACTCATGTCATGGGTATGGTAATTTTTCTTAAAAATTCCCAAGGATTCAAGAGGATCACCCTCCTTTTAAGCATCCCACGAAACCCTCCAGTGATGTAGAGCATACTTAATTTAGGTCGGTACATAGAAGGCATGGAAAACCACATTCTAAGGGGCAGAAAAAAACAATGAAAGGTTTGAAAGGTTTGCCTAATATGAATAGAAACATATTTGAAGCACTTGAAGATCCCAAACACTTGGAGTAGGAAAGCAAGGAGGCAGAAAGAAAGAAACTATAGGAAGTTCCAAAAGGTGAAACAAATCCATTTAAGGCTTAAAAGAGCCAAGAGGTTATTCCTGAAGAAGACATTTAGGCTAAGACCCTACAATAATCAATGATAGATTCTTATATGCACAAAATTGAGCAATAAAACACTTAGAATGATATACATAAGCTGTCAAGTAAATGATGGACCTTCAGAGAGCTAGAAAAAAAACCCTTCGCATATCTCCTATGCAAACTTAGGAATGAACATCCAATAAAAAAAATAGGGAAAACAAGGAAGGAAGGAGCACAGCCCTGGGTATCGAAGCTCACTCTTCAACCATAAAAAATATTGTGGGTGAAACTCTCCCAAGGGGGTCTCCATCAAACTTGAAAGCAATATAGAGGTTCCCCTACTAAGAATAAAAATATATTGTGTTTTTGTTGATTATTATGTAACCAATTTCTAAGGATTCAACCTTGTTTTCTTGGAAATGAGAGAAAGTTAGCTTAGAGAAGAAAGTGTGAAGGATAGAGTCTATCCCACACTATAGGGGAAGAGTATTCGATTCAATTGGAAGAAGTTGTTGGTCTACCCATAACTTTGTGTTTTGTCCTAAACTACTTAGATTAATTGTTCCCTTCCTTTAAATCATATCAATTTTAACCACTTCTTTAAAAAAACATTGTTATCGTTATTGATATTGATGTTCATGATTAAGTTAGTTTGTTAGTTGGAACTCCTAATATTTTCTCTTCACTTCGAACTTCATTCAGATACAAAGAAAAAATTAAAAATTATGTTTAATGATTCAATACAATTCTATATAAAATAAAAGATAAATAATATGACGTAGAACACCAAGATTCAAAGTGTGGATATATCATTCACAATATTATTAGTTGTATATAAAAGTATAATATAATTTAYAGTTACTATCACAGATTAATGTTAAAAACTATTATATATACACCATAAGCGGGGAGGCTATAKGTCAGGAGTTCAAATTYGRTTGGGTCCCTCAATATTATTAGTTTCTACTRTGGATAACATTTTAGTTACTCTCCATTTGGATATTCCAAGGGAGAGATGAGATATCGTGAGGTTTTACTTGGAAAAAAATGACACTATAAGTAGCCCCGAGGGATATGTTAGTTGTTGACCCTTTCTACTCAGGTGTAATGCCTAGGGAGGTCATGAAATCCAGTCCAGCAAGTCTTGTGGGGTTACCAGCCCCTATTGTTGCTAGCCAAACTAGGGAAGAGGGGGAAATCTAGGGGCAATGGGAAGGTACCAACTTCCACACTCTAAATTCTTAATACACGAGAAGGTGAGGGGAATTATTTATCCAAGAAAAAATACACCATAAATTCAAAAAGATACAAATATCAATTACAAAAGGCCATTATCTTTTATTTCTTCAACTTCTATCTCAAATCTCTTTTGTTTCCTCTTCTACCACCTATTGATCTCTCCTACTTTCTCTTCTCCTACATGATGATCTCCTTTGGTTCCTTGTTTTCCATCTATTTGGAAAAAAATTGATTCACTTGTACTATAGGACATACCCTAGAATCCTTCCAAAAGACCATAACCCAAACATGAAGTGACTTTTATTCTTGAGCCATAAATTTCTAAAATTSCATCCCAACTACTATACTCTATATGTTGCAACTTAACTAGCCAATACCCTAGAAACTCGTGATGCTTCATAAGCTTGGAGTTCACAATCTTGCAATACAATCTACCCTAGAACTTAAACAAATGGACTTTGAAATTATGTTATCGAGCTCCTTTTCCATTGTGCTCCCTACATTTACCTTCTCTTGGCATCTATTTCTTCCCTGTCCAAGATTCCACTCAACCATTGTTATCACTATCAATTGTTGTTGCAACTTCATGGTTGACATGTTTTTCTAGGCATTGGTGTTTGTTAGTTTGTAGGGAGGACACACTATGGATACATGGCTTGTGTTTGTTCACTTAATTGTAATGATATTTTATTCGTATTCAACCCAATAACATAAATAGAAATAACATCTAAATAAAATGAGTAATAATGGAATACACACAATTGAAAATGAAGTCAAAATACCCAAGTACTTAGTATGAGAGTCCAAAAACTTCAAGGGGGAAACCTCCAAATACAATTTGACTAAGAGATGAATTCCAGAATTAATGCATGAGAATGAAGATATATTATTGATTTATAGACATAATTAAGTTGGAATACCCCATGAAATTAGACCAATCTAAATAAAATATAAAAGATAGAAAAAACTATAGGAGACTTCAAAAGGTCAAGTGCCAAGCTTCGTTTATTCTTAACATGCAGAATCCTACTTAATATCAATGCCATAACAGTTGCTCCCCCTTCAAAAAAATCATTTCCCTAAACACTTGTTAATTTTGCATGCTCTTGCATAAAATTCTCATCTTTTGTAAATAATGTCTTTAGTCGACATATTCTTACATTTTATGAGAAACATTGTGATTTCCTTATATAATAGTTTCTTTTCTTTTCTATCCTTACAAAGCACACATTAAAAATTATGTTTAATGATTCAATAAAATTATGTGTAAAATAAAAGATAATTAATATGACATAGAACACCAAGATTCAAAGTGTGGATATATCATTCACAATCCTATTAGTTGTATATAAAAGTATAATACAATGTATAGTTACTATCATAGATTAATGTTAAAAATTATTATATATACACCATAAGTGGGGAGGCTATAGGTCAAGAGTTCAAATTCAGTTGCGTCCCTAAATATTATTAGTTTCTACTGTGGAGTTCAAATTCAGTTGTGTCCCTAAATATTATTAGTTTCTATTGTGGATAACATTTGAGTTACTCTCTCCCCAGATGGGGTGATATTGGAGAACATGTGTCAAGAGGATTGGATAGGCGACGACCACCATGGCACCAACCACATTACAGACGCATGCCTACCCCTCTCACCATCGTCATGCATTTAAATCAACCTCGCATGAACCAGGGCACCATTAATCTCAGTGCGCCCTGCTCTGGCTATCTGTCCCTTCGATGGATCAGAGCCATGGCACAGACTTTACTCTGTGCGTGGTTATTTTCCTCCACCAACGATTCTGGCATTATGAATTTCACCTGGTGCATTGGTAGCTTCATTCTGTCGTGGACAAACCCTTCAGTGGACGACTTTCTTCCCAGCTGCACATGCACTACCTATCCTTCTCTCCTGTGTGTTTTAGCCCTCACTGTGTCTCAGAGATGCTGAGACAAAGGGGGAAATCTAAGCGAGGCTCAGCATGGCAGCCCAGTCGACTACACCTGGCTCTCTGCCCCTCACATACACCCTCCCACATCTCTTCACCCTCATCTCCCTCCTCGTCACCCTCCTTGTCGCAGTCAGGCCACAACCTCAACAACCTCTCACCCTTCTCCTTGCCTTTTGCATGCAGGTTGGAGTGGTTTGATCTCTCCGGAAATTATTTGGGATTTAACCCAATTCCCCTCGAGGATTTGGCCTCTGCTTCGTAGTCAATCCCAGTCACTCATCCCAATTCGCACGCATACACGCCAGCCCAGTCACCCCCAACCCAACCACATTGCGCCCAAACTCAAAGTTACGGTTATGAAGCTAGCCATGGCTCACAACAACAGCCTCACTCCTACGCAGACTCTTGCGTCGAATTTGCATCTAAATTGCAAGAAGGCCTTGCAATGTTGCAAGGCCTGGTATTTGAGTTACGACGAGACCTGGATGACCTACAGTTTCGAATGGAGATCCTGGACAGTAAGGCAACACAATTCCTACAAATTCTCTCAGCATTGCAGGGCGTTTTCCACCCTTCAGTTGGAGAAGCAAATGCAACAAAGGGTGAGCCACTGATTTAGGCACCAGCTCTGCATGGGACTACGAAGGAAGACGCGACACCAGTCGAGGAGGAAGCAACACCACTCGGGGACCCAACGCTGTCTCTTTGCTTGGTTAGCGAGGTGTCTAACTTTTATTTCTCCACGTAAGCCCTATAGTCATATTTTGTCTATTTCTACTTATGTCAATGTTAGAAGAAAGGTCAAGCTAGTCTCCCACAGGGGGCTGTAATTTTTTTTTTAAACACTCAAACTGTCATGACTGGTAAATTAAGACTTGGTTTCTGGACCTGTTCGGCTGGCTGAACCGGTTTCCCTTCGGGGCAGTTCAGTGTTTGCAATCTAAAACAAAATGATGATACTGTAATTTCTTCTTTTTGAAGGTTTTTTATACAATCTTACTTACAAAAAAAAAAAAACATTTAAGTTACTCTCCATTTGGAAATTGCTTGGAAAAAACAATTACACTTTAAGTATCCCCAAGGGATATGTTAGTTTTTGACCCTTTCTTCTTGGGTATAATGCCTAGGGAGGTTGTGAAATCCATTCCAACCAAGTCTTGTGGGGTTACCAACCCCTTTTGTTGTTGGCCAAACTAGGGAAGAGGGGGAAATCTAGGGGCATAGGGAAGCTACCAACTTCCTCACTCTAAATTCTTAATACAAGAGAGGGTGAGGGGAATTATTTATCCAAGAAAAAAATATACATTATAAGTTCAAAAATATACAAATATCAATTAAAAAATGCAACCATCTTTTAGTTCTTCAACTTCTATCTCAAATCTCTTTTGTTTCCTCTTCTACCACCTATTTATCTCTTCTACTTTCTCTTCTCCTACATGATCATCTCCTTTGGTTCCATTTTTTCCATCTATTTGGGAAAAAATTGATTCACTTGTACTATAGGAAATACCCTAGAATCCTTCCAACAAACCATAACCCAAACATGAAGTGACTTTTATTCTTGAGCCATAACTTTCTAAAAATGCATCCCAACTGCTATACTATATATGTTTCAACTTAAGTAGCCAAGACCCTAGAAACTTGCAATGCTTCATAAGCTTGGAGTTCACAATATTGCAATACAATCTACCCTAGAAATTAAACAAATGGACGTTGAAATTATGTTATCGATCCCCTTTTCCATTATGCTCCTTACATTTACCTTCTCTTGGCATCTGTTTCTTCCTCATCCAAGATTCCACTCAACCATCGTTATCACTATCAATTGTTGTTGCAACTTCATGGTTGACATGTTTGTCTAGGTGTTTGTGTTTGTTAGTTTCTAGGGAGGACACACTATGGATACATGGATTTTGTCTCTTCACTTACTTGTGCTGATATTTTATTCTTATTCAACCCAATAACATAAATATAAATAACATCCAAATAAAATGAGTAATAATGGAATATATCCAATTGAAAATAAAGTCAAAATACCCAAGTACTTAGTACGAGAGTCCAAAAAATTAAAGGGGGAAACCTCCAAATACAATTGACTAAGAGATGAATTCCACAATTGATGCTTGAGAATGAAGATCTATTCTCTATTTATAGACATAATTAGATTGGAATACCCCATAAAATTATACCAATCTAAATAAAATACAAAAGCTAGAAAAAACTCTGGAGACTTCAAAAGGTTAAGTGCCAAGCTTCATTTATTCTTAATATGCAGACTCCTAATTAAGATTAATTCCATAATACTTTCTCCCCCTTCAAAAAATCATTTCCCTAAACACTCGATAATTGTGAATTCTCTTGAATAAAATTCTCATATTTGCAAATAATGGCTTTAGTCGACATACTCTTACATTTTCTGAGAAACATTGTGATTTCCCTATATAATAGTATCTTTTCTCGTTGATCAATCATTAATTTAGATTCTAATATGATTTTTCCTTCATCATCTAACTCTATAAGATATCTTTATCTTGGAATGTGATCACCAATAGACTTCATCTGGTAATTCACACTACCAATCTTTTGAAGTACCTTGTAGGGACCATATAATTTTTATGTCATATGGTTATGTTTTTGTTGTTTGAGAGACATATGCTTGTATGTATAAGCTTTAGGAAGACCCATTCTCCAATCTTAAGTTTCCTCTCACTCACGTGTTGATTAGGTTGTTGATTTATCTAGTTCTATGCCATATACAAATTGTCCATTCGTCTTTGGATGGTACTTTGTTGACATTGAACATGGTCCTCTATTATGTGTACCTTGGAATTCCCTTGCAATGTTTAGTGATGGAGGGAGGTGGATACACACAGAGTGCCTCAAATGGTGTCATGTGAGTGGATGTGTGGAAAGTAGTGTTATACCACCATTATTTTTCCAAGGGAATCCATTTGAGAAATTGAGATTATTTAATAGAAGTGAAGACATGAATATGAACCTCTAAAGTCCAAAAATATGTTCACAGCCCCAGTTTGACCATCTAATTGAGGATGGATGAAGAACTATGAGCTAATTTAGTTTTGAAAGTAGCAAACAATTCCTTTAAAAAATTGTTTATGAAAATAGGGTATTTGTTATGGACTATGTGGTATAGGGAAAATCCCCTATGGCTGTGGGTTAAAGACACAACAGAGTGTTGATGGATTAAAGATCAAACCAAATACCAAGAATTCAATCAACGATTTGTAACTAACTCGACCAATTAATTAACCAGTAGTAGTAAGGAAAAAGAGACATATTGGGCGTCATACGTCTGATGAAGATCCCGTGGTTGAAAACGTATCATGATCCTTACAAAATATTCCTTTGACAACTTGCAAAACACTTAAGCAGAAAATACAAAGGACAACATTTATATAATAACTAAATTTGATGAAAATTATCGAAAACAAAGATAATTGCAACAATTATTGTTTTAAGAAACAAGATATTCAAGCATGATCATTATATATTAAGAAAAAAAACATTTCATGGGAAAGAGTTATATTTATTATTTGAAAAAAGAATATAGGTACTTATAACATGCACCTGCTACGACATTACTTTGATAATGAACTCCAGGTCCCTCCACCCAGGGCACTAACTATAAGATGTACCTTCCACTTTGATGCTTATGTAGACCCAAAGAATATCAATATAAACTGCTTGGCCATATATGTAAATCATGGAAAAGGTTGGAAACAAGGGTTTACAAGTCTGAAGATATGAATCAACAGCAGGGAAATAAGGGATTGCAAACAAGGCGGGAAACAACCAGCATAACTTTTCTTCAAGTTGGATTTTTTTCTCCTCAAGGATTATGCTCAATTCATACCATCTCCAAGTGGTTGGAGTGGTTACAATTAGTTATGTATGGTTAATACGGGGGAAGGAACCAGGTAAACCTGTGAACCCCACCCAAAAATTTGGAAATTATATTTTTTGAGAAAAAATGAGATGTACGTGACTTTCAATGGAGAGACACATGTATATGTGACTTGCATAGTTTTTAGGGTGCGTACATGTCAAAAAATATTATTTTTTGAAGAATCCATAGGAGGTAAAAGGAATTAATGTCTACAATTAGGACAGAGAAAGGCCAAACAAGTCATCAATTCATATGTGGTGGAAATTGATGTTATAACAGATTATCCCTAATGTGTGAGGTCATAAGAGCAATTGATGGCCGAAATGCATTATAAATATGGGAGGTAAAGATGCAGTGGTCCTAGATGAAGGTCACTAAAATCTAGTTCAAGAATAGAACCTACAACAAAGAAAAAGTAAGAATGCTCTCTTCTTGAGGCAGGCATACCCATGCTCAAGAATGATGAAAGCATGGCCGCCAAATCAAGTACATTTTGGATGCATGAAATATGTATATACAAAATAAGTGATCATGGCAACGAAAATGAATACATAATGGATCTATGTCAATAGATATCATAGCCACAAAAGAGATACACAGTGGATCTATGTCTCAAAATCGGTGGAGGATATTTGGAATCAAGAACTGAATAATTGATCCCTCACAAGTACCGATGTCATGTGTGGAAGTGGTACTATCCAATGCAACTCGGGTAGTAGCATATAAGAGGTGATGCTACTAAAGACCCAAGATATTCAAATCAAATGTCGATGGTACAAGTCTGCACTATGTGAATGGATGTACTGAAGTCAAACATAGTGAGACACCCTTTGATTACTAGTCATTGATGTATATTATTGAAAAATGTGATACAACCCACTAATAATGATAATGGGCATCAAGGTACCTAGTACATTCTAGCTAGTGTGAATAAAGGAGTTGACATCAAACACTTATATAATTTATCAATCAAGGGACATTGATGTATTTTCGTTGGAAATAGTGAGGGAACCTACCAATGATGACTACAAGCCCCAAGGTACTAATAAAGACTCTAGATTTTTATCCCAGAGGAAGATGTGTTGAATTTGATAGGAAGAGATATGTTGGAAGGAGGGAATTAAGGCATCCCCCATCATCCAACATGAGGAACAATAGAAGCCCAAATATTTGGAATAACTTAGATAAAAATATTGAAAGGAACCACCACAAAGTATGATGCAGACCCCACCCTCTCCCAGGGTCCGCGCGACCTCCCGGTCTAGGATCTTTCTAGTCGGGAGCTGAAATTAGCTCAAGGGATTCATTTGAGCCCAAGATTTAAATACACAGGTCCTTAACCCACTTCCCGAATTAAAATTCTCTTTTTCGGGAGTCCTTGAGTGTTGACAAAGCCTCCTCAGAGACCAAGGTCCAAAACCGTGGGCCAAACCTTCAATCCCTGAAAGTTTCCAAAATTTGGGAATTTTTATCCCTTTTTACCTATAAATACAAAATTCATGAATTGTCAAACACTAGGAGGCAAGATCAACGGTCTTCAATGAGTATCGAGATCAATGGTTCCAAATACGATGTTTCAAGATTCAATGATTTCTTTTTATCTCACCAACACACACAACACCCACAAAGCATCGATCGTCGAAAAGACAGATCAAACAACTTCTAATCCACCGCTAGATTGAATTCTCTCTGCCTTTCTCGCACTCCGGGATTCGAAAATTTCTCCACAACGCCTTTTCACAAATCTCCTGGATCGTCGAAAGGCAATTACGCCAAGTATCATATTGATGGTTCTCAAGCTCTGATGGATGGATGATTATGATCTATTCTCTTTGGGATTTGAATATTTCTTATGGTCGACTAACAACACAACCTCTCAAATCTTTTGATGCCTAAAAATCAAAAGGCTTATCCTTCCTCCATGTGTCCCCTTCCTTATAGACAACCAGGATGCTTTCGGGACTTCGGTGATTTTTCTCCCTATCTGCACGATGAAAAAAATATGTCGAAGTGCCACATCCCCAAACTTGGGATCTTTCGCCATGCGTCCTCCTCTAACGGATGACTAGGATTAACTCCGACCTTCGGGCCTTTGCAAGTATTCATAGAAATGCACTATGTTTTTGGTGGAGTGTCGGACCTCCGAACCTCCAGATCTGTTGTTGCGTGTCCTTCCTTTAATTTATAGTCCTGATCAACTCAAGACTTTAGGAATTCGGAGAGATCAAAATTCTCTTCCCTCTATTCTCCCAGAGTGTCTATCCCTCAGATCTTTTGATCTGATGATACATGTCCTTGCCGATGGACGAACCAGATGAACTCTGGGGCTTCGAGACTTTGGGGTTCCTCCTCTCTAGATTCACCACTCCTAACTTCCTCTAGAGTGTTGGTCCACCGGAGTACATGATCTCTTGACACGTGTCCTCAAGAATCAAATGACCACGATTTACTCTGGCCTTCGGGACTTCGGGAGTCTTGACTTCTCCACACTCCAAAACTCTCGCATGCATGAAGTATGAAGGTTTTCTCCGATTAACCATCGCGCAACTCCTCCTGATCCAATGACTATACACTCTTCTACGGACTCTCGAATGGATCTTGACCATTGGTGTTCAATCCTCGACAACTCCTCCTTTAAACTTCACACACGACTTCTTTCGAACCTATGAAATCTTAACAACTTTCAAGGTTAAACCACACATTGGTTCTCCAGATATAAGGGTGATAAAATATCTTGGATCCTCCTGAATAGATCTCAACCGTTCGACTCTTGAAACAAAAAAATCCTCTCCTCCTTAAGGATTTGGATCGCTATCCTTCCTGAGGTTTAAGTCCTTGAGGTATTTCAGACCTCTAGTGCACTCCTTGCAACCTTTGAAATTATGAGAACTTTTGGACTTAGATATTTTTGAAAAAAATATCCCTTATGTACTCCTTGCACTTGTCTCCTTTGAGACTTCTTCAACACTTAGAAAAAGTGTTTTCCCGACGCACTCCTTGCATGGGTCTTCTCCAATCTTTTCTCTCCACTAAGAAATTGTGCACTCCTTTCACTTCAACTGTAAATTCATGCTATCTCTTCTAAGATTTTGAGTCTATCTCAACTCGGCCTACGCACTCCTTCCAGGCACTATGCACTCCTTGCACTAGGAATCTCAGAAGAGAAACAAATGAAACTTACAAAAACATCAAAGGTTTCCACACTTAACCATGAAAAGCGTATCCATGCATAAAAGATACATAAACAGATAAAACACAGAGATCATAAAGAAACATCACATGTACTAAAATAATTCAGATGAACACAACACCATACATTTGGGATCAAACCTCTCTACTTGTATTCATTAAATCAAATATGTACATGGACTCTTCATAAGCTTCAACAACTCTCTCAGATAATAATCCACAACAATAAAAATAACATTCAACAGCCTCATTTGGACATAAAATACACATATTTATACATGGAGAGGCTTCTCGATTCTTCCCTCCAGACTACCTTAGATCTATCCTATCACGGTTATTACATTCATCTACTAAGGACTATTGTAACACACCCAACCCCTATATGCTCTTTATAGGGGTGGTGCATCGTAATTTCATTCTCCTTAAATAATCAAATCCTCCATTCAGGGTCTCTATCACATTCTTCTCGTCCAAATCTTTCCAACCACAGTCTCCATGCTCAAAAACGAGATCACAATTGGAAGATATACCTTTCCCAAGTTCCTCGGGTGTTCATTGGTCGAGGCCACATGGCTTCCATGTGGATTCGACTCAATATGATTCATCCTAACTTCTCTGATATCTCGGAGCTTCCAGTGTTCCTAAACTTATGGCGGAGATCCATCCACCAACCAATCCAACGAATGGGCTTGATTCTTAGCTAACTCACAGGCTAGCGGGGAATTCAACGTTCGACCTTCAAATTTGAATTCCAGGCCTAGCCCCTTCCCACTGGCTACAATCGCATACAATCATGGGCTATGACTAGAGGCAAAGACAATAGGTGCCTATTTTGGTGCTTCATAGCTTCGGGCTCTAGATACTTTCAACTTATGACACCACAAATTTTCCATACTACCGAATCGATGAATTTCGAGTATGCTACGGGAATCAACGGTCCATGTTTTCTTTCAAGATCAACAACCCATGATTACTTCAGAACTCTATGCTTCAGCAGATTCCAAAGTACTCACAAACGCAAACCTTTGAAGTGCAGCCCTTCTGGAGTGTCATATATCCTAACACACGTCCACCACTACCAATGGTTACAATGAACTTCAATGCTTCGACCTTGGGGAGTTCTCGACTTCTCAAAACGATCCTTCCTCCAGAGTGATAGATCTTCTGACACTTATCCTCTGAGATCAACGACTCAAGTGAACTATGGACTCCAGGCCTTCGAGAGTTCTTGTTCCACTTTTCTCTGAAGTGGTTATCCTCCAAAGTAACCGATCTTCCGCCACGCTTCCCCAAATAACGGACGGTTGAGATCCTCTCTGTTACTCCGAGCTTCAAGGATTTTTGAAGCACCAAGCTTCAAATCCTCCGGAGTTGATGATGTATTGACACGTGTCATGTTTGATGGATGTTTGAGATCTCCTCTGGCTCCCTGCGACTTTAGGAGTCTTCAACCTTTTACACATTCTCCCTTATGTTGTGTTAAACCTATGGAGTACAGGATCTGGTGCCATGTGTCCTCCGGCACCAATGGCTAGGATGGACTCTGACACTTCGGTCCTTTTGGACTCTTTACAATACTACACCCCAAATCCTCTAGAGTTCTGAAGTTTCAGACTCCCGGAGTTTTTCTCACTTCACCAACCACTCTGGTTAGGCAGGCATGTACCAGGGGATGACACATGGAAGGGCCAGGGATGACACGTGCCCTCATTAGGGGGTGACACGTATCACGTTCCAATAGGTATTTAATGTAGGTGATATGCACAAATCCAAGTGACACATGGAACATCTATCATGGGTCCATGTCACCCTGGTGACGTCGACTTTCCACATCACCCAGAATGACAACCTTCTAACATCCCTCAAATCTCACAGTCAAGATCCGGCCATGTGGATCCATAGATTCACGGCTCACATCACTTCATGACTCTGGCCTTCGGGGGTTTTGCGATGCAAACTCCTCTTTCCACTCGAAGTTGGTCAGCGTCGGGTTGGCCATAACCTAGATTTGATTATTAGAAATAGTCTTGAAGCTTCCTCGAATCGACGACTCTCGTCACTTTGGGCTTCGAAGCTTATTGACACACCACACCTCAAATTCCCTGGAGTGCCTAGTCTCCAAACTAAAGGATCTAGCGCCACGCGTCCCCATGATCAAACGGTCAGGGGGGATCCTGAAGGATCCTTATATCCACAATGCACATTACTTCATAGCTCCGGCCTTCAGGAGTTTTGACGTTACAATATCTTTTTTCTCCTGAAGAGGTCAATGCCGGACTAAATTCATCGTAGATATGATGACTAGGAGAGGACCCAAAGGATCCCCAGATCAACGATCCTGGTCACTTCGTGGCTCCATCCTTTGGGGGTTTTGGCTTCACTACCACTCCATTTTCCTAAATCGAGAGTTCACTGAAGCACCATGTGCGGGTCCCTCCTCCTAAATGATCAGACGATAGGCAGGGCTTCAAACGATATCCCCAAATATACGACTCTCCTTTACTACGTAACTTCGACATTCGGGTAGTTTGATGCTATAGCATCTCCATCTTCCCAGAGTATAACTTCGTCAAAGTTATCTCAGTGTAGATCCAACAGTTGAGGGGACCTCAGAACATTCTTGATTGGCAGTTCACGCTGCTTCGCCATGGGTAGTTGGATCTCAGTTTAGACAAATAGGTTCACCTAACCACTAGGGAAACCGTTCATAGTCAGTCAACTTGTCGGTAACCAAATCTCTCGGTTTCCTTAGGCCAATTTAAGGCTGGTAAGGTTGGAAATACTCTGAAGTCCCGGACTTTCAAAGATCCGAAGCCAAGAGGAATTATCTCCCTTAGGCTTAACCTAAGGTTCCTAGGTTTTGGTCATATGGATCCTCCCGAATGGATCTCGTCCGCTTCTCTTCCAAATGAAAATATCTCCCCTTTCAAGGCTTGAACCTCGCTATCCTTCCTAAGATTTATCATGAAATGGTTAAGGACTTGGGCATGAAATATCGATTGCACGACAAGGAGTCTGGAAGAGATATCATCTTCAAATGGACAGGGTCAGATTGACACGATATCTCTTATCTCGGTCGTCCTACATGATTATGTCCCAAGATGCCTCAAGGGATAAGCTGGGGCATACATACTATTAGTCAGAAGCATAAGTTCACAAGGAGATGAATGCATACACATATCATGACCATTCCACACAGAAACCATTTTTAGATACATAAATATAAAACCATACATTCATCCATTATTTTAGTTCAATACAAACAGTATGAAAACACTTATCAGAATGAGAAGATGTGATGTGACTGTTGAAAGGGGTGTGTGTTTCCACCCAACCATAGGCTCAGTCACTCCTAAATGATTTACCATTGGCCACCCCCCCCTAGACCACGATGCTCTGAGATAGAATCCTTTCTTCCATCTCAGCGACAGTCAGGGACAAAGGTTACTCTCCTCCTCCCACGAGATCTTGGCAATGGGTTCTCTCTATACCAAGCAAAGAGGCATGCCTGAGTACTTCCTTAGTCACTCAACACCCTTGTTTATCATCTTGTATCATAACCTTACTAGCCACACCCTGTGACCAGACCACACTCATGTTTTTGTTCTTCCTTGAACCCGAGAGTTTGTGTCTCTCATCTCTGCACTCTTCGCAGATCTTCCTCTGCCCACCACACCTTCCTTTCTTTCCTTCCTCAGCAAGATTGTGTGTGGCCCGAATTCCCCAATCTGTGGTCAGGTCTGAAAGCCTTGCATATGGGCACTCTGAACCATCCCCTCATTAAAATTTTAGGAGGTCTTCCCAGCTACCAACTTGACTGGTAATTCATTCCTGGGTCAAAGGACTATTCTGGTCCCAAGCATTTAAATTCAACAAAGTATTGGTTTGATGGGATTTATCTCAACTATTCCTGGTTCCCCTCACCATCTCTTTCATAGAATTTGTGGTATCTCTTGGAAATACCCCATTTCAACAGTTATGAAACACTTATCCATTTCATATTAATAACAAAAATTACATTCATTGACCTTTTATACAAAGGTCCATCAAATCAAACATTCACACATATCGATTTTTCCAATGTCTCTTGGCCAATATAGTTATATTTACAAACTGGGGGAAACATGGGTGTTACAATCCCCTCCCCCTTAAAGGAACATTGTCCTCAATTTTATATCTGTCATTGTGATCTATATACACAAAAGTAAACAAAATGGATATGCTTGTCTCATGGCATCCTCCATTTCCCACATAGCTTCATCTGGGCCAAAGTGTTTCCACTGCACCTTAACCTATGCAATGGTTTGGTTCCTGAGTGATGTTTCCTTCCTATATATTATGCATTGAGGTTCTAGTAGGAATTCTCCCTCCGTGTCCACCTGAATCACATACCAGTCAATTATACGATTAAAATCATGTACATATTTCTTTAATAATGAAACATGGAAACCATTATGTGCCTTCATTGTGGGAGGGAGTGCATGCCTATAGGCTACATGTCCCACTCTATCTAATATTTCAAAGGTTCCACAATATCGTGGTTCCATCTTGGTACAAGCTCCCATTCTCAAGTAACTCTTCATGGGCCTAACTATGAGATATGCTAGGTCTCCTGTGTTGAACTCTCTGGGAGTTCCCTATCTGTCGATGTAACTCTTATGTCTATCCTGAGAAGTCTTCATATTTTTCTTTATCTGAGTCCCTTTTTGTTCCATTTCTTTTAGCATGTCGAGTCCAATTGTAATTATATCCACTGGATTACTCCATTTGATTGGAATATTGCACTGCCTACCATAAAGGGCTTCAAAAGGACTCATCTTCAATGACTCTTGATAATCGTTGTTGTAGGAAAATTCTACCAATGGTAGGTAGTCTTCCCACTTCTTAGGTTGATGCATTACATGCATCCTTAACATGTCTTCTAATATTTGGTTTAATATTTATGTATGTCCATCAGTTTGAGGGTGATAGGTTGTGCTAAAAAACAATTTAGTCTCAAAACCATCCATCAAAGATTTCCAGAAGATTGAAGTGAATTTTGTGTCTCTGTCAGATGCAATCTCCCTAGGTATGCCATTCAATATGAATATCTCCTTCATGAATATGTTGGCAATATATATTTCATTGCAAGTTGACTTGACATGAGCGAAGTGAGCAGACTTGCTTAATTTTTCCACCACTACCATGATGGTGTCGTTATGCTTGGCCTATTTTGGCAATCCAGTGATGAAATCGATGGAAATGGTTTCCCATTTCCATTCTAGATTTGGTATAGGCTATAACAACCCTATTGGGTGCCAGTGTTCTACCTTAACTTGTTGGCATTCTACACACTTAGCTAGATATTCAGTTATGTCCTTTTTCAAAACAAGCCAATAGAATTGTTTCCTAGTGGCGATAACCTGGATGACCAGTATATCATCTCTTATGTAGTTCATCCATTATGAACCTCTTCAAGTCGTCACAACTTGGAATATACAATTTGTTTTTGTAATTCATCAAGCCTTCATCCAACATATGATAGCCTTCATACTTTATCCATGTGGGCTCTTGCTTTAGCTATGACGTCACAGTCTTGAAAAGTGCATATGTTTCTTGTGCATTCATGACTTTCTCCATGACATCCATTTCCCAGGTGCTCATTGTTGCCAGGTGAATCATTTTTACACTTCTACTAAGGGCATCAACCTCCCTATTTTATTTTCCTTTGACATGTTTGATTTTGAAATCAAACTCACTAAGGAGATCCATCCACCTAGCTTGTCTAACATTGAGCTTTGGTTGATCGAATAGGTGCCTCAACCCACAATGGTCTCTCATAAGTACAAATCTCCTACCCAGGAGTTAATGCCTCCACATTTTTAAAGTGTGCACCATGGAAACCAACTCTAGATCATGGGTCACATAATTGATTTCATGCTCATTCACTTTTCTAGATTCGTAGTAAATTACACGCCCTTCTTGCATAAGGACTCCTCCGAGTCCTTCCTTACAGGCGTTTCTACACACGAGGAAGTCAATATCAGGGTATGCAATATTCAACAAGGGTGCATGGGTTAGAAGGTATTTCATTTCCTGAAATATTTCTTCACATTCTGATGTCCAAGTGAATTTAACCCCTTTTTTTCTGAAGGGCGGTGATTGGACAACCGATCTTGAAAAATCCTTTTATGAACCTTCTATAGTATCCTGCTAAGCCCATAAAGGATCTGATATCATATGCATCCTTTTGGGTAGGCCATTCCATGATATATCTGATCTTGTCAGGATCTATTGCCACTCCTTCAGAAATGGCATGGCCTAAATAATGGACTTGTTGCTAGAAAAAGTCACACTTGATAATATTAATGTAGAGTTGATGTTATCTTAGTACTTGAAGCACTAGTTTAATATGTTCTTCATGCTCCTCTTTGTTCTTGGAGTAGATTAGGATATCATCAATGAAAACCAATACAAATATGTCTAGGAATTTCTGAGTACATTATTCATCAAGCACATAAAAGTGGCAGGGGCATTGGTTAATCCAAATGGCACCACCACAAATTCATAGTGACCATATCTTGTCCTGAAGGCGGTTTTGTGGATGTCTTCATCCTTGATTTGGACTTGGTGGTATCCATACCTTAAGTCGATCTTTGAGAAAATGGAAGCACCCCTTAATTGGTTGAACAAGTCATCGATTCTTGGTGAGGGATACTTGTTCTTTATGGTTGTCTTATTGAGTTGTCTATAGTCTATGCACAGTCGGAGTGTCCCATCTTTCTTTTTCAAAAAAAAGGTTGGCGCTCCCCACAGAGACATGTTGGGTCGGATGTAGCCTTTGTTCATCATCTCCTTTAGTTGTAGCTTGAGCTCAACCAACTCTATTGTAATCAGCCTATAGGGTGTTCTGGACACTAGCATTGCTCCTGGTGTAAGTTCTATTGAGAAGTCAATGTATCTTCTCGGAGGTAGACCCGATACCTCTTATGGGAATACGTCTTTATACTCTCCTAATATGGGGTGTTCCTCTAGTTTTGGTTTGTCATCCTCAACAGATTCCAACACTTGTATTGCATATAGAGGACATCCCTTTTCGCAATACCTTTTCATTTGAAGGGATGATATTCGTCTCATTGAGACAGGCTTCTAAATCCCTTGGAGGGCTATTTTTTTCCCTTCTTCACTTACACATTCTAAAGTTTTATGGTAACAATCCAACTTAGTTTTATAAGTAGCTAACCAATCCATACCAATCAACAGGTCATAAGATCATAGGGGAGGTATGTTAAGGGTCACTTGGGTGGGAAACCCATCCATAATGAATTGACAAGATGGTAAGACCTCTGCTACTTTTCTTTTGGTTCCATTGGCTAGTTGTACCAGCCATGGCTTAACATGTCTAACTGGTTGCAATTTACACTTATCAACAGTCTGAGTGGACACATAACTCAAATTAGAACCAGGGTCAATTAGAATAGAAATTAAATGGTTGGAAAGCATACCTTCCATCTCCACCACTGAAGCTTGGTGGTCGTCTTGTTTATTGTCCAAGGTTGCATAAATTTGTGGCATGCTCCTAGCCACATCATTGACTATGGTAGTTTCTTGGATGTTGTAGAATCACCTATTTTTTTGTTGTCTATGTGGACAATCCCTCAACAAATGTTCTTCTCCACAACCCCAACATTTCAAGGGTTCTTTATTTCAGTTATCAGTCTTTCCTGAGGTTTCTCCAAAAGGTTTATTTCGACTCTAGGAGAGGAAATTTTGTTGATACACACTTTTAGTAGGAAGGATCATCCTAGATTTCTTCCCATAGTTCTTAAATCTTGAGGATTTAAACCCCTTCTTCTTGAATGCCGAGCTACTCTTCTTCTTCCAGTCCTCGCGAGGTTTTCTCTTATTCACAAACTTTTCATAACAATACCTTTCCTTCTGGATAGTATATTCTAAGGTCTTTGGCTCATCAAACTCAATCTTGTTCTAGTAGGATTGAGGTAACCTGCTAATAAATCATTGCACTTTTACCTTTTCATTCTTTATATAGGGTACATACCTTATCAGCTCAAGTAATTTATTGATATATCCCTCTATGGTGAGTTGTCCTAGCTTGAGTTCATAGAACTCTTTCGTCTTCCCGTCAAAGTATTTCTCTGATAAATACTTCTTCTTGAAGTATTCCTCAAATTGTTTCCATGAGAAGTATTCCTTCTCATGGATCCCTTTCACATTCCTAAGGTCTTCCCACCAAATGGAAGCCTTTCCATTCAAGTTGAATATGGTTATTCGAGCCTTCAAGTTTTCAGAGTAGTCATGGACTCTAAAGTACTTCTTTAAACCAAGAAGCCAAGCTTCTACTTCTTCCCCTTTCTTAATATCTTCGTCGAAAGAGGGTGTTTTGGCTTTCTTGAACTCTTCAGGATCATGACCTTTGGAATGCTTTTACTTCTTTCCTTTTCTTTGAGAATGTGAGCTAGTTTTTCTACTAGAAGATCCCTAAGAGTTGACAGTTTCCTTTCCAGAGGACTCTCTCGATGAGTGTCCCCTACCTCCAGGTTGGTCCTTCCTCAAGGTACTTCTCCTAGTGTGGCCACTTATGGGACTGCGATTTTGTATCGTAGGTGGACTTTGACTTCTCTTCGTATGTCGTCGGTCCACATGACTGGTTGCGGGTCCATGTTGTAGGTGCCTTTGTATGTTAGATAAGATCTGCAACAAGACTACATTAATTTTTGCTTGTTTTTCTTGCTCCTTAATCAATCTCTCATTGTCGGCCTTGCAACTTGATAATTCTTCCATGAGGCTCCTTACAGTTTCAGTCAGATCTAGAGGGGTTTCCATCGCCCTCCTTTCATCAAATCATTTGTCTCTATTGTGGGAGCCATCCCCCACTTCATGGCACATCACCATCCTTCATACTTGGATTTTCCTGTGATTTACTGACCGCTTGAGTGCTGACAAAAAACTTACTGTTAGCCAACAGTCTATTAGTTTATGGACAACACACAGTTCATATTTCTTAAATACATACACAATAGAAAGTTTTATTCTTTTCTTCAGTGAAATTTTAACAAGACTCTTTAGGAAAGAGGTAAGATAGCGTGCCACCCTTAAAATTCCTTTAAATATGGTTTTTACGCAACTCGTTCATGAGCCCAAGCAGGCCAAGTGTTGTAACCATGCTCTGATACCAATTTGTAACACACCCAACCCCTAAATGATCTTTTCAAAGGTGGGGCATCATAATTTCTTTCTCCTTAAATAATCGAATACTCCATTTGGGGTCTCTATCACATTCTTCTCCTCTAGAGATTTCCAACCATGGTCTCCATGCTCAAAACCAAGCTCATAACTGGCACATATACCTCTCTCAAGTTCCTCAGGTGTTCATTGGTCAGGGTCACGTGGCTTCCATGTGGATCCAACTCAATATACTTCATCTTGAGTTCTCCATTATCCTGGAGCTTCCAGTGTTCCTAAACATATGGTGGATATCCATCCACCAACCAATTCAATGACAGGGCTTGATCCTCAGCTAACTCACAGGCTAGCGGGGAATTCGACGTTCAACCTTCAAATTTGAATTCAAGGCCTAGCCCTTCCCTTTGGATACAATCGCATATGACCACGGGCTATGACCAGACACCAAGACAATACGCACCTGTTTTGGTGCTTCAGAGATTTGGGCTCCAGATGCTTTCAACTTATGACACCACAAATTTCACGTACTACCGAATCAACGAATTTTGGGTATGCTACAGGAATCAGTGGTCCCTATTTTATTTCAAGATAAATGACCCATGATTACTTCGGGAATCTGCACTTTGGTAGATTCCAAAGTACTCACAAACGCAAACCTCCAAAGTGCAGCTCTTCCAGAGTGTCATATCTCCTGACATGTGTCCTCCACTACCAACGGTTAAGATGAAATATAGCGCTTTGACCTTCGGTGGTTATTGAATTCTCACAACTAGCCTTCCTATGGAGTGACAGATCTTCTGACACATGTCCTCTGAGATTGACGGCTAGGGTGAACTCCAGCCTCTAGGCCTTCGGGAGTTATTGTTCCACTTTTCTCCAAAGTGGCTACTCTCCGAAGTAACTGATCACCCACCATACATCCCCAAACAACGAACAATTGAGATATTCTCTGTTACTCTGATATTCATGGATTTTTGAAGCACCAAGCTTTAAATCCTTTGTTCTCTCCTCCAGAGTTGACGATGTACTGACACGCGTCCATTTTGATGGACGGTTGAGATCTCCTCTGACTCCCTGTGACTTCAAGAGTCTTCAACCTTTTACACATGCTCCCTTCTGGTGTGTTAAACCTCTGGAGTACAGGATCTGGTGCCATGTTTCCCCTGGTGCCAACGACTAGGATGGACTACGACACTTCGGTCCTTTTGGACTCTCTACAATACTACACCCCAAATCCTCTGAAGTTCTGAAGTTCCAGACTCCCAAAGTTCTTGTCACTTCACCAACCACTTTGGTTAGGTAGGCATGTATAAGGGGATGATATGTGGAAGGGCCACGGATGACACGCACCCTCATCATGGGGTGACATGTATCATGTTCCAATAGGTATTTAGGGTAGGTGATATGCATGAATCCAAGTGACACATGGCACATCTATCATGGGTCCATGTCACCCTGATAACGTCGGCTTGCCATGTCACCCAGATTGAAAGCCTTCTAACATCCCTCAGATCTCATGATCGAGATCTATCCACGTGGATCCATAGATCCATGGCTCACATCACTTCGTGACTCCGACCTTCGAGGGTTTTGCGATGAAAAATCCTCTTTTCACCCAGATTTGGTCAATGTTGGGCTAACCACAGCCTAGATCTGACGATTAGAAATAGTCCTGAAGCTTCCTTGAATCGACGAATCTCATCACTTCGAGCTTCGGAGCTTATCGACACACTGCACCTCAAATTCCCCGGAGTGCC
>ML779693.1:191534-217623 GCA_009831015.1 Picea engelmannii | reverse complement strand
AATTACTTTGCAGCTCCAACCTTCAAGGTTTTTTACGTTAAAACATATTTTTTTTCCCATAGAGTTCAATGCCAGAATGACATCATCGTAGATCCGATGGCTAGGAGAGGACCCGAAGGATCCCCAGATCAACAGTCCTGGTCACTTTGTGGCTACGACCTTCGGGGGTTTTGGCTTCACTACCACTCCATTTTCCCGAAGCGGGACTTCACCGAAGCACCATGTGCGGGTCCCTCCTCCTAAACGATTAAGCGGTAGGCAAGGCTTCGAATGATCTCCCCAATTTACAGCTCTCATTTACTGTGTAGCTTTGACGTTCAGGTAGTTTGATGCTATAACATCTCCATCCTCCCGTAGTAGAACTTCGCAAAATTTATCTCAATGTAGATCCAATGGTTGAGGGGACCCCCGAACATTCTTGATTGACATTTCATGTTGCTTCACCATGGGTAGTTGGATCATGTTTTAGATGGTAAGATAGGTTCACCTAACCACTAGGGAAACCTTTCATGCCATTCAAATTGTCGGTAACCAAATATCTCGGTTTCCTTCAGCCAATTTAAGGCTAGTAAGGTCGGCAATACTCCAAAGTCTCGAAATTCTGGAGCTCTGAGTCCAGGAGGACTTAGATCCCTTAGGCTTAGCCTAAGGTTCCTAAGTGTTGGCCATATGGATCCTCCTAAACGGATCTCGTTCGCTCGTCTTCCAAACATAAAGATCTCCCCTTTCAATTTTTGAACCTCGCTACCCTTCCTGATATTTATCATGAAATGGTTAAGGACTTGGGCATGAAATCCTGTTCACACAGCAAGGAGTCTAAAAGAGATATCCTCTTCAGACGGACAGGGTTATATTGACACGATATATCTTATCTCAGCCATCCTACAGGCTTATGTCCCAAGATGCCTCAAGGGATAAGCTGGGGCATACATACTATCAGTCATAAGCATAAGTTCATAAGGATATGAATGCATACGCATATCATGAACATTCCACACATAAACCATTTATAGATACATAAATATAAACCCATGCATTCATCCATTATTTCAGTTCAATACACAAAGTATGAAAAAACTTATCAGAACTAGAAGACGTGATGTGACTGCTGAAGGGGGTGCTCGTTTCCACCCAACCATAGGCTCAATCTCTCCCAATGGATTTACCACTGGCCACCCCTGAGCTAGACCATGATGCTCTGAGATAGAATCATTTCTTCCGGCTCAGTGACAATTAGGGACAAAGGTTACTCTCCTCCTCCCACGGGATCTTGGCAATGGGTTTTCTATATACCAATCAAAGAGGCATGTCTGAGTGCTTCCTTAGTCACTCATCACCCTCGTTTATCATCTTGTATCATAACCCTGCTAGCCACATGCTCGTGGCTTTTTTTTCTTTCTTGAACCCGAGAGTTTTTCTCTCTCGTCTTTTCACTCTTCGCAGGTCTTCCTTTTCCCACCGTGCCTTCCTTTCTTGCCTTCCTCAGCAAGATTGTGTGTGGCCTAAATTCCCCAGTCTATGGTCAGGTCTAAAATCCTTACAAATGGGTGATCTTCCCCATCCCCTCATTAACTCTTGAGGAGGTATTCCCACCTACCAACCTGACTGGTAATTCATTCCTGGGTTAGAGGATTTTTCTGGTCTTGAGCAATTAAATCCAGCAAAGTGCTACTTTGGTGTGGTTTATCTCAATTATTCCCGGTTCCCCTTGATATATATTTCATATCATTTGTGGTATCTCTTGGCAAACCCCCCTTTCAGCAGTTATGCAACACTTATCCATTTCCTATTAATAAAAAAAATTACATTCATTGACCTTTTATACAAAGGTCCACCAAATCAAACATTCACACATATCTAGTTTTCCATAGTCTCTTGGCCAATATAGTTATATTTACAAAATGGGGGAAACATGGGTGTTACAACTATTACATCGAATGGAAATTACATTCAGATATGATTCGATACTCAATATTTGTACAACCTTATCTGATAATTAAAATGATTACAACTTTGACGACCTTCTGTGATGGATCTTGCCTTAAAATATTTAACAACTTTAAATTACAATCTTTTCAAAATATAATGGCGCACGCTCCTTGGAATTCAAAAATAGTTTCAAATCTGCACATTGGGTGCTTAATTGTCCTCCACTTGGCCTCTTTATTTTTTTATGGTGATTCTCCTACATCATACTCCTCTGAAACAAAATTCATGGACTCTTATCCATGAGATCCTACACTATTTTTCCATGCTTCTGAATGTCAGATTCATTTACCCAACTAGCATCCTTTGTTCGGTGACCCTTCCACTTCACCAGGTACTCAAAATAAGTCTTGCTCTTGGTATTCTTACCAATCCTATGATCTATGATCTTCTCCATTTGTGGATTTTTTGTTATTGGCATCTGCTTCTCCCACTGAATCTCCTTTTGATCATTTGATCCGCCTGGATCATCCATCATGTAAGGGTACATGTTTGCAACATTGAATATGGGTGATGTTCCCACATCCTCTGGGAGCTCAATCTCATAAGAATTTGCATCAAACTTTTTGAGGATCTTACATGGTCTTATTTTCTTCATCTTCAATTTGTTATATGTTCCCCTTGGGAACCTTTCCTTCCTCAGGTGTGCTAAAACTTGATCTCCAACTTTGAAATGAACCTCTCTCCTTTTCTGATCAACTTGGATTTTGTATTTATGATTGTTATCCTACAATTGTCTCTTTATATGATCATGAAACTTCTTCATCTTTGCAACAAATTCTTCTACTCCTGCACTTCAAAACTCATTATTTTTCAAATCCCTTAACTTTGAAATTCCTCTTAGATGCATTCCATACACATTTTGAAATGGACTTTTTCTAGTGCTTCTGTTAGGAGAATCATTATAAGCAAACTCTGCCTGGGGCATAATTTGGTCTCACTGACTGTGATGTTCAGTGACCAAGCTCCTCAACAAATTCCCTAAACTCTAATTTACCACCTCAATTTGTTTGTCTGTCTAAGGGTGATATGTTGAACTGAAAGAAAAATATGTCCCCGTACTTTTCCATAGGTTTCTCCAAAAGTGTCCCACAAACTTTGTATCTCTGTCTGAGACTATGCTCCTTGGAAAGACATGCAATCTCACAAACTCCTTGAAAAATAAATTTTCTATGTGAGTAGCATCACTGGTTTTTTGGCATGGTATGAAATGTACCATCTTTGAAAATCTATCAACCACAAAAAATATGGAATCACTCCTCCTCTAGGTTCTTGGTAATCCCAACACAAAATCCATTCTTATTGAATCCCATGACCTATCTGGAATAGGAAATGGTTGATACAGACCAATGTTTTGTTGCTTCCCTTTTTCATATTGGAAGACTCTACATCTATCCAAAAAATTCTTCATTTCAGATCTCATATATGGCCAATGGTATGAAGAAATCAACTGTGCATAAGTCTTATCATGACTGAAATGTCCAGTTAATCCTCCACTGTGTTTTTGTTTCAACAATTTGTCTCTTATTGAGCATTTTGGAATACAGAGTTGGATTCCCTTGAACAATAGTCCATCTTGAATTAGATACTCTATCCACTCGCTTCTTTCCCTTAGAAAAGGTTTCTCATATGCTTCATAAGCCTCTTTAAAATATGGATCTTCACGATACATTTCCTTAAGGTGTTCAAACCCTAAGGTCTCCACTTGAAATTCATGCATAATTAGACATCTCCTACTCAAAGCATCAACAACTTTGTTAGAACAACCACTAATGTGATTAATAACAAAAGTAAAATTATGAATGAATTTTGCCCATTTATCATGTCTTTGGTTCAATTTCTCCTATCTGGTTATGAATTGTAAAGCCTGATTATCATTGTACAAGACAAACTCCTTTGGAATAAGATAGTGACTCCACTTTTTCAGAGCTTGTATTACAACATAAAACTCCTTATCATATGTGGAATATTTTCTCTTAGTGTCATTCAACTTCTCACTGAAATAAGCAACATGCTTATTGTCTTGGCTTAAGACTGCACCAATAACTACTCCACTAGCATCACATCTCACTTGAAATGTCTTCATAAAATCTGGCAGAACCAAAATAAGTATTTTTGTTATCTTCTCCTTCAACACTCTGAAGCTTTTCTCAACTTCTATTGTCCAATTAAAATACTTGTGATTTTTCTTTATAGTACCCCTTATAGGTGCACAAATTCCATTGAAATTCCTGATGAATTTCCTATAAAAACTTGTTAATCCATGGAAGCTTCTCACCTCAAATATTCTTCTTGGAGAATGTCATTCTTTGATTGCCCTCACCTTCTTTGGATCCATCTTCAATTCATTTGAAGAGATCAAAAAACCCAAGTATACGAGTTTTGTCTTCATGAAAGAGAATTTCTTCAGATTTATCAACAACTTCTCCTACTGCAACCTCCTCATCACTAATGCCAAGTGCCTTAAGTGCTCTTCTTCAGTTTTACAAAGACTAGGATATCATCCAAATATACAATTACAAACTTACCTATGAATTATTTGGGCACTTCATTCATCAATCTCACGAATGTGCTTGGGGAATTTGTTAAGACAAATGGCATGGCAAGTCATTCATACAACCCTTCATTTGTCTTGAATATTGTCTTCCATTCACCTCGCTCTCTCATTCTTATTTGATGATAGCCACTCTTCAAGTCTATCTTGGAAAACTAATTTGCTTCACTCAAAAAATCCATCAAATCATCCATTCTAGGTAAATGGAATCTATACATGACGGTAATTTTGTTGATGGCTCTAGAATCTGTGCACATTCTCCATCCTCCATCCTTATTTAGACTCAACACAGTTGGTACTGCGCATGGACTCAAAATTTCTCTGACTAAACCCTTATCCAACGGTTCTCAGACTTGATTCTTGACCTCTTCATTTTCTTGAGGTGTAGACATATATGCTGCTTTGTTTGGAAAGCTTGATCCTAGAATAAGGTCAATGTGATTATTAATACTCCTAATGGGTGGTAAAGAACGAGGTAACCCATCCACCATAATATCAACAAAATTATCCAACAGTTCCTAAATCTCTTCAGGAAGATCATCCACAGAAGTACTCATAAGGATGACTCTGGGATTTCTCACCACAACAAAATGCATCTCCTGTTCCTTCTTAAATTCATTCAAGAGTTCCTTCCCACTCATGAGAAGTATGCTTGGGCTATCTTCTTCCTTCACTTTCTTATCCTCCATTAGGAATAACATGTGTGTACAACCATTCTTCTCAAGGGTGTAAGTATTTTTTCGCCCATAATGTATGAAATTTCTATCAAATTGCCACGATATTCCCAAAAGAACATGAAAAACATCCATGGGTATTACATCACACAGAATCTCATCTTTATAACTTCCTATCTTGAATTCAACATTTCACTGTCGACTTACCATGACTTGGTGTCCCTTCTGCAGCCACGATACCTTGTACGGGTTCAGATGTGAAGTTGTCTCCAACTCCATATTTTCCACCATTTCCGTGGATACCAAATTATCAGTGCTCCCATTGTCTATGATTACTTTTCATACCTTGTCTTTGGTCTTGCAAGAAGTCCTAAACAAGCTGTTTCTTTGAACTGGTTCTTTGGATTTTTTCTCTAGTTTTAAGAGAACTTTCCTCATCATGATGGATTTCCCATCTTCCACTTCTTCTACCTCAACATTCCTTCTTTGAGCTCCAGAAATGTGAGCTTCTCCACCTCCTCCTTTCTTATTCCTCTTAGTACATTCCTAAGACATATTCCTTACCTTTCCATAGGCATAACATTTCACTTCTCCTCCTCTGCCTCTTCCTCTTCCTTGAGGAAAAGAGTTTATGCCACCATATTTTCCACCTATGGAAATTCCTCCCTTTTCTGTATGACTGTGATACTTTCCTGCTTCAGGTTTGGGTTTCTAGAACATCTCTTGGACAATTCTCTTTCCTCTACTTGGACTATTTCCTATGTTTCACTGGATTTTTTACCTGTCCAACTTCTCCTCTACTTCCAATGCTACCCGATAAGCATCTTCCACTGTTCTCATTGTCATCATATTGACTTCCTATTGGATTTCATACCTTAGGCCATTAATATACCTGGAAACCTTTTCCTCATCGCTCTCTTGATGTCTTGCTTTGATGTTCAATCTGTAAAAATCCTGAGTGTACTCCTTCATTGTCAAGCCTTTCTATCTCAAGTTCTGCAACCTCCTGAATAGATTTATCTGATAGTATTTGGGTATGAACTTAGCTTTCAATTTAGCTACCATTATATCCCAATTTTTTTATTTTTTACTTACCTTTATGCCTTATGTCAACTTGCAATTCATCCCACCATAGCATTGCATGTCCCTTCCATATGGTAACAGAATGCTTTACCTTCTTTTCATCCTCAATATCTTCATAATCGAACTACTTTTCTAAATCATGTATCCAATCTAGCAGCTCCTCAACATCCAAGTTTCCTTCATACATCGAGACTTCAATTTTTTTTCTGGCTCCCATTTTTACAACCACTTTCAACAAGCGTTCCTCTGCAGTGTCTTCTCTTGCAGCTCCTTCTACTTCCATTTCTTCACTCCCAGCTTCGTTGATGTCACCAACATTAGGTTCTCTTCTCTACGTTATCTACATGGCATCTAATCTCGCACAGAGTTGCATCATATCTCGTTCCATGGCTGGATTTTCTACGGGTCTCTCTCCAAGTCTTCTAGGCAGCATGATTCTGAATTTTCTTTCACACAGAGCTTAATTTAGGCTCCGATACCACTTGATGCAGACCCCAACCTCTCCCAGGGTCTGTGCAACCTCCTGGTATAGCATTGTTCTAGTCAAGAGCTTAAATTAGCTCACAGGATTCATCCAAGCCCAAGAATTCAATACACAGATCCTTAACCCACTTCCCGACTGAAAATTATCTTTTCCGGGAGCCCTGAGCACTGGAAAAGCCTCCCTGGAGAGAAAGGGCCAAACCTTCAATCCATGAAAGTTTTGGGACTTCGGTACTTTTTATCCCTTGTCACCTCTAAATGAGAAATCCATGAACTACCAAACACTAGCTAGCAAGATCAATAGTCTTCAATGAGTATCGAGATCAACGGCTCCAAATCCGTTGTTTCAGGCTTCAACGATTTATTTTGATCTCACCAACACACACAATACCTACAAAGGGTCGATTGTCAAAAAGACAGATTGGATAGCTTCTAATCCACCACTAGATCGATGGCTCTCTACCTTTGTCACACTCCGGGCTTCGGTGATTTCTCCACAACATATTTTCACAAATCTCTCATATCCCCGAAAGGCAATTACTCCAAGTATCATATCAAAGGTCCTCAAGATCCAATATATGGATGGTTCTGATCTATTCTCTTCAGGCTTTGACAATTTCTTACAACATAACCTCTCGGATCTTCTGATGTCTAAAATTTGAAAGGCTTATCCTTCCTCCACGTGTCCCCTTCCTAATCGATGGTCAGGATTCTTTCGGGACTTCAGTGTTTTTTCTCCCTATCTACATGAAAACAAAAATATGTCGAAGTGCCACGTCCCCAAACTTGGGATCTGTCACCATGCGTCCTCCTCCAATGGATGACTAGAATTGACTCCAGTCTTCGCAAGTCTTCACAAAAATGCACTATGTTTTCTTCGAAGTGTCGGACCTCCAGATCTGTTGTCGTGTGTCCTTCCTTTGATTTACAATCTTGATCAACTCTAGACTTTGGGACTCCGGAGAGATCAAACTTATCTTCCCTCTATTCTCTTGGAGTGTCTATCCTATGGATCTTCTGATCTGATGACGCATGTCCTTGCAGATGGATGGCCCACATGAACTACGGGGCTTCGGGACTTCGGGGGTCCTCCACTCTAGAGTCACCACTCCTAAATTCCTCTGGAGTGTTTTTCCACTGGAGTACATGATCTGCTGACATGTGTCCTTAGGAATTAGATGACCATGATTTACTTTGGCCTTCGAGACTTCGGGGGTCCTGAGTTCTTCACACTCCAAAACTCTTGAATGCGTGAAGTCTAAATGACTTCTCCAATTAACCCTCACACAACTCCTTCTGATCCAATGATTGTCCACTCTTCTATGGAATCCTGATCAGATCTTGACCGTTAGTGTTCAATCCTCAATAAATCCTCCTTTAAACTTCACACATGACTTATGTTGAAACTACGAAGTCTTAACAACTTGCAGGGTTAAACCCCGCATTGCTTAGGGGATTTCTCCTCCTGGAGACAGAAGGGTCAATTTTTCCCGAAGTGTCAAATCTCTAAAATGTGAGATCTACGACTCATGTTCCATGATGGGATCTATGGTTGAGATTCACTCTGATTTGGCCAATACTTACGGCTCAAGAACTCTGATCGACGGTTCTCATTCTCCTGTGCTCAGATCCAATGACTGGGATCTGATCTCCTATGTCGCGCACATCTGGGTTTGATCCCTCAGCCCAAATCTAATATTCTGGCCCAAATCAATGGTTGTTGTGGTTTATCAATATTTCAAAGGCTCAACCTTTGATCTCTCCACTACAAGGTTGATTCCTTGGCCTCTACTTGCTTTCTCGAATAGCTACACCTCCACTTGGCCAAATTTCTCAAATTTCCAATGAATTTATCAAAATAAATTGGGGAGTTTTCCCAATTCCATGCAATTGCTTCTAAGTTTTACCATAGACGCACTGTAACTTGAAATTTGGCCACTTCAAAATCAATTCTCTGTGAAACTTCGCTTCAATTCAACTTGTTCATCCCATCTAGGATCAATGTTGAAAAATGTAGCTCTGATACCATATTGTAACATCCCCAGGGTCCAACTTAGCTATGCCATGAAAAAATTTCGAACTGTATACCAAATTTAAACATACAAAAACTCTGCAAATACACAAATTCTTACATAATAATAATATAAATACACATGCAGTATACACAGGAAAAACCCATAAAAATGAACGCATAAATAATAATGTAGTATGTGATTTAACACACAATTGACACTTATCTTGGTAAAAATATCACAAACTGTGTGCAAACCTTCCATGTTCCTCCCATCCCTAGACCACACTGCTCAAAACTCTTAGTATTCGGTCACCTTCGAGTTGGGACTAAACTCCACCTCGGTAAAGGAATTCCTAACTAGGCTGATGTAACTCAGACAACAGGAAAAAATTTGTCACAAGTGCCAACTCGAATTAACAACCTACAGTCCCTCATTCCCCACATGCATGTTCCACCCCAGTAAATGTGCCCCTTCTCTTCTCAATAGTCCTTCGGCTTCCCCACTCCCTTTCCATGGCTTCAGCAACAGGCCGGACAGGAAGTCTCAGAGTCATGTAGCTACAGTTTGGCACCTTTGAGAAATAAATTCCCAGTAATTCTCTCACCTAGAGAGAATTTCTCACGAGCCTGACAAATTGCCTCTTCAGTATCCCATAGTCCTGACAACCCGATTCTTCAGTGCAAATCCTAATCTAACTAGGTATAGGTACAGGTACAGGTATGGTATTGGTTCAGGTACAGTAAAGGAACACTGATAGTAATAGAAAGGTATCAGAGGACAGCTGAAATCCATGAGTTAAAAAATGGTGGAACGTTATCCAAATGAACTAAGTCCAAACCATGTGTATGCATGTTCCTAATTTGACACTTTTTATGTTGAGAAACTACTTTGGCCCACTTGTCCCCATCCTTAGAACTTAGGATAAAACAATCATTCATACTTTATACTTTAAGGAATATTAATATAATATTCATTTTTGGCTTAATCTCCCTAGCTTAGCCCCATATCCTTGAATTTTAGCCCCCTTTCCCTAACTAGTGGAGTTTAGTCCCACATACTCTTTTACATGGTTAGGATGTTGCAGTGATGTGTTTTTCATTAATATTTGCATGTGAATACATTTACATTTACATTACAGATATATTGTCCTTTTTGCATCCCAACTCACTAGCTTAAGTACATTTGTATTTACATTTACAGTTGGGGTTCGACCTAGGGGTATTACATTCCACTCCCCCTTATTTATGCATTGTTCTCAGTGCAATATATTCACATATACAATCAAAATTTCAAAAATCCAAAAAAAGATGTGGGTATTTTCCCTGCATAGCATCCTCATGCTCCCAAGTTGCATCTTCAGGACCGTACTAGGTCCATTGGACGTTTACTAGCTCTATGGCTCGATTCTGAAGTTGCTTGATCTTCCAGTCCAATATGCACATCGGATGAACTTGAAAGGCGCCTTCTTGCTTCACCTAAATAACATTCCAATCAATGACATGATTAACATCAGGTATATATTTTTTGAGCAATGATACATGGAATACATTATGAATAGACATTGATGTAGGAAAGGAAAGCATGTATGCTACAGGCCCAATTATCTCTAGTATTTCAAATGGACCACAATAACGAGATGTCAACTTTGAAAAATTTACCAACTTCAGGGAACTTTTGTTGGCCTTTACTTTCAAGAATACATGGTCACCCACTTTAAATTCCATGTGAGTTCTTCCCTTATCAACATAGATTGTCTTCCTGTCTTGAGCATCCTTTAAATTATGTTTTATTTTCAACATTTTCTCTTCCATTTTCCTGAGTAATTCTAGCCCAACCACTGCTCTATCTATTGGGTTGTCCCAGCTTACCGATGTGTTGCACCTTCTACCATAAAGTGTCTCAAATGGGCTCATCTTTACAGATGTGTGGTACCCATTGTTATAGGAAAAATCTACTAAGTGTAGGTAGTCTTCTCATTTTGATGGTTTATCTATCACATACATCCTCAACATATCCTCAATCACTTGATTCACCCTCTTTGTTCTTCCATCTAATTCTAGATGATAAGTTGTGCTAAAATTCAAATTTGTTGCAAATCCCTTAAATCATCCTTTCCAAAAATTTGATGTAAATTTTGGATCTTTGTCAGACACAATTGTCTTGGGCATACCATGTAGTCGAGAAAATTTTCTCATATAAATATCATCAATGTTGGCTTCCTTGTGAGTGAGCTTTACTGGAATAAAATGGGCAACTTTAGTAAGCTTATCCACCATTACCATGATAGAATCATAATGCTTGTTTGTTCTAGGAAGTTTTGTGATGAAACCCATTGTTACAACTTCCCATTTCCACTCAGGAATGGGTAATGGTTGTAGCAAACCAGTTGGGTGTCTATGCTCAACCTTGGCCTTTTGACACACCAAACATCTGACAATAAAATCAACAACTTATTTCTTCATGCCTGGCCAATAATATTGTCTCTTGACAACTACAATAGTTTTATGATAACTTGGGTTCCCAGCATAAGGTACATTATGCATTTCTCTCAATATCAAAATTTTCAATTCCTGGGAATTTGGTACGTAAATTTTTCCCCTGTACATGAGAATTTCAACATTTTCTAACTTATAGTCTTCAATTTTCTGCTGCAAAATACCTTACTGTAATTTTGTTATTATTTCCATGTATTGCAAATATGATTCTGCAGCCTCTAATATTCTATCTTTCAAATATGATTGGTACATGTTAATGGTTGTAGCATGCAACTCATGCACCCTTCTTCTAAGTGCATCAACCACCTTGTTCTCTTTCCCTTTGATATGCTTTATATCAAAGTCATATTCACTGATAAATTATAACCACCTACTTTGCCTGGAATTTAGAGTTGGTTGTCAAAATAAATATTTCATACCATTATGGTATGTCCTCAACTTGAACCTTTTCCCCATGAGGTAGTGCCTCCACATCTTCAAGGCATGCAATATGGATGCCAACCCCAAATCATGAGTATCATAGTGTCTTTCATGCTCCTTCAACTTCCTTGATTCATAGCATACCACATACCCATTTTGACTGAGGACTCCACCAAGCCCTTCTTTACATGCATTAGTGAATACAATGATGTCCTCATTTAGATCAACAATCCTTAGTATTGGAGCACTTGTTAATAAATGCTTCAAGTATTGGAAACTCTTTTCACAATCCAATGTCCATTGAAACTTCACTCCCTTCTTTTGCAAGGAAGTGATCGAGTGTGCAATCTTTGAGAATCCTTCAATAAATCTCTTATAGTATCTTGCAAGGCCCATGAATGATTTGACCTCTGTCACATTCTTTGGTGTCTACCATCCTCTAATGGCCTCTATATTCTCAGGATCCACTGCTATCCCTTCCTCTGAAATGATATGTCCCAAATAATGAATTTGCTTCTGATAAAATGAGCACTTGATCAATTTGGCATACAAATAATTGTCCCTTAATACCTGTAATACCATCCTCAAGTGTTTTTCATGCTCTTCCTTTGACTTAGAATATATAAGAATGTCATCTAAAAATATAATGACAAACTTATCTAAGTATTCTCTGAAAATATCATTCATTAAACATATGAATATAGTTGGTGCATTTGATAACCCGAATGGCACCACTATGAACTCATAATGCCCATACCTTGTTCTGAAAGCAGTCTTGTTGATGTCTTCTTCTTTGATTCTTACTTGATGATAACCTTACCTGAGATCAATCTTGGAGAATATTTTTTCATCTTTCAACAGATCAAAGAGGTCATCGATCCTTGGCAAAGGATACTTATTCTTCATAGTTACCTTATTCAACTTCATGAAGTCAATGTGAAGTCAATGCAAAGTATCAATGTTCCATCCTTTTTCTTCACAAATAATATTGGGGCACCCCAATATGACACACTTGGGCGTATATACCCCTTCTTCAAAAACTCTTCAAGTTGCATTGGCAATTCTTTCAATTCTGGTGTACTCATCCTGTAAGGGGTATTGGATCTTGGGGCTGCTCCAAGCATCAAATTTATGGAGAAATCAGTGTCTCTTTAAGGGGGTAATACTGGTATTTCTTTAAATACCTCTTCAAACTTTTTTAGGACTGCATAATCTTCAATATTTGACACCTTATCTTTAGGTGTCTCTTCCATATGTGCCGCAAATATTTGACACTCTTTTCTGTAACTTTTCTTCAGCGGCAATGCTGAAATTTATATGACGGTTATTGGCCTGGGAATTTCCTTGTATTGTCCTTAGGTTCCCTTCCTCATCCAAGCAAGTAAATGTCTTATTATAAAAGTCTAGGATAGCATGGTGTTGGTACAACCAATCCATACCATTTAGATAGTCATAGTACCCTAAAGGTATGATGTTCAAAGTTGCCCTGGTGCTTAGTCCATTCATATCCATTGGACATGCCTTAACCATCTCATTAATTTTTCTTTTAGCTCTGGTAGCCATCTGCACCAACCAAGATTTCCAAGATTGCTTCTTGGAAAATGAAATATTTCCACCATCTTAGGATCTATATAACTATGAATAGATCCTAAATCAATTAAAATAAAAATGGTTTTGTTGTTGATCTTACCTTCCAATTCAATCATATGTGATTGAAACTCAACTTGCTTGTTGTCTAGAGCTTCATAGATCCTAAATACATTTATGTCCACGTCCTCCATTGTATCATCTTATTGTACATTGTGAAAAGTCCTCACTTTTTCACCTATGTGAGGACAATCTCTATACATATGATCTCCCCTACAACCCCAACATTGAATAGGTGACTGCCTTGGTCTTTTCCCCACTGTCTCGGTCATTCTGGTTTCTCTAGAAGCTGGTTGTTCCTGAGGATTATTTCTGAAAAATGGTGGTTTAGTCCCCTTTTTCCTTTGTTCCGTCTTGTGTTTCTTCTTGTCTTCCCAAGATTTTTGGAAATTTGGCCTTCTTGTATGTTGATCATAAAGGAATTTAGCTCGCCTTATGGTCTCCTCCAATGTTTTGGGATCATCATATTGTATCTTCTCACGAATAAATGATGGCAAACCACTCAAATACCTATGAATCTTAACTAACTCTTCTCTGATGAAAGAAACATACTTTAGCAGTTCTAAAAACATTATTTCATATTCATCTATGGTCATACTCCCAAGATTGAGTTCAAATAACTCCTTCATTTTCTTGTCATAATAACTCTTAGTCAAGTATTTCTTTTGAAAATACCTCTTGAATTCCCTCCAAGTAACATTTTTGTCATTAATTTGTTGCATATGCACAAATTGGTCCCACCACATGGATGCATTTCCTTTGAGATGATAGATGGAAATTCTTCCTTCAACGTGTGAAGAGTAATTATGCAATTGAAAATACTTCCTCATGCCTAGAAGTCATGTCTTTGCATATTCATCCTTCTTGTGCTCACCATCAAATGTAGGAGGCTCGATTTTGTTCATTTCTCCTTGTCCTTCATCCACCCCATACCTCCTCTTATGTTTCCTGACAAGGGATGGACTTGAACTACTATGTGCTCTCCTAGTGGAATGCCTTGGGGAGTGATGGTGATGTTTACCAACACTTATTGTTCTTATCCTCTCATCATGAGACCTTTGACTTCCTGATTTGCTTGAGTCATTCTCCTTATCCATCTTCTTTTCTATTCTATCCAAGATCCGCATTAACTTTATGTTGAATCCCTCCTGCTGCTCCTTGGATTTCATATGCCTCTCATTATCATATCTATAGATTTGGACATCCTTTTGCAAAATTTTAATTGTCTCTACCAAGTTCATGTTTTGTTCATTTCCTTCTCCTTGTTCATTTGAGTTTGTACCTTCATTACCCATATTGACATCCATCCCTCTGATTTCATCTTCCTTGTCGTAATCCCCCTGTGTATCTTCCATGATTTTGAACTTTGTGTTGATCTTGTTCTGATCTAATTGTTGTTAACTCTGGAAAATTTGCAACCAACAAAACTTGTTAGGCTAATTGATTTAACAAATTCATGAAATTATGTACAATTCTGGTTCAATAATGCATCATAATTCTTTCTTTTGATTTCCTAAAAAATTGGCCACCCAGATCAATTTTATGGGTGAATAGTTATAATGAGAAGAAATTTATGGATATTTAAAAATTGTCCATTAATTCTTCCCAGGATTTATGCATGGATGCTCTTCCCTTTCCTTGCTCATACATGTACTTAGCCTTCCTAATGGTCTTAGACAAATTTCTATGATGCAAACCCCCACTCCTCCTAGGGGCTCACGTGACCTCTCAGTCTTCGGATTTTATTTTGGAGTTGAATTAGCTCTCAAATCAGTGTTGGAAGCTCTCTTAATGTACACATGCCCTTTTTATTTCCTTATGCAGGTCCAACAAAACCCACGGGTGCTTTACTCTAAGCCCCTTTCACCTAGAATCAAAACCGCAGGAGCTAGCCCCTTTTTCTTTGGCAGAAATCTCATGTGACCTCGAGCTAGAACCAAGCCCTCAACTAAAAGGCGCTATCTGAAGCTCCAGGACTTTGACGCTTTGTGAACATTTACCTTTTCAACACTCCAATCTCCCGGAGTGGTTACCGATCGAATTCGGTCATAAAGTGACTTTGACCGGAGTGTGTAAGTCTTCTCCCTAGCTCCAAAACTTTGGTGCTTTGTGAACATTCACCTTTTTAACACTCCAAACACCTGGAGTGGTTACCGGTCAAATTCGTTCATAAAGTGACCTTGACCAGTGGGTGTAGCTCTTCTCCCTATCCTTCCTCTCTCTAAGCTCTTACATCCAAATCTGACAGCTGGTGGGGATTTTCTTCCCTTCTTCATGATCTATGATGGTGATTCACTTCAAAACTCCAGGCTTTGGGATTTTCCACAAGTCCAACCCTCAAATATCCTAGACTGTCGAACTAGTGAACTCTCAAAGAGTTCGGGGATCAACGATCCACACTTTCCTCCTTGATCTACTACTGAGATCAAATCTGAGACTCTGGGACTTTGGGCTTTGGGAGTTTCCACGACTCCAAATCACAATTCTCTCAGACTGTCAAATGTCGAACTGTAGTCGATGGCTCACACTCCTCCCACAGCCAATGGCTATGATTAAATTTGGGCTTCAGGATTCGGGGCTTCTCTCTCCAGATGACTACCACACTCTCAAATTGTTAAACACTGAAATGAGATCAACGTCTCACACTCATCCCACAGCCAATGGTTTTGATTAACTGTGGGATTCTCACTCTAAACGACCACCACACTCTCGAACTGTCGAACGTTGAACTGACATCGACGGCTCACGCTCATCCCACAGCCAACGATTGTGATTAACTGACTTCTAGAGCAATTTTTTGACTTCTTAGAGAAGTTTTCTAACTTCTAAAGACTTGGTAACATCCTTGAAAGACCCCTGAAATTGGATAAGTGCCAAAATCGGAGCATGAACTAGTGGAAAAACCCTGCATTGAATCAGGAGATTTTACAACCATTGATTTGGTGGGCTAGTAGATCTCAACCCTTCGTCTGGGAAGGTATTGTCATTGGGAGTGATTGAGTGATGGGACTTGAGAGAAGTCTAACGACAACAAAGACCTCAAGATGAAATGAGAACTATCGATTTGTCAAGAGAAACCTCAGTGAGATCTGTACCAGTGGTACCAGGCATATCATCGTTGGGAATAGGAGATGGGAGAAGTTGGACATTAGGTTCCAAAGATCGTTTTCGACGATGACGATGATCTTGAAGAGAGATGAGAGTCGTTGATCAACATATAGATCTTCGTCGTAGATTGTTATAAGTTCCATCCAAATGGAAAGTGGGATGATGACATCATGTCGACGTGGCATGCCAACTTGGTAGCTAGGATGTCTCTAAGGGTGATAGGTGTCACCAGATGAATGGTCAATGGGACAATAGTGGTATTGAAGGGTCTGAAATCCATTAAGTCTTTGATCACAATATAGACCGTCAGATATAGATGTTGTTATATCCTATTCATTCGTTAGAGGATGTTGGGTATGGTTCTAGACATGAGGATTTGGATATGTGTCAACAATGATGATATCTTAAGGCCAAATGACATTCATTGATCGACAGGTAGGTCGTATGAAACCGCAACCGTGGATCTGAGTGGGACCCACATATCCACCATAGTCGATAAGGGCATAAATTAATTATCGTGTAAGTTGGAGTGTCGACATGATCATAGTCGTCAAAGGTGAGATCTGAGAGGCTTCAGATATGGGAATGGATCGATGGGATGTTTGTCATCAGAACATTCAGTGTTGGGGTGTTTGATGCTTCATGGGAGTAGAATACCCAAAATGAAAAAAGCATCCCAAGTGATTGGAGTAGATGACCTGGAGGGCCATTAGGCCAGGTGGAAGAAGATATGTTAATGCCACATTTGATGGCATGTGTGGCAGGAAGTCATGCAGATGCCAAGTGGTTGTAAGGTGATTTTGACATTGAGGGCTTGGAGACTTCGAGAGGTTGTAACTTTCAATCCATAGCTCGGAATTGAACATAGCTATAGTCGTTGGAAAGCTCTTAATGAGTAGAATCCATCTATGGGGTTCATTGAGACAAATTAAATAAGTGGAAAGGAGGAAATTTTAACATCCACCAGCCTAAGAGAGGATTAGGGGGTTGGGTGTGTCACAGATTGACTAAATGTATTTTTGGATTTTCAATGGAACAG
Organism: Picea engelmannii; assembly: GCA_009831015.1. Classification (NCBI taxonomy): domain Eukaryota; kingdom Viridiplantae; phylum Streptophyta; class Pinopsida; order Pinales; family Pinaceae; genus Picea; species Picea engelmannii. The sequence continues at coordinate 200,119 of ML779693.1, read as the reverse complement.
ATGTAAATGGATTGCTTAATTCAACATTTGTTTTATAAAGTGGTTGGTTGCATGTTACAATAATTACATCAAAGATGGGGACTAAGTCTTATAACATCTACACATGGACTTTTGTTTATTTTATTTATTGAGTTTTATTAATATTTTTATAAATTTGAATATTAATATAAAATTAATTAATTTAATATTCTTTTAACCTTAACAAATTAATTATTTTCTTCATTAATCAAATCTAATACTTAGACTCCCTTATAAGGAGATTCATAAAGTTGGTGGTACACCAAAAAATCATAAAGTCATTTAAAGCAAATTGTGTATATTAAAATTCATTATTATTAATTCTTTCGTTTTCATTTTAATAATTTAAATTTAATTAATTATAATTTTTAAATAACAATTTTTGAAACATAACAATTATACATTAAATTATGAACAATTATTATAACATTATCAATAAAATAAATGAAAAAATAACATTTCATAAGAGTAATTATTCAAATTAATTTTTCCATTCATCAACCAAATCCAATATTTGCATACATGTTAATACAAAATCAACGAAATACAATACTTAGCATATTTTTTTAATAGAAGATTCAACTAATAGTGACATACGTTTACATATTTTTTAATAGAAGATTCATAAAGTTGGTAATAGAGTTAAAAATTGTAAAACCATTTCATTGAAAGTGTATAGATCAAAATTTATTATTATATATTCTTTATATTTAATAATTTAAACTTAACTAAATAAATTTAATATGTTATAATGGTTGAATAATATAAATTAATAAAATCTTTGGAAAAATTAAATACAATAATTGTGATTTTAGTAAATGATTATATTATAGTTGTGTCTTGTAATCTTTGAATAATAAAAATTAATAAAAGAACATTATTATTACATCATTATCATTATCAATGAATAATTATATCATAATGTTATTATTACAATATATGAAAATTACATAATTATTCAAATCATAATTGTTTCACTCATCATATTTATAATTTTTCTTTGTAAACATGTTTAATCAACATATCGTATCTTGTTGGAGAACAAACAATTCAACTTGAAGAAGAATTAAATATTATATGGAATTAATGGTTATAATTTTTTGCAATGCAATCCAAATCAAACAATTTCATAAAACTAAAGTTAAACATTGTATGTCAACTCTAAATTCTAATGAGTGATACATCTCAAATTTAATTTAAAAAAAGAGAAATCATTAGCATATTCATAATACATTTTATAAATCAAACATCAACAATGTCAACATGATATGAAAAAACATAATATGCAATGTGCATTTGTGTTATATTATTTATAGCGCACCAGTGCGATTGAAAGCACACCGGTGCGGTTGTTACATAAAAATGCACCGACAAACAATTTAATTGACAAAGTACCTATGCAAACCTTTGCAATTAAAGTTTTCTGAAGGTTGTGCTTTGTGGAGGCAATCACTCGATCCCTTGCCACTCCCTCATCGCTTTGGCTCATATCTCCTCCTTCATGAGCCACTCAAATTTCTCCAAGATCCCATCCTTGTCATTCATGTAGCCACAATATGAACTAGCATCAATTCACTTGTCAATCTCATACCTAGACCTCCTCTTCTTCGCCTCAAGGGGGTTTATCGAATAGCTCTTTGAGGTTGGGGAGGAATTGTGTAGCCCCAAAGTATTTGTAACCGGGGCCCTTGTCAGTGGCACTAGGAACATCAACTTGTTTCCCTTCCAAGTCCGTCATCTTATCCCCTACTTTGAAATAATTAGGACTTCCAAGATCTACAATCAAAGCTTCTAAGTGCCCTTTTTATCTAATCAACAAGAAAGGAACCTTGGTGTATGTCTTAATTATAATACTCTGTCAACCTCAAGAATGACCTAAGGCCCATATTTACTAAGAAGCTCAGGTTTCTTCTTCTCCACAACCATGCACTCAATCTCTTTCTCATTCAGAAGGGGCACATGGGAAACAAACTCTCACTCTCTCTATTGCTAGTTTCCCTTGTCCTTCTCTCAAAATTCTCCCACCACATTCTCCTCTTCATGGAATAGGATCAGCTTAATGGAAATGACCTCCCCACTCTTTACCATCAACATGGCTTCCCATTGAGAGACTGGATCCTCTACCACTCCCTCGGTGCTCTAGCCCAAATCTCCTCCTTCATGGGTCACTCAACTTTCTCTAAGATATTGTCCTTTTCATACATGTAGCTATAATAACTGGCAACAATTTGTTGGTACATATCACACCTACACCTCTTCTTATTTTCCTTGGGGGGATTATCAAATAGCTCTTCAACATTGGTGAGGAATTTCCTAGCCCCACTTGTACAATCGGTTGTTGGAATACGACATGTTACAATCTTCCAAAAACCAATTGTACAAGTGGGGCTACAAAACTCCTCCCCTACATCCTGAAATATTTTCTAGATAATCCCCTTGAGGAAAAAAAGAGGAGGTATAGGTATGGCATTTACAAGTGAATCGACATCATTTATTATGGCTACAGGGATGATGAGTATGGTATCTCGGAGAAAGTCAAGCGGCCTGTGAAGGAGAAAATGTAGGTCAGAGCCCTAAGGGAGTGGTATAGGATTGATTCTGTCAAGAGGGAGGTCAATTTGACAATCAACAATGGGGAGGTTGATGTTGTTAAGTTGGTCTTGTTCGAGGAAGAGGAGGAAGTGGCAGAAAAAATGGGAGAGTAGGACAAGGGAATCTAGCAGCATAGAGAGTGAGATTTTGTTTCCCATGTGCCCCTTCTAGATGAGAAAGAGATCAATAACATGGTTTTCAAGAAGAAGAAATGGGATATTCTTAGTAAATACATGAGTGAGGATATCATGGAGGAGTAGGTTGAGGCCAAGTAAATATTTAATATTAAACGATAAGGCATGCTATAAAATCTTATGGATCATCACTTTTTTTTTCCAAATGTGCTTCTTAAATTCTATTAAATACACAATATGGGCCTTAGGTCATTCTTGAGGTTGACAAAGTACTATAATTAAGAAATCCATCAAGGTTCCTTCCTTGATGATCATGAAAAAGGGGCATTGGGAAGCTCTTATAGTAGAGCTTGGTAGTCATAATTATTCCAAAGTAGGGGCCAAGATGACGAACTTGGAAGGGAATGAAGTTTATTTTCCTAGTGCCACCAACAAGGGCCCCGGTTATAGATACTTCAGGACTACCAAATTCCTCCTCGACCTCAACGAACTATTCGATATTCTACCTTGACGTGAAGAAGAGGAGGTCTAGGTATGATATTTATAAGTGAATTGATGCTAGTTCATATTATGGCTACGTGAATGATGAGAATGATATCTTGGAAAAATTTGAGTGACTCGCAGAGGAAGAGATGCAATCCGGAGCACTAAGGGAGTAGCATAGGATCGAGTCTATGTGCTAAATTATGGGAGGCACCAAAGAGTGACCTTCATTTTTTCCTCTATGAAATTTAATTGTGGAGGTTTGCATACATAACTTTTGAATTAAATTGTTTTTCTTTTAGTTGTTGTTGTTTCTATTGTGTTCGTAATCATTGTCATCTTTGATTCACATAAATCTCTTTTTAGGAACATATATATAAATAAAATAAATTGAAATTATAAAACACACACATATAACTATTTTGTGTTTATGAAAAACTAAAATTAATTTGTGTTTGCAAAAAAAATGTGGAAAAGTAACTGGTGCTACTATAATAGATAATACACACCATTCTCAATGCACTATATTAGATAGAAAGAACTGCTAAGAAGTGTGTTAATCCTAATGCACTGATGCTCCATAATTATTTGAGCACTATTATATATTTTAGCAGTGTGATATGTTCTCTAATGTACTTGTAAAGGGGCATCCCACAAGACGCATTGATATGCCATTTTACCTATTTTATGAGCGATGCAATGTGGTTGGTTCTATGGAACACATTGCTTTGTTATATTTTTAGGTGGTAAACCAGGTGGTGCATTTTTTTATAAGGAAAGCATCAATGTTCCCCCTTCTTTGGAGCATATGTGTCTTTTAGCAATGCGTTGTCTTATAGAACGCACCGGTAACGGGGATTTCTATAAGATGCATCGCTATGATAAATTCTTAAATATTTGACCCAGTGCCATGATGTGAACAATACCATTGTGTTGTGTGGACCTTCTCGCATCGCCGGGTTAAATTTTTTATGATAAAAACTTGGCAATGTGGTTAATTAAATGCAATACACTAGGGTTCCATTTTTCTTGGAGCACGAGAATTTTTTTAGCGTTGCCTTTTTTTAGAAAGCACTGGTAATGAGGTGTCCCATAAGATGCACCACTATGATAAAATGTTAAATATTGTTCCCAATGCCTTGTTGTACACAACACTAGTTCATTTTGTGGAATTTGACGCACCACTAGGATAATTTTTCCATATCAATAACTAGGATGTGCAATTGGCTAATGGAATGCATCGGTGCTCCATTTGTCTTGGAGCACCAACACTTTGTTTAACGGTGCATTGTGTTTTATAACATACTGGTAACAAGGCATCCCGAAAGACACACTACTATGTTTGTTTTTCAATATTTTCGTAGTGTCGTTCCATGAATGACATTGGTGCATTTATTGATCATATATGCATTGATGCATTGTGTGGAACTTCTCGCATCGCTAGGTTAAATATTTTATGATGAAAAATTGGCAATGTGATTGGTTAAATGGAATGCACCAAAATCTATTTTTCTTAGAGAAAGATTTTTTTTTTTAACATTGTAGTTTTTAGAACCCACAGGTAACGAAGCGTTCCATAAGATGCACCACTATGATGAATTGTTATATATTTTGTCAGGTGCCCTACTATACACAACAACGGTGGATGTATTGGACTTTGACGCACCACCAGACTAAATTTTCCATGTCGAAAACTAGACAGTGTGATTGGTTAATAGAACTCACTAGTGTTCCATTTGTTTTGGAGCACCGACATTTTGTTGAACAATGCATTATGTTTTATAACGCACTAGTAACAGGTGTCCAGAAAAATGCACCGCTAAGTTTAATTTTCAACATTTTCACAATGTCATTCTGCGAACAACACCAATGCATTTATTGATCATATACGCACCGTTGGCAGTGCTTCATATAAATTCATAGGATGCATCAGGTTCCAAGGAGAGTTGAAGCGTTTAAACACACTGCATTGAATATAAAACTAAAAAAGACTAAATTTCAAGCTAATTTCAAATTTTAATGCGAAGAAAATGAAAATAAAAAGGTAATAAGAAATTTACCTGGTCTCTTATCTCCCAAGGAGGCATGTTTACCCCATAGAGAAGAAATGAAAATTTATAGTATTTTCCAAAACTTGGAAATGTGTGGAATCTACTAGTGGGGCTATCAAACTGATTGTAGAGCACTGAAAACGGGGCAGCCATGGAAGGATAGTGATCATCGATGCTTGTCTAAGAGATTGGAAGCATAGAATGAAGTGTAAAAATAAAAATTGGTATGGTAAGCTTTTTTTTCTTTTACCCTATCTTGGTGCGCTAGACAGTTCCCTGCACCGGGGCGTCAAGTGTACATGCATTGGTGCGCTTTGTTCTTACAAGAGCACTACTACGTATTTTATTTTGTTTATAGTGAATAATGGTTTCTCTTACTATCTCAACACCGAGGCATTATTTTAACGTTCACATTGTTCTTATATGAGTATCGATGAGAAAACCTAGGAAAAAACCTTTAGACGCCCCTTCACTAACAACATTCGCTATAAATAGAGAAGGGACAAAAATTCCAGGGATGTTCCATAAAAACCTCCACTACAAGGTGTTATGCTTGTAGTGCATCCACAATTCTACCACATCATCACTACCATTCAAAAATGTGTACAACATAAAATCATCCAAAGCATGAAATAAGGGCACTCAAGCATGGTAAAAAAGGGTTCTTAAGTATGATAAATAAATAGAGAAATAACCACTTATCCATTTGAAAATTTCATGGATCCATTTGGATCATACCTCCCCAATGGAAGGATTTTTATCCCAAAAATAATCTAAGGAAAGATGAGGAAACCTAACTACAACTTGGTTTCTTTCATACCACTTGAAACCAATTTTCCAAATTTCTCATTGTCCTCTTTGAGTCTCCCAACCCTTCTTCTGTAAAATGATGTCCTCCAACTTTTCAAGTTCATTTGGTGCAAAATTTTCTATTATATGAATAACCTATTGTTCATCTAATCTATCAAACAAGTATGATTATAATAGTCTCAAGTTCTCTACATTAATTATGGAATATACTCTCATATAGGGTGGTAGGTTTATCTTGAAAGCATTAGCACTGAATAGGTCTATAAGATTCAATTTCTTAGTTGCCCCTTACAACTGCTCTTTACAAAAGTAAATGTGGAGATCAAAAAGAAAAAGTAACCAAGTCACAAATACACACAAATGAGACAGAATAGCAATCTACTTTATTTCATTCCAAGAAATCAAAGTATCTTTCACTTTACAAAATCTCTGTGAGGGCATGGACCAAAGTCCAATTTAGATATCCCTGATGAAAACCATACAAACGAACTCTGACAAGAAGTAAAACTAAACTTTATAATCTAGATCAGCTTGCCACAGACTGGTAATAATTTGACTCTGCACAATATCCTTTATCAGCTATGAAACTTAATCCATGAACATACAAGTATACACAGACTATCAAAGATAGATCAATACCTCTAAAACAAGCATCTAAATGATATGGTTCAACTTTGAACCTTGTTGTCTACAATAGGACCATGTTGTCAAAAAAATAATTAGGCTTTGAATAACTCAAGAATGAATGAAAACTGAACTATCTCAAGAAAACAAAAGAGAAAACCTTAGTATTGTTTTCTCCTTCTATTCCCCACTTGTTATTCCTTCTCAATTGGCTTTTATGCATTCCAAATAACTAATTTCTTTAGTTAAGTTAGTTGAACTTAACTAATTTTAGTTTAGGAGAAATAATAATAATAATAATTAAGGGTCTTTATTTAATAATAACTAAGTAGATGGGGCCCCACAATCCAATAAGCATTCACTTTTAAACCAAAACCATTTAACTATCACTTCTTTACAGAATGCTTGTTGACTTCAAACAAAACAACTCATATGCCCAGAATACTCAATCATAGTAGCCTTTGCATCCATAAAACTTATACAATAGTCATAATAACATCGTTGTCATTTGTATAATAACATTATAACCCTTTGAGCCATAGTCTTTCATATTCCAATGATAAACCTCTTTTCCTTTTAAAACCAGTAGAAGACGCACAGTGATCTTCAACCATTTATAACCAATTTGTGTTCTTTAAAATCAAGTAATAATATGCACACTATTAACTATTATTTACAATTGTTTGTCTTAATCAATTGGGCGTTAAACTCATAATCGGTCCTGGATCCAATCACACACAGGTGTTTAATCAACATAAGTATTGATTCGAAATAGCATTCAACCAATAACATACAAATTTGAGCCTAAGTTTCTCATAAATTAAACATGTATAGACTTATTTTAAAATAAATGCCCAACGAGAGACAAAGCCAAATCATGACCAAGGAGAAATAGAACCAAATTGTTCCCAATAGACCAAGCACACACATGTTTCGCTTTTACTCTTGAGAAGATTGAAACTGTTAGGGTCCTAACCCGCACATAGGTAGAACAATATATTTGGATGTAATAAAGGTCAATATTAATAAGGCCTTTCAATAAAATAGAATAAGGTGGATGTAAGAATACCTAATAGAAGCTTCCACTTCTAGAAGGATCTTCCTCTAGATGCTTCTTTTTAGTATAAATAGGAGTCGAGGGTATGAGAACCCTAGCTTGGATATTATTGTAATAGAGCTATGCTCAACTGGAGGTTGCCCCCTCGAAGAGGCCCGTGAACATTGCTTTAAGATTCAAAGTGCTATTTCGGTTGTTATTCTTATATCATTTCAGTGTTATTGTGGTGAATGTTCTAGATATATTGTTGTTATTCTACCATTACTAGCATTTTATTTTTGTTCTTCATACATTTTATATCTAGTATATTACAAGTGGTATCAGAGCACTTTCCTTGGTAGAAAGTGTGGGTTAATTTTTTTTTTCAGGGTAGAGATGTATTCTGGCGTCTTTAAGCCACAGAGATCTATCGTTATGTGCATAAACCCGCGGTTGAGGGATTCATACACGCAGGAAATACAAGTGGTACTTAAGTGCACATCTGTTAGCCACCCTTGTAACCCTTGTTGGTACCCCTTCGAGTGGTAGCGCATCAGAAAACACCTATGTATGGATCGGCCTAGATTACCTGAAGCCCTCTTTAGATAAACCAATCTACCACCTGATTTTTATAGTGTCACCGAGAACAACACTCAGGAAGATACTCTCTAGTACCTGGGTAGTCGGGCAGTACGGCTAAGGGTACAATCTATCCTCCTTAGTTAGTGCCCTGAGATATTGGGCTGAGTACTATTGTTGGACCCCGCACGTATATCAGAGAGCTATAGCACAGGGAAAACCCTTATCTGTAGAACCCTTGAATACCTAACCCTTGGG
>ML779693.1:181256-191392 GCA_009831015.1 Picea engelmannii | reverse complement strand
AACACCTTGCAATCTGGTCTCATTGAGACCCAACAAGAAGTGAAACAACTCAGTGCCAATGTTGTCGCCATCAATACAACCATGCAGTCCTCAATGGGAGAAATCAAACAAGACCTCACCACCCAGCTTGAATCAGTCTTTTCAGCTCTCTGCACCAAACTGCATATCCCTACAAATAACCCTTCCTCTTCCTCACCCACACATACTGAAGGTGACCATTCCTCTCATTCCCATACCTTGCAAAACCATCACTTTCAACGTGACATGTGCTTTCCACAGGTGGATGTGACCAAATTTGATGGCTCGGACCCCACTGGTTGGGTAACCCAAATGGAACATTACTTCTCTTTATACAGCATTACAGATGACTTGGCCAAACTCCAGTATGGTGTTCTCCATCTAGATCAAGAACGTTGGCAATGGTGGAAATGGAGAAAAAATTCTCATCAAGGTTATAATGCTTGGACACAATTTGTGGCAGAGCTTTATGAATGCTTTGACACTGACACCAACCATTTGGGCCGTTTGACAAAGCTGAAACAATTAGGAATAGTGGAAGACTTTATAGCTGCCTTTGAGCACCTGACTTTTAGAACAGAGGGCATGCCTGATGCCTTTTTCCGAGAGTGTTTTATCGGCGGCCTCAAGGATGAAATTCGAGCCCATGTCCTCATGGCTCAGCCTAAGAGTTGGGTGGAGGCTACCAAAAGAGACAAAGAAGCACAACAGGTTGTATCTTCTCAAAACTGCAAACCCTCCTTCATCCCTCGCCCTAAACCAGTAAATCCCACTACCCCCTCTGCTCCACTAAAGATCCAAAAATTGACCCAGGATGAAATGGTTGAACGCCAACTCAAAGGCCTTTGTTATAATTGTGACGACAAATATTTCTCGGGCCACAAGTGTAAAGAAAAAAATATTTTTATGGCCATCTCCGAGGAGATTTTGGAAGAAGATGAAGAAACCCCCTCTATGTCTGAATCACCTGAATCCACTAAAATAACCCCTCCCTCAGACCCTCCCGAAGTAGAACCAGTCATTTCCCTCAATGCTCTCACTGGCTTCTCCACTCCCCAAACCCTCAAGCTAATCAGTTACATCAAGCATCGGAAGGTCATCATTATGGTTGATAGTGGCAGCACCCATAAATTTATTCATCATTGCATTGCCCAAGAAACTCATTGCTACATCCATGCCGTCAATAATTTCCAAATCATGATTGCCAATGGTGGTTCCATGAAATGTGGAGGGCATTGTGAAAATGTGCGTCTCCAAATTGGTGATTACCACCTGAAATCCCATATGTTTTTTATCGACATGGGAGGTTGTGACATTGTGCTGGGTGCAGACTGGCTAAAGACTTTGGGTCCCATTCTCATGGTTTTTAAAGACTTAACCATGCAATTCGACCAGGAGGGCCTCCAATATAATTTCTAAGGAATCACCATCGGTTCACCTAAGATCATTAGTTCCCATCGCATGGAAAAACTACTCAAAAAGGCTCATTCTGGTGTTATCGTACAACTCCATGCCATACAAGAAATAGAGACACCCTCGGTACCGCAAGACCTCCAAGCCATCATTTCTAAACATCAATTGGTTATTTTTACTCCCCAAGGCCTCCCTCCTTCTCGTGGTGTTCATGATCATTCCATTCCCCTTGTACCAGGAAGCCTTCCTCCCAATATCTGTCTGCATCGTCACCCCTTTTCCCAAAAAAATGAAATTGAGAAAATGGTTCAGGAACTCCTTAATGTAGGTGTTATCCTCCCTAATACCAGCCCCTATTCATCTCATGTGGTCATGGTCCTGAAGAAAGAAGGTTCTTGGCGAATGTGTCCTGACTTACGTGCCCTCAACAAACTTACCATCAAAGACAAATTCCCCATTCCTATCATTGATGACCTCCTGGATGAATTGAGTGGTGCCCAATTCTTCACTAAACTGGATCTTCATTCAGGCTACCACCAGATACATATGAAAGAGGCAGATATTCCCAAGACTGCCTTTAGAACTCATGAGGGCCACTATGAGTTTTTGGTCATGCCCTTTGGCTTGTGTAATGCCCCTTCCACCTTCCAAAGCCTCATGAATCGCATCTTTTGTCCTTTTCGCCACCATTTTGTCTTAGTTTTCTTTGATGATATCCTCATCTATAGAAAAACCTAGACAAACCATCTTGCTCATGTGGATCGATTTCTCCATCTACTCTCTCAGCACCAAATTTTCCTGAAACAGTCTAAATGTGCTTTTGGCGCCTCAGAAGTAGAATACTTGGGTCATCTGGTTGGAAAGGATGGCATCAGGCTGGATCCTAAAAAGATTGAAGCTATGCAAGACTTGCCTCACCCAAAGAATCTTAAGAGATTGCGTGGATTTCTATGCTTAACAGGGTATTATCGCAAGTTTATTAAGAATTATGGGAAGATTGCAACATCTCTCACTGTTCTCCTAAAAAATAACTCTTTCACTTGGACTCCAGTCGCTGCTCAAGCTTTTCAAACCTTGAATATGGCCATGTGCGCCTCTCCAGTCATCGCCCTTCCCAATTTCACAAAGACCTTTGTGTTGGAATGTGATGCCTCGGGGAAAGGAATTGGTGTTGTCCTTATGCAAGAGGGTCAACCTTTGGCCTTTACCAGAAAACAACTATCTGAAAGAAATCTAGGAAAATCCATCTATGAAAAGGAAATGTTGGCTATTCTTCATGTTGTGGATCTATGGAATCCTTATATATTGGGGCAACGGTTCCAAATTAAGACAGACCATCAAAGCCTCAAGTATTTTCTGGAACAACACATTTCCTCCCCAGAACAACAAAAATGGGTGACCAAACTCTTTGCATATGATTATGAGATCATTTATAAGAAAGGAAAAGATAATGTGGTTGTGGATGCACTTTCCCAAAAATATGAAGATGAAGGATCCCTTTTTTCTATTTCATTCACTGTACCAGATTGGCTCCAAGCCATTCGCCAGGAATGGCTACAAGATCCCAAAAGTTCGCAGTTGATCCAGGAATTGTAGTCCAATGCTCCAGCTTCCCTAGGGTACTCTTGGCTCCATGAGGAACTTTGATACAAAGGCCATTTGTATTTAAGTAAACAATCAAAGCTTAAATCCATGGTACTTTCTGAGCTTCATGCTACACCCACAGTAGGTCACTCCGGGTTCACCAAAACCTATGACAGGGTCAAACGTTCCTTTTTCTGGGATGGTATGGACATTCATAATTTTGTACTTGAATGTGACGTGTGTCAATGCAACAAGGAGAAGCAGTCAAATCATTAGGCACACTACAACCGCTCTCGATTCCACCTGCTATTTGGAAGGATATCTCTATGGATTTTATTACCGGCTTACCCAAATTGGGAAATAAATCCATCATCATGGTGGTTTTTGATCGCCTTTTCAAGTATGCTCATTTCTGCACCCTTCAACACCCATTTACAGCATCCATGGTGGCTCAAATCTTCATGGATCAGGTCTTCAATCTTCATGGTATTCCACACTCTATTGTTTCTGATCACGACCCAACTTTCACAAGCAATTTTTGGCTAGAACTGTTCAAGATACAAGGCACATAATTGCATCTCAACATAGCTTATCATCCCCAGACTGATGGCCAAATGGAAGTTGTCAACAAGTGTTTGGAAACATATTTGAGGTGTTTTTCCTTAGAAAATAAAAATCAGTGGGCTCAATGGTTACCCCTAGCTGAATGGTGGTACAACACTTCATACCATACAGCTACACGCATGACTCCTTTTGAGGTGGTATATGGACAGAAGCCACCTTCATTTCTCTCATACTTGTTGGGTGCCTCGAAGGTCCAAGCGGTTGACCTAACACTTACAGCTCGAGAGGCTATTCTTCATACCCTCAAAGAGAATTTGGTCATGGCACAGAATCACATGAAGCAACAAGTAGACCAGGGTCGCTCTAAACGCCAATTTGCAGAAGGGGATCAGATGTTTCTTCGACTGCAACCTTACAAGCAAACTTCCCTCAAGGCCGAGCATTGTCAGAAGCTAGCGCCCAAATTTTATGGTCTGTATACCATGCTCAAGCATGTGGGACAAGTTTTGTATTAGTTAGCTTTGCCCAGCCATTCAAAGCTACATCCTTTTTTTCATGTTTCATGCTTAAAGAAGGTGATTGGAGCTAAGTGCCAAATTCAAACCAACCTTCCAGAATTAGCTGAAGAAGGATCCATTTGGCTACAACCAGAAGCAGTTTTGGACCAGCATGAGCATCGCCTACATCAGAGAACCATCAGGGAAGTGCTAGTCCAGTGGAAAGATACAACTCCAGCAGACGCCACTTGGGAACCAGCTACCATTCTGCAACAATTTCCTCATCTCAAGCCTTGAGGACAAGGTTGTTTTTAAGGGGGTGGACATGTTAGGGTCCTAACCCACACATAGGTAGAACAATATATTCGGATGTAATAAAGGTCAATATTAATAAGGCCTTTCAATAAAATAGAATAAGGCGGATGTAAGAAGACCTAATAGAAGCTTCCACTTCTAGAAGGATCTTCCTCTAGATGATTCTTTTTAGTATAAATAGGAGTCGAGGGTATGAGAACCCTAGCTTGGATATTATTGTAATAGAGCTCTGCTCAACTGGAGGTTGCCCCCTCGAAGAGGCCTGTGAACATTGCTTTAAGATTCAAAGTGCTATTTCAGTTGTTATTCTTATATCATTTCATTGTTATTGTGGTGAATGTTCTGGATATATTGTTGTTATTCTGCCATTACTAGAATTTTATTTCTATTCTGCATACATTTTATATCTGGTATATTATAGAAACGAGACCAAGATCATGTTTAGGGTTTAACACAACAAATGGAAGTAAGAACAAATAGCTCGACCGATTGAATAATTCTTCAGGAACGTAGATAACTCGTGTCCTTTAAAATTTACAACAGAGAAGCAACAACATATGGCTCAATCAAGGGATATTCTTTGAATTCACAGAAAACTAGTGCCCCCTTTTAAAATCACCACAAACACATAAACTTTAACCAAAATTCTTCATAGTGAAGGTTACCAAAACATAACAGTCAACCACCTCCAATGGAGACGAGAGGAAACAAATTCTTAAAAACATTGTGAGGAGAATGCCCGAGCACAACCCGTGGCAAACCAAACATATACACAAGCTTCCATTTAAATTTTTGGGTGATACCAAACCTGAATATGCAAATCTTCCCAGCACAACGATAATGAGGGAAAGGCCATGACAAATGACAGTTTGGGGCTCAGCCAAAACATGGAAAGAACACTCCAAATCTTAACAGCTTGCATTGCAAGCTGAAGGAACAAAACATATCAACCACATAAACGAAAATGAGTGGAAAAACTTAACACAAAGACTGGTTGTAAAACCCATGGACCAAAGCTCAGAGCTTTCTAAACCAAAATCATAAGTTTCCACAAAAAAAACCCAAGTTGATCAAACACGCTTTTCTGTGATTTAACCAATATACACATGCACAGATTACACACAACAAAGAATATCCATTCCTCTTCTTCAAAAAACCAACAGTCTAGACTCTTCACAGAAGAAACCATAAGCACAACATTGATGCATAGTCAAAAACTTAAGAAAAACACAGACCTCAAGCAATTATGAGCCAAAATTTATTCATAACACAGAGGAACCATCATGGATGGAAAATAAAGGAACCATGCCTGTAAAATCTTGCTCGAGGGAAGAGTTAGATTGTTTCCTTATTTCACAACCAAAAATAGTGGAGCATCAACAACCACCAGAGCCGAAAAAACAAATGCAAGTATGGCTAGGGTGATGGCCTCGAGGGTTGTTTGAGTGACGTGCATTAAATGCACATCGCTTCCTTCCCCAGCCTCATTCAATTCAATGTACAATCCAACCAATCCACCATAACATTAACCATTAATTCAACCAAATATCCCACTACCATATACCATTTTCATAGTGCGCCACCCAAATTATTTTAAAAACAACCATGTGCTATAATGTTATCACATTTGCCTCACACATAACTTTTAATCAAAGCGCATCAGTCTAGCAGCAAGGGTCTATACACCCTTCTTTTGTCACAATTACATGTAACCTTAGGGCTTGTACATAGTCCTTTTATTTGAAAAAACTACCATATCATCCTTAATCAAGATCATAATAAAACAACTAACCCATGTTTAATTGCAATGTCAAACAAAATTGATAATAATCCTTTTATCCATAGTGCAGCCATAATTTGCGAGTGACCATCAAAACCATCTAGCCATGCAACAATTATCCAACCATCTTATGCCGTCATAACGATTAAAACCATGAATTGATTCATCCATTGTAGAAGACTGTGTTGGCATCATTATAACAACAAACAAAAATACAAGTGCAACACATCCATCATAGCGCCACTAGTCTACAAGGGGGTCCCACCTACTAGTTTATTATTATTATTATAAATAAATAATAGAGCTTGGCAATAATTTGTGAGCAATATTCATCATTGCATTTTTATGCGTCAACAAATTGGTGACTCCACAGGGAAATATGTTTCCAACAGATCAAGAACTCAGATAATCGAGTTTTGTAGATCGGGTGAACATTAGATCAAGGAAAGTATATCAAAATGATTATGCAACAGGGGAACTGAGCAATTTAAAGGAAAAGATGATTTGGGATTTAGGGAATAACTTATGGAAAATGTTACGTATGAGGGGGTTATTCCTGTGTGCATAAAATTTGATTAATCATAGTGAAAGTGTTCTTTGCTTTAAGGAGAAAAACTTCGGTGTGCTCTTTTGAAATATCAGAGTGGAGGGAAGAAAAGGAAAGAAGAAATAGGGATAAAAAAACCAATAATCTTATCTAACAATAGTACTGAAGCATATAGTAATTTCAATGATATCTTCAAGGGGGGACATCATGATAGTTGTATAACCTGATTTTTATTGATTAACAACACTTGCAAAATAGCATCGATGTGGCTAGAATGATCCAGAATTTTATTTCTGACAAGAAAAGAAGTCAATAAAAGAAATAGAACAATAGAAAGAAATAACAGCAAAGTAAAATCAAAGCAATAAAATAAAACTATAATATAGAAAAAAATTGCATACTACATTTAAACTTTCAAGTTGGTTCCACATAGTGTTTTAAGTGGGAATTGTTGGTGCTATAGGAAAACAATCGCTCTTCCAAGTCCTTCAAAATATAAGAGTTTGTGCCCAAGACAAAGGAGATTTTAAAAGGACCCAACCATAACTTTCGGAACTTTGAATGCCTTCCTCTATCGGCATGAGTTGAATCCCACGGCAAGACATTCTCATTAACCTTGAATTTGATAGCCTTTGCACTTTTATTGAAATATATTTTAACAGTTTGTTGTCTTCTCTTTATGTTATCCAAGGAAAACGTCCTTCGTTCTTCTAAATACAAGAGTCCATTTATACGTTGAGAGATATTGGAAGAATTTAATTCTTCAATCTGTAGCATCAGCCTTAGAGAATAAATTTCTAGATCGGTACACAAAATGGCTTCTTGACCATAAATAAGTTGGAAGGGAGTGCAACCAGTGCTCACTTTGGTGGTAGTGTGATCTACCCAAAGGGTGTAAGTGACGAGAGTGTGCCATTGATGAGCCTTCTCTTCAATGAGCCTCTTGATAATTCTAACTATATTTTTGTTAGTAGACTCGGTGTGCCCATTTCCTTGAGGATAATAAGTTGATGAGGTAAAATGTGTAACCCCCAGTTTAGCTAGAAATTGATTTGGCTTAGAAGAAATAAAAGCGGGACCGTTGTATGTAATAATTCCCAAAGGAAGGCCAAATCTTGAGAAAATATTACTTTCAAGAAAATAAATCACCTGCTCATCCTACGAATGCTTAAGTGGGACAACTTCAGTCCATTTTGTAAAACAGTTTGTGGTTGTCAAGATAAAAACTTGCCTTGCTGAAGATGGAGGATTTACAGGACCAATAAAGTCCAGACCCCATTTTGAAAAAGGAAAGTTAGGGAGGACATTTTGTAAAGGCATGGCAGAAAGATGTTCTTTCCCAATGAACTTCTGACTCTTGTCACAAGATATTGAAAAATTATAAGAATCACAAAAAACTGAAGGCCAATAATACCCTTTCCTAATAATTTTAAAAGCAGTAATTTTAGCAGAAAAGTGGCCTCCTACATGAATAACAGAATATGAAGATCCATTGGTCTCTTGTAACAATTTGTGTGCTTCCTCATTATTCACACAGCGAAGTAACATGCCATCGACAGATCTCCTAAACAAAAAGTCTCCCAAAATGACATATCTAGAAGATTCAAGATGGAGCCTTCTCCTTTGATGAGTATCTAAGTTATCTAGACACCTATGATTTTTCAAATAATACACCATATATTTGTACCAGGGATGTTCAGCTATAGGAAGGATTTGATTGTCAATATAAAATAGTGTTAACAGAGAGTTATCATGTTCATCAATTTCTTCACTTGCTTCTGTATGCTGAGCTAAGTGAAGGGATAAGCCATGTACCTTAATGGTTTTAGAAGTCATTGTGGTTAAATCATGCTCCTAGATCTTGGCAAGCCAATGTGCAGGATTTCCTGAAAGATAAATCTATGAGAGGAAAAACTTGATAGCAGGTAAAGGGATTTTTACCAGCGTGTGCTTGCCCAAGATAAAGTGGAAAATTTTCTCAACAGCTTTAACAAGAGAGAAAGCATGCTTTTCAATATAAGATTATTTGAATTCATCATCTGATAAGCTTTGACTCATGTAAGCTACTGGTTTTTCGTTAGCTTTCTCATTACATTGTATGAGGATAGCAGAGATTGCTTCCCCTGTGGCATTAATATATATAATAATTTCTCTCTCAAAATCTGGCTACGCCAAAACTGGTGCGGAATTGATTGCCTTCTTAATCCTTACAAAATCATTTTTGGCGTCATCGATACAAGAAAAGGATTGATCTTTCTTAATAAGATTGTGAATTGGTTTGACCATTACAACAAAATATGGAACAAACCTATGGAAAATTTTGATAAAGGATTGAACCTATTTTTTGGAAGTAGGAGAAGGAAGATTTAGGATAGAAGAAATCCTTTTGGAATCTATGTTTATTCCTGAAACAGAGACAATGTGCCCAATGATCTTTCCCATGGTAACTTCGAAGATATACTTAGAAGGATTTAAAGAAATGTTGAATTTCCTGCATTGCATGAGAACCTTTATAAGATGACCAAAATAATCTGATCGATTCTTTGAATACACAGTTAAGTCATCAAGATAAACCTAAATAATTTTGTCGATCAGATCGTCAAAATCTATCTACATGGCTCTTTGGAAAGTGGCACCTGCATTAGATAAGACAAAAGGCATGCGTTCATAGAGAAAATGTTCCCCAATGTGTAATAAAAGTGGTTTTGTATTTATATGTCCTGTTATAACCCTATAATTTATAGGATCAACTGGTGACTGAAATGTTATTCCTTTAAGTGTTTTTGTTTGTCAAATGATTTTCCATTCTGCAAATAATTTGAGAAAAGAAAAGAAAAAGAAAGAAAAGAAAAGAAGAAAAAGAATAAAAGAGGGCATAAAAGAAATTCAATAGAGCCCCATGCAATAACAATGATTTGGTCCATACCATTCAAGCATGGCCAAATTCTTTAAATTGATGTTGATAGGAGTGGTGAATAAGCTTGGCTAAACCGTTTAATCTTAGCCAAGTGATTTAGGTTAGTTAGTGAATAAATCTGACCAAACTACCTAATCTTGGTCAAATAACCCCAGGATAGAGTAATTCCTTAGTCCAACAATTTAATCTAGACTAATTGTCATAGGTAATTAGGTTAGAACATAGGATAGTTTGCTTTGTCTCAATAAAACCAGCACGATGATCAATGTTGAATCATGTCTTTGAGGTTTAAAAGGTTTGATGTCTAACCCCTTGGTGATAAAAACATGGAAAATCTTGGGAAAAACCCACAATATGCACTTATCCTAAGTTTTTTCAGAGCACATATGCCTTCGCGCTCATAGTTAAGCACATCGCATAGATGAATGGCCCAAGAGCAGGCACCCAGATCTATGATTGACAGGTTTTTCCGGACCCCCCCCCCCCGACTGTTCTACCTTT
>ML779693.1:156200-180960 GCA_009831015.1 Picea engelmannii | reverse complement strand
GGGGGGGGGGGGGGGGTCCAGAATGGAATATTCTCTGGTGGGCCCTTTTCCTCTACGTGGCATAAATTCATTGGTTCAAACTTCCATCGCCTATCATTTCTAACATGCCCCATCACCCCATGACGTCATCATCCACATTTTTCCTAGAGGTCACGTCTCATTACTCTGTTAGTCCCTTTCCCTTTGTCTTCCCTTTACAAGTCCTCTCACCAAGGTCACTCCCCAATCATCTCCCGCCACTTTGCCTGTTCATATTCATCATTCATTATTACCTACCATCTCATGCTCCAAATGATCCATTGGTAATTTATTACTGGCTAAATTATCTGATAGCTTGCTGACCTATCCCCCATGCCCAATGGATATCCATTCATTCAAAACCACCGTCTCCCTTCTTTCTTCCATTGCTTATTGTATCGTCTCACCAGAAAATACCTTTCTCGTCACACCTGAGCATTTTCCCCCGTTTTCTCTCCATTTTAGTCAAGCATCCCAAGCCACCATCATCCCCACTAACGACTGTTTGATTTGCAGGTATTTTTACAGCAATGGCGCCAAAATCAAAGAGGACATAAGCTGAGGAAAATATTTTCCTCCCACCACCTATCGACCTCTACAAGATCCCCCTGGTGGAAAAATACCATTTAATCACAGACACCAGATGCAAATTCGACTTCGCAGACTTGCAAGTTGCAGTCATGGCTCAAAGAGGTTTTCCTTGACCAAAGCGATGAAATTGGACTCTGGGAGTCAAATCTTCCCCTGTATCTCTTCCCCCAGATTCACCACTTTCCCGAATTCACCCTCAAATGCCAGGCCCATTATATCCCTGAACAAAGAGCCATTATGTCTTCGTCCAGAGAAATTATTTTCCTCATCACACCAGAAACCATTGACCAAATGATACAGATACCCAGAGCCGAATCCGCCTCACCTTTCAACCTCAAAATCATCACGGAGCTCTACCAGAAGTTGTCTTTTCCCCAAAGAGCTCATATTTTTGGGCTTTTCCTCCCACAATCTGCTTAGATCCCCACTACAAACCCTCCTTATCCTTCCTCCCTGTTCTCAGTAAAGGGAAATGAGGTCATCACATCACTATGTTCCTTGCGTGGATACTTTTCGGATCAATGGGTGGATGAACCCATCTTGGGATTTCTGTCCATTTTTTCCACCGACGAGAGACCCACTACTCAGTTCGACTACAGTACATTCCTAGCGGACAACATTCACAAACAATTCATCAACTTCGCCACAGAAGGCATGTTCTGGTATTCTTCAATACTGGCTTACCTGTTTGTTTTCTTTCAAGCGGACAAATTTTCCTTTTCAATGCAAAAGATGGATAAAGATGGGAGACCACAGGCAGTGACAGCGTGGACTTCGTTGCTCAGACATAACTCTACAGAATTCAGTTTCAAGTAGTTCATCGAGCAGTTCTACCACCCAGCGGTGAGTATGCTCAGCAGTAGACCCGAACCTAGAATAAATGAGGAAATTCAGAGGATCCTACACCTCTCGAATCTTGCAAAAATGGAAGACAGGTACATGTACCAGGATCACACAGAGATCGGAGTGTATGGGTGCGAATTGGCCCCATACAAGTTACCCAAATATCTGTCCGTGAGGATTTCTACCCTGGAGTACATAAGGAAGATGATCAATTTAGACGACATTCATTTTGTGTCTTTGAAAAAGAAACAACAACTTAGGATCAAAGGGCAAATAGGATCATTCATTTGCAATAGCCGAGGCGCCCAGGAGGAAGCAGACAGACTGCTAAAAGAAATGATTTTTTTTGCTAGCTTCATATGGCACTATGACCCCTACGGAATAATTTCAGAGATGAGAGTTAAGAATAAGAACATCCCATACGTCCACTCATCCAGGCCCGAGATAGAAAAATTCGCCAACCAAACAGAATGGGAGCCAAACACTCTGGTTGAGACATAATAGCAGGACCTTTCAGTCACTGTTTCACAGATGACAACACCATAGGCTCCCAAGGAGAAAAGGCCTAGGAAAGATGTTTCACCTTCCGTCACTGAAGTATCATCCGAAGAATTTCAACTACATACCAAGAGGCCAAAAACCAGTCAGGCACCCGACACGGCTGGTGAAAAGGGAATGCAATCTACTACCACTTTGGTGGTTGATCGGTCACTCCTTAGTCCAAGCAGCAAACAAATCATGACTACAGTGTTGCCTAAAAATTCTACAGATACTCCACCAGCCAACCAGCTGAGCAAAATAGGACGGAAATTGAGTATTTTTTATAAGTATGATCTGATCAAAAAGAAAAATTAGACGTTGACCAACAACACATATGCTCAGTTTTGGAAGAAGACATTCACTGCACAACATCGATTGTTGTCTGCATTCGACACTGAGAAGGGTAGAATGCACATGGTGTTTCTACAAGCATAGGTGCCAGACTCGAAGGTAATCACCGATTACAAAAAGGCAACTTTCGAATTTCAGAATAAAGATGTGCATCCAACTGATCAAATGGATCTGCATAGGCAAATTGGAGAAATGGTTTTCTCCACATTGGCACATGCTTCCACTGCTACCTCCAAGTTACAAGTATCTCTGAATAATGTCCAGACGCAACTGAAGTTAGAAAAAATATCCTCCTTTGCCAAGGATAATAGGATTAAGACATTGGAGGAACCGGTCCTCAAGATCGGATATGATCCCTCAAACGTGAAAGCAGTTGAGGAGATGCTCAAAAAGAAAAATGTTGATATAGCATCTTTGAGGAAACAATTGAAATTGCCTCCAACAGAAGATTCACAGGCAAAGTAAATAGCGGAGACTGAAGGGGAGAAGGATGAGATGCTCAAGCTCATCATGGAGTAGAATGCACAGTTGAAAGAAATGGAAGCAGAATTGGAAAAGCTAGTAAAAGAAAAGGAGCAGTCAAAGCCCATGGAGGTCATTCCATTGAGCGCAGTTCCACTCACAGGAGTGAGCACAATGTCTATAGCATAAATCCCCTTGGCAACTCCACTGACAGCTATGGAGAAGATAGTCGAGCTGGCTAAATCCATGGAACACATGAATTTGCAAGAAACAAAGATTAGCAGGCTTAAAAAGGAGATTGAGAACCTTCAGGAACTCAAATCTTCCTTCCAAACTAGCTACACCAAGGAGAAACAAACTTCATACAAGCTTAAATAGGAATTGCAATAGCTTCAAAAGCAAACAGTGGCGGGAAAAACACTGGTTGAGGTCAAAGAAAGTGTCTGGATGGACATCACCAAGTCCATGAATGAAATATGGCCGATGATAAAAATCATGTTCGAGCAAAACGAGTTGGTCCAAAGAAGTCATCAGGTCATCGAGAAGATAAGAGTGGAACTGGGAGAGATGCCCACAGAAGCTACTAAGATCATCAAATTTCTAAATTCCAAAACTAGAGAGGAGCTAGAGGAGTTGAAGATTGAAGATAGGACAGAGACCATCCTCGAGGTCAAGAGGATCCTAACCAAGAGAGGACTGATGCTACAGCTAGAGGAAAAGGTCCAGACCATGGACATAGAAGTACAAATATTTTTCAGCAAGATCGAAGCTCTACAGAAGAAAGGCCTTCCTGGTATGAGAGTTATAAATGACAAGTTAATGACGCTTGCCGATTACAAAAAGAAATTATCCACTGTGGCTAAGGATAGCTCAAAATTCTCAGGAATACAAGGCAGTATCATGGGCAAGGCATTCCTAGATTCTTTACAGTTCGACATCAGCATACACCACAAGATCCGGTACATATTCATCATCAAGCCAACTTTTTCCAAATACACAGAGATGGATGAAGTATACTGAAGGTTGCTCAAAGTCAGTGTGCCCAGTCACCTTTGATGGGAAGAGCTTTGCAATCTGATCAAGTAGTCGATGAGGTGTCCAAGCCTATTCAGCTATCCAGTCAGACGAGGTTGTACAGAGGCCTCACCAACGTTTCACCCCAATAAATCAGCATGAAGTTCAACACGTCATCAAGCAGTTTCCTAAAAATTTTGTATCTTGTTAAGTTCGTTAGCTAAATTTAGATTATCCACATCCTGATCTTTAATGACAGGATTGTATTTAATTTGATTATAAATACTTCACACTTCGAAGTATTGAGGGTTGATCTTTATGCCCTGAAATCTACAAGATTGTAATCTTTTTCAAGAGATCTTCCATTAATACAAAGAGACGTTTTCTCAGGATTCTCGTGTGTTATTCATTGGTGATGTTTTATTTTCTATGTTGAATGTTTTCTTGCTCAGTTGTCATATTGTTTTCTAATCTAAATCTTTTAAAAGTAACGCATGTTGCAGGATTTATCTTTGTATACCCTGTTTCAGACTTTGAAAAATCTTAATGTTTATCTTTTGATATTACAGTGAAGAAATTCTTAACTACTTCTTTACTTTAATTGATATTCTCATCTTTTCTGCTTTTCATTATTTTACGGCTAAAAGAATCCAATGAATGCATTATCCTACCCCGTGAAAAGAATATTTTGTTTCTGGTTTATATTTTCATCTCTATAACACAGACCCCATAGCCCAATGGATGCGTAAAGCCTTTTCAACCAACTCAACAAAAACAACAAACCTTTTCAATCTTATTTATTTAAGTAGCCTAATATCTTAAGTTCAAAACATATATAAATCATACAGAGAGATCCCTCTCTGAAGCTGGTAGGGCTAGATTCCAGTTTCGAAGTGGTTAGATAAAGTTACCTCTCGTAGATTTCTTCTTTCCTAACAACCTCTAGGAATTTACAGAGTGATAACATGTCCTTTTTACCTTGATCTAATTATAACCAGAAAAACCATCTAGTAAGGACATCATCTATGACCTTGCAACTTGCTGCAAAATCATTTCCATATTAGGGAGAGGAAAATGTTCTTTTATTCTAGCTCTATTCAATGCATGGAAATCAATGCACAATTGGATCTAACCAGATGTTTTCCAAACGACAACCAAATTGGAAACCCACTCAGAATACTTAACAGAGAAAATGATCCCAACCTTCAAGAGTTTTTCCAAATCCTTCCAAATAGTTGCTTCAAGTGCGGGGTTAATGGGTCTTTGTTATTTCCTAACTGGTTTTATTCCCTCCTTGATAGGGATGGAATCTTCTATAAGAGTAGGATCAAAACCATGAATATCCTCATAAGATCAATCAAAAACATCTTGAAATTCACGAAGTAACTTAGTGAACTTCAATTTTTCTTCATCAGTACATTGGGCACATATCTTAACATTCTTTGGACAATCGGGTATCCCAATGTTCAAGGAAATGGTTTCACCCACTTTCCTTTTCGACACCTCTTCTTTATGGTTTTATTTTTCACCTACATCACTCGATGAAAATGAACTTTCTAGAGTCAAGCCCTTCAGAATTTTGTTGTCTTCCATGGATATAATCTCCTTGGGCTTGTAAGGTTCATTTTGTATGAAAACACAGATTCTCTCATCACTAGGGAATACATGTCATGACTCTACATTGTCAGGGATATGAGGACGATACAAATATTGAAAAATGCAATCAGGTCTTTGTGGCAGAAGTTGTCGAGTAGGAGAGGTTGAAAAAACAGCTAACCTATCAGCCATTGAATCCAGTTCCCTTTTAACATGAGTGATGTTAAATGATAGTAAGTTAGAGATAAGTGACCAAACAGTTTGGGTGTAGCATTTCATTAACTTGTTGCTAGGAGAATATATCTTACGTGCAAGGTTTACAACAAGTTCAGAGTCCCCAAAAACTGTAAGGTGACCACAACCTAAATTATAGGCATTTTCAATGCCTAGCAGTAATGCTTCAAATTTGGTGACGTTGTTTGTGCAAGAAAATTCTAACCTATAGGAAAAGTTGTGAATTTTACCTATAGGAGAGTACAAGATAATTCTAGCTCCATTTCCTTCATTGGAGCATGAACCATCAAAGTGCATATGCCACATCCCATCCTCTACATCGATTTTTTCCAAGGCAGTGTTGTCCTCATCTGCAAAGATGGAATACACTCCTAGGTCCTCTTCGATATAATTTACATTAGGTTGTGGGATGCTTTATATATAAGGTGAAATTCTTCCCTCCCTTAGGACTATGATGTTCTTCCCATTCATAGGAACAGGTAAGTGTGTCCCGTCGAGTGAGCTATCCACCTATCAAAGTTTGCAAGTCGCTTCTTAAGATGATTGAATAATTACTCAGTGGCATGTCAATTACCTAAATATTAAGGGTTGTCCTTATTTCAGGATGTGCGTACATAACCAAAGTCACATCCCTGATCTCACCTATGGTCGATTATTGTAAACTATTATAAGAGAACGTGCTTCTAGCATTTGCATTTGTATAAGACAAGCCTATCTCTTCCATAATAATTTTCAACATTATGCTTGGGCTTGAACCGTTGTCAATCAAAAAACAATGGGATATTTTGTCCATAATCTTTACATAAATGAAAAATGGAGGATTTTTTACAAAGTGTCTAAAATTATTTACACCTACTTTATTTACAGTTGAGTCCTCTTCATCTACCTCTTCAAAGAGATTGGCTACGGTGGAATTTTTTCCTTCCATGAAAATTTTCAGATTCTTTTGTTGTTGAGGGATGGAAACCATGTCCAGGAGAGTAGCATCAACCTTAATATTAGCCAATTGATTGAGAATGTTGTATTTGGAAAAGGGAAGAGGGGAGGGAATTCCTTGACTATCAGGAGTTTTAGTAACTTGTATAGTAGCAGCTGGTGAAGATGAGCTTGGGCTAGAAGAAGTACGAGGGGGGTCATATTTTCCCTTTGAAGCATAGGATTTATTCCTAGTATTTATGATCATGACATCCTCTGGTTCTATGAAATCTAGAACAACAATGGTATTTTTAGGCCTTTTACCAAATATTTTATCTCTGGCACTCTTATTTACCTCACAAGTAATTTCCTCGTGGTGTTCCTCGCAAAATTTACACCAACTGCGAGGCATGATGGCTTTAGGCTGAAATTTGTTTGTATTTGAATTCTTAAAGGGTGGTGAAGAAGAAGACGAGGCTCCGGGAGTAAGTGAAGGGACATTTCATTTCCTCTCATATGCTATCATTCAGTTATTCATATCTTGTGAAAGTTGTAAGAGGGCAAACATATTCCTTTGTTTAATTGAGTCTCCTTTGGGAAGACTTGTTCTTTCAAGTTGTTCTTGATACTATAGACAAGTATGCAGGGCAAAACCAAGATTGTCAATAGCTTTTTCTTCAAGCCTATGATGTTAGGGGGAAGGTAGAGCATTATAGTAATGCATAAAAGTGGCTTGGTTCTGAGGGCGAATAAGTTTGGGAATTCGGTTATATAACTTGGTGAAACGTAAGTTGAAATACTTGATAGTCTCACCTTCTTTGTACGCAATGTTATTGTATTCCTGTAATTGTTTGGTTGGGCTCTTAGACTTCCCATAAGTAGATTTGAACAAATAAACTAACTCCTCCCAAGTGGAAAGCATCTTGGGAGGAAGATCAAAGAAATATTTCATTGCTTTCCCTTCAAGGGAATTAATAAATAAGTGCATACACGTATTATTTTCATTGGCTCCTATATTGTGACATGCATTAGAAAATGCCACCAAGTGTTCATTTGTAGTGACCGTGTTATTTCCTAAAAACCTAGGGAGATGCTCTTTGAATTTTGGAAGTGGATGAGTAGTGGGTGCTAGGTTCAGAGGAGAGGATACATGCCACGGGGTAGTAGTAGCATCTTCTTTGAATTGAAAGAGTCCATACTTATTTATAAACTTAGTGGAGTTGGTAGTAGATTGGACAAGAACTTGATGGCTATACAAGCTACCAATCACTGACGAAGTTGAAGGTTGAGATGAAGAAGCAGCTCCAGTGCCACCAGAGCCACCCACAGATACCATATTGTGAACGATGGGTAAGGGAGAGAAAGACGAACTGGATAAATCAGACAAAGTTCTCCTTAGATTACCTTGTTGGGTTGACAAAACAACGTTTCTTCTTCCTATTTCAGCAATAGGAATGATCTCGTGTGATAAACCTCTTCTTCTCCTAGAGATGTGAGGGTTTAAGGACATGAAAAGAAGATCAAAACTTTAGGAAAAAGAAATATATGGTTGATTCCTAAGTTGTCTTTGCCTCACTTCCCAGCGTTCTCGGACACTTATGTCTTGTTCAATCACTGCCCACGAGCGTTCAAGCTCAACCCGAGTGTTAGCAGTTTCTAAGATGGTATTGAATAAGGTTAAAGCAATGGTGGTCTAGTCTTTAAGACCAGGCTCAATATTGGGTTCCCTTGTAGTAGGTATCGTCATGAATGAAAGAAAACAATCAAAGAATCGAAAGAAAAAATATAAAATTTTCAATGATAATCACGCATACAATCAACCAAAGAGATATGGAAGATTTCCCCAGTATGGTCGCCAAATAAATGTTGAGGAAAAGATATGAACTATCTTGCTCAAGCATTTTTGAATCTTAACTAGCTAAGACAAGATATTCGAGAATATCACCCTATGTTTTATAGCCTCAAAAATATTTTCCCAATCCACTAGTATTAATTACAAGGGTTTAGGCTGATTTTTTATGAAAAGAATGTTGCAAAATAACATAAAAATTTTATATAATTTTCAGAAAAATATACAGATTACAAAAGTAAATGTGGAGATCAAAAAGAAAAATTAACCAAGTCACATATACACACAAATGAGACAGAATAGCAATCTACAAGATTCTTTTAGATATCCCCAATGAAAACCATACAAAAGGACTCTGACAAGAAGTAAAACCTGAAATTTATAATCTGGATCAATTTGCCACAGACTGCTACCAATTTGACTTTGCACAATATCCTTTATCAACTATGAAACTTAATCCATAAACAGACAAGTATAAACAGACTATCAAAGATAGATCAACACCTCTAAAACAATCATATGAATGATATGGTTCAACTTTGAACCTTGTTGTCTACAATAGGACCCTATTGTCAAAAAAAGGAGTTAGGAATTGAATAACTCAGGAATGAATGAAAACTGAACTATCTCATGAAAACAAAAAGAACAAACCTTAGTATTTCTTTCTCCTTTTATTCCCCACTTGTTCTTCCTTCTCATTTGGCTTTTATGCATTCCAAATAAGTTGAAGTAGTTTAACTACTTTATTTAGTTAAGTTAGTTGAACTTAACTAATTTTAGTTTAGGAGAAATAATAATAGTCAAGGGTATTTATTTAATAATAACTAAGTAGGTGGGACCCCACAATCCAATAAGCATTCACTTTTAAACCAAAACCATTTAATTGTCACTTCTTTACAGAATGTTTGTTGACTTCAAACAAAACAATTCATATGCCAAGAATACTCAATCATAGCAACCTTTGCATCCATAAAACTTATACAATAGTCATAATAACATCATTGTCATTTTTATAATAACATTATAACCCTTTGAGCCATAGTCTTTAATATTCCAATGCTAAACCTCTTTTCCTTTTAAAACCAGTAGAAGAGGAACAATGATCTTCAGCCATTTATAACCAATTCTTGTTCTTTAAAATCAAGTAAGAATATGCACAGTATTAACCATTATTTACAATTGTTTGTCTTAATCAACTAGTGGGTGTTAAATTCATAATCAGGCCTAGATCCAATCACACACAGGCGTTTAATCAACATAAGTATTGATTCAAAATAGCATTCAACCAATAACATACAAATATGGCCATGATTTTCTCATAAATTAAATATGTACAGACTTATTTTAAAAGAAAATCCCAACGAGAGACAGAACCAAATCGTGTTCGAGGAGAAACAGAACCAAATTGTGCCCAATAGACCAAGCACACACAGGTGTCTCTTTTAATCTTTACAGGATTGAAATGAGACCAAGATCGTGTTTAGGGTTTAACATGGAAAATGGAAGTAAGAACAAATAGCTCGACCAATTGAATAATTCTTCAGGAGTGCAGATAACTCGTGTCCTTTAAAAATTTACCAAAGAGAAGCAACAACAGATGGCTCAATCAAGGGATAGTATTCGAAGTCATAGACAGCTCGTGCACCCTTTTAAAATCACCACAGACACATAACCTTTAACCAAAATTCTTGACAGTGAGGGTTACCAAAACATAACAGTCAGCCACCTCCAATGGAGATGAGAGGAAGCGAATTCTTAAAAACACTATGAGGAGAATTCGCGAGCACAAATCGAGGCCAACCAAACATATATACAAGATTACATTTAAATTTATGGGTGATACCAAACCCGACTATGCAATTCTTTCCAGCACAACGATAATGAGGGCAACGCCATGACAAATGACAGTTCGGGTCTCGTCCAAAACATGGCAAGAACACTACAATTCTTAACAGCTTTCCTTGCAACCCAGAGGAACAAAACATATCAACCACAAAGATGAAAAGGAGTGGCAAAACTTAACACCAAGATTGGTTGTAAAACCCATGCGCCAAAGCTCAGAGCTTTCTAAACCAAAATCATAAGTTTCCACAAAAAAAAACCAAGCTAACTGAACATGCTTTTCTGTGATTTAACCAATATACGCATGCACAGATTACACACAACAAAGAATAACCATTCCTCTTCTTCAATAAACCAACAGTCTAGATTATTCACAGAAGAAACCATAAGCACAACACCGATACACAGTCGAAAACTTAAGAAAAACAAAGACCTCAAACAATTCTAAGCCAAAATGTATTCATAACACAGAGGAACCATCATGGATGGAAGATAAAGGAACCATACCTGGAAAATCTTGCTCGAGGGAAAGATTTAGAATGTTTCCTTCTTTCAAAACCAAAAATCGTGGAGCATCAACAACCACTAGAGATGAAAAACCAAATGCAAGTATGGATAGGTGACAGGCTCAAGGGTTGTTTGAGTGACGTGCAGTAAATGCACATCGCTTCCTTCCCCAGCCTCATTCAATTCAACATACAATCCAACCAATCCACCATAACGTTAACCATTAATTCAACCAAATATCCCATTTCCATATACCATTTGTATAGTGCGCCACCCAAATTACTTTAAAAACAACCATGTGTTATAATGTTATCACATATGCCTCACACATAACTTTTAATCAAAGCACATAAGTCTAGTAGCAAGGGTATATACACCCTTCTTTTGTCACAATTACATGTAACCTTAGGGCTTGTACATATTCCTTTTATTTCAAAAAACTACCATATCATCCTTAATAAAGATCATAATAAAACAATTAACCCATGTTTAATTGCAATGTCAAACAAAACTGATAATAATCCTTTTATACATAGTGCAGCCATAATTTGTGAGTGACCATCAAAACCATCTAGTCATGCAACACTCATACAACCATCTTATGTCGTCATAATGATTAAAACCATGACTTGAATCATCCATTGTAGAATATTGTGTTGGCATCATTATAATAGCAAACAAAAATATAAGTGCAACACATCCATCATAGCACCACTAGTCTAGAAGGGGGTCCCACCTACTAGTTTATTATTATTATTATAAATAAATAATAGAGCTTGGCAATCATTTGCGAGCAGTATTCATCGTTGTGTTTTTATGCGTCAACAACCCTATCTACTTTCTTTTCCTCCTTTTTCATTTCATTTATGTCTTCCCTCCTATATACATAAACAACATCAAAAGGTGAGGGTTGAAAATAACCAAAACAAGTCTCAAAAGGGTATTTATGGGTGGAAGAATGAATTGCCCTATTGCAAGAGTGTTGAATATAAAATACTTGGTCATCCCCTATCTTTGGATGCTTCTTGTTATATCCTCTCAACAGTTAGACCTAAGTTCTCTTCACGGCTTTAATCTGTCCATCAGTTTAAGGATGAAACACATTAGAACAGTTCATCTTCGTATCCATCCTTTCCCACAATGTTCTCCAAAATTCATCAAAAAATATAGAGTCCCCATTAGACAATATTAAACTTGAAAAACCAAAATGTATCCATGCATTGGCCAAAAACAAGTCAATTGCTTCATGGCCTGAGATGGTCTTCTTAAAATGAATAAGCACACATATTTTTTCTAAATCAATCCACAACCACAAATAGTTATTTATGGCCTCTCTTTAACATACAAAAACCTTCAACAAACCCCACAAAGATAGTTTCCCAGTATTAATAATGGCATGTACAACCCGCATTTCCTATTCTTTGGCCTATTGGTGCTACAAAGAATGCAACCTTTGATGAACATGGAAACTTGTTCTTGCATATTAGGCTAGTAAACATACCATTGTAGATTTTCAATGGTCTTCCTAACACCAAAATGTCTAGCAATTTTTGGAGTATGATCTTCCCTCATCAACTAAATTGTCATTTCCTAGGGTATACATAACTTTCCCAACTTGTAGAGTATCCCATAGTGAATATGATATTCATTTCATTTTGGATCAGTGATGTTTTTATCTTTCAACTAATGAAAGAGATCCTCAAAATCAACACCCTACATATTATCTTCCCTTTGTAGGTCATGCAATAAGGGATCAAGCTACATTATAACTCCCACAATGATAATAGTTCGCAAGTGTGGGCATGACAACATATCTGTGAGTTTGTTTGTCACACCCTTCTTATACTTCATAAGTAGGTGGAATTATTTCCAGTGATTATTTTCTCCTTCAACTAATGAAAGACATCCTCAAAATAAAAATCCCCAATGTAATCTTCCCTCGGTAGGTCATGTGAGAAGGGATCAAGCTACATTATAAACCCCACAATGATAATCTTTCGCAAGTGTGGGCATGACAAAATATCTGCAAGTTTCTTTGTCACACTTTTCTTATACTTCATAAGTAGGTAGAATTATTGTAAAAAAATATTATATAGTGATAATGCCTTTCATGTTGCATTTTTCTTTAACCCTATGAGTATTGCGACGGTTAGTGGTCAATGTGGATTATGGTTTCCTTCCCTAAGAGATACTATTTATTTTCTGAATTGTGTGTACTAAGGCAAAGATCTCCTTATTATAGGTGGTATAGTTCAACACTAATCCATGGAACAACTCTAAATTGTAGAAAATTATTCTTCCTCCTTGCATAAGGACTACCCCCATTGATTACCCACTTGCATTACTTTCGATATCAAAAGGTTGTTGAAAATTATCCATGGCCAACACTAATTATTCTATGATTTTTTCCCTTCGAATCTTCAAAATACCTTGGTTGTTGTAGCATGCAATGGTTCATTTATTATTGAATATGCCAAAATGAATATCTTTGAATATTGAACTAGTCCCATGAAAATTCTTACCTCTATCAAACTAGTAGGGCTAGGCCACTTATTGAAGGCTTGAATCTTCATTGGATCACTTATGACTCTTCTAAACAATCACTTTTCCAAGGTACACCAAGGACTCTTTCCAAAACTCACACTTCTTGAGATTAACAATCAACTATGCCTTCTTAAGTGTGTTGAGTAATACTATTTCAAATGTGACATGTGCTAATGGAAAGTGCCATTGAATATCAATTTGTCATTTAGATATGAATTTATGAAAGGATATATAAATGGGCATAGCGCAAAATTCATTAAACCCATAAAATTTTCAAGTGCATTGCATAATCCAAAAGGTATATTTAACCATGCATACAAAACCTAGTAGCCTTGTCTTCAATTTTGTCTTCTGGCTGCCTTCATCTTTCACTCTCACTTAGCGATAACCCAATTTAAGGTCCATCTTTGTGAAGAACTTAGCTTTTTTTTATTGATCCAACAAGTCATGAATCATTTGCAAAGGATACGTGTTCTTGATAGTCACCTTTCTCAAATCATTGTTGTCAATGTACACCTTCCAACTTTCATCCTTCTTGGATATTATGATGATAGGTGATCGACAAGGTGAAATATTGGGATGTATGACCACCAACTCCAATAACTGCTACAATTGTTTCTTCACTTCATATGAATATAAAATTGATTGTCTATACAATCCAATATTAGGTAATGGAGACATTAGCAACAACTTAATCTAATGTCCAATTTCCCTCTTAGGTGGAAGCCCTTTAGGTTCTTAAAACGCTTCCTTATATGACTCTATAATTTTTTCTAGTTTTTGTGTTATCTCATTTGTTACATCCATCTAGGGTGCACTAATACACATCTTACTTCTCCTTGTTTCTTATCTTCTCTTTGAAACAACTATACAAACTTTTTTTGTGTACTAAGCAGCCTCCGAACCTAGTGTGCATTTATCAATCAAATCTTTGATTTTCTCTTATGTGCATTGACAACTTAAGACTTCTCATCCTTCACAAGTCTGTATTGGTTAGCCCTTATTATACCTGTCAATAGGCATGGTATATAGTGTTGAGTTAGGTTTGACTTTATATTAGTTCATGTTTGACCATAAAATATACACCCCTTTATCTAAAGGTTTTAAAAAATAATGATTAATTTTTAATTTTAAATCTCATTTATCTGATATCTTATTGGCTAAAAACTTTGAAGTCTTATTGTTGCCTTCACTTCCCCAAATGTTATTGTAATAAATATTTCTGCCATCTAGTCATTTCATGCCTACTCCTTCTCTCCCTATCTCCTTAAACAATACTTTCATTGTTATATTCGGTAGGTATATGCTACCTAGTAGCCTTGTTTTAAATATAACATCCCTAACATAGATATAAGGACTCTCTACAATTAGTCCATAGGCATCCAATGGTACAATAATTGCTACTACCTCATCAATAAAGTTCGCACTAATGGAAAATATGAACTTACATTGTTTTGTAACTCTTAATTCCATATATTTCCTTATCTGTGCCAATGTATATGGATGAAGATTGACATGCATATCCAATACAAGATTCTCAACCAATTGGGATGAAATCATATTCGACTATGATTGAGGGTCAAAAAAATAATAAACTTTATTTTTTCTTACTTGGGTCTTAATTTGAAATATTTCATTCATATATCTTTCCTCCTTTGGATTGATACTACTCAAGTGTACCTCTCTTTGAATTGAAGTACATGTTACCTTACCTTCAATATTTGAGTTGTTGTTCACCCTATGATATCCATCTAAAACCAACAAAGGCTTATTCTTCTTCTATTGTTGTTTGGAATATTTAGGTTTTAGCATAGGATACAATTTTCAGCAACTCTCCTTTGTGTGGCCATCAACCTTACATTGCTTACACTGCTTGTTAGGGTTTTAATTTTCTATTGCAACTACAACTAGCTTCTTGTATTTACTTATCCCTTTCTTATTTCCACCTTTTGGGTGTTCTTTCAACGCTATCTATTTTGGCGCACTAAACGATTGTTAATTCTTATCTCTTTCAAGGTGTTTTTCTTACACACAAGCCTCATCAATGGTCTTAGGTTTAAAAAAACATCACTTATCTACAAAGTTGACCATGCAAATATCCCAAGTAGTTAATAAGAACATTAAATCTCTTAAGAGATATATATATAACTAAATTGCTCTTCTTTTGAACTCCTCAGTGTATTATTGCATTGTTTGTTTGTGTCTCTAATACCAATATGATTTGTAAGTGTATGACCTATGGCCAAATGATTCACCAGCATTGATCCTAAATGCACAATATAGAGAGACTATAAAACATTTTCTATTAAATATATTGTGAATTAATAGTGATGGTAATTATGTAAGAAAACTATGCTAACAGAATAACTAATAATCATCCACACAACATTGAAAACACAAGAGATAAACCCTTATGGGAAAACTCCAACTTTGAAATGGTTGTCTTTCTTTTGCTATGCTCTTATTTGTTCTCTTATAGTTAAAAGGATATTTAGCTTTAAATCTCAAGAAAACATAGTAAAATCTACCACAAACTAGCAATTTGGCCTATGTCTATGTCATTCTCCCCATCCTCTACAAGCCATGTAGAATGACATCAACTTGACCTATGGGTGATCTTCTTATTTTCCTCTATTGAACTTCTGGTCCAACTTCCTATGGATTTTCCTAGATCAAAACCCTCTTTCATCATCCCATGCTTCCTTTATTCTTGCACTCCCATGTAGGTGTAAGGATAACAACCTCAAGAAATGGTTCCCCTTATTTTTCCATGCTTGGGCTACTTAAACAACCAAGAAAATTGCATCCCTAAGCCTTCATAAACACACAAGTATTTTGTGCACGAGACATGGTATTTTCCCTGACAAGGCATGCATTATTTGTTTATTTTCCTGTATCATGTGGAAATGTTTCATTGCTCAATATCCTCATAATGTTTTCTTCCCACACTAAATTTCTTCCATATACACTCAACCCTTGTGTGGGTTTACCCCACTAGGGAGTTGGGGAAACTTCTTGGAATCCTCAATTAGAAAGGAGCTTGTCAATCAAGCCCTGCATGGTATTACCCAAGTAAGGCTTAGGGTAGCTCCAGAATACTCATGGTTTTATGTGTGGATATCTCTTTGGGTGTAGCCCTCCCTTCTAATGTCACCATACTTAAACCGGGATTACCCCCAATGAGCTTGGGGATACTCTAGTATATCCTCGACACTTTTAGTTGCATGTCAATGTGACCGGGATTTTTTTATTTATACCCCAATGTGGACTTAGGGTAACACAATCAAGCCCCCCCCGCAAATACTAATACCTAGCCACCAGTACCATCAAGTCAGGTGATGGATCACCCCACAAGGATCATGGTGAAACTCTATATATTCCATAACTAATAAATCAACCTCTAATGCAATTGGTTTGTCAATGGGTTCACCCCATATAGTGTAGTCAGGTCCCTAGAGAGATTGCCATGCTGAGTATAGCCAAAGCCCCAATTGGGATCATCCCCTCTAGTCTTATCAAGCCTAGACCAATATTTGACCCCAATGAAGACTTTGGTTCATTCCATGAAATCCTTGGCTATAAAAGGATGTATATCACTGACCATTTCTTGGACCCATCCCACTTCATCATACAATCACCATTCACCATGCATCCTCTATTTTCCACATCATCAAGCCCATCCACATTGATGCCACATCATCACCACCATTCATCCATGTGTCGAACACAAAATCATCCAAATAATGAAATAAGGGTATTCAGGCATGGTAAATAAGAGTTCTTAAGCACATAAAATAACTAGAGAACTAACCACTAAGTCATTTCAAGATTTCAAGGATTCATTCAAATCAATGTGCTCATAGATCTAAATGAATTATTTGTGATTACATTTTCAAAAATTTCCTATCCATCAGTTTATATTATTATTCTAAATCCTAGAGATGCAACTTCAATATTTTCGACTCTAATTGGGGTAGCAAGCAAGGACAAACCTTGCAATAGGCATGTGAATGGGGTGTTATAGGGATACTCTATTAGCAAAAAGGATTTTATACATGTATGTACACCATCATGTATTGGCATTTCTCGATTACTAATTATTGATGTTGTGGTGAACAATGGGAAATTTCACATGCTACTTCTTTTGGTTGGTTGGTTTGTAGGGTGAAGCAACGTGAGTGGCTTCGTGATCCTATTGATCATGAATGTGCTAATTGGATGAAGAATTTGGATTATATTTATTGCATTGTACCTGTACCTATTCTGAAACAAGTGGAGAATTATACATGGTAGCATTTGTACGTGGAAAATGGAGTTGGTACATACCAATTGGGTGTGCTTATCTAGAGGGAATAATAGAGGTGGGAGAGTGAGGTGGAAAGGGGTCTTCCTAATCAGACTCAATGTTGGGTACCAGGGAAGGATATAAAGGAGAGTGAAGATTCAGGGCATGGTAAGACTTGAAGTAATATAGGCTGAGGGGTATTTGGAATATATTGTAGGGGGGATTGACAAAGTGCGGAGAGGGATGATTTGAGTTGGCTTCATGTATGTTTTAGAGACATTTGGTTTATTTATTTCAACATGGGAAGTCTCTTGAGTATCATTTGGAGGGTCAATGAATGGGGGGCCTAGATAATGGAAATAGACTATGCCTAAGGATATGCAATCTCCAATGAGGCATACTCAAGTTTGATCAATGAAGTAATGGAGGATTTTGGGGCCTTCCTCGATGATCTCAATGGGGGAAGGGGTTTTGTTGATTTTATTGAGAATGTGAATTAGGTCAAACTAAGATAAGGGTGTAGAGTCCCCATACACCCAAACTGGGCCATGCCACACAAAAATCTCCCAATTATAGCTCTGACACCATTTTGTAGCATCCTCGTACTCTTATCTAGGCAATGCAACACAAAAAAATTATGAACTCTGATACCATTTAAGTAACTGAAATACTTATGCAATTTCTTAGATTAATGCATATAACAACATCTATATAAAAATACAACATATACAGAAAAACCCATAAGAATAATTGAATAAATATTAATATAACACATAAATTAACACACAGTAAACACTTTTCTTTAGTAAAAATAACACCAACTACATGCAGACCTTCCACGTTCCTCCCAACCTTATACTTCACCGCTCATAAACTCTCAGCAGTGGGTCACCCCTGAGTTGTGGCTAAATTCCACCTTGGTAAAGGATTTCTAACCAGGCTAAGGTCTCTTTAGCAGCATACAAACTCATACACATGTGCCAAATCAAACTAACATCCTACATTCCCTCATTCCCCACATGTCTGTCCCACCCCAAGAAATGTGCCACTTCTCTTCTCAACAGTCCTATGGATGCCCCACTTCTCTTTAGGGTCTTTAGAAACATGCCAAATAGGAAGTCTCATATCCCTGTAGTTGTAGTTTGGCACCTTGGGAAATCAATTCCCACCATTTCTCTCACCTGGAGAGAATTCTCAAGGGCCTGGCAACCCGCTTCTTCAATGTCCTATGGGCCTAACAACTTGCTTCTTCATTGTCCCACGGGCCTAACAACCTAGCTCTTTAGTCCAGCTCCAAATCTAACCAAGGTCATGGTACATGTACAGGTATGGGTACTAGTAGCATCAAGGTACCATTGACAACAATGAGGTTAGGTTCAGATAATGATCGAATGGTGGATGAGTGGGCTAAAGTCCCCAAAATTTATGTGTCTGTTCCCAACTTGACACTTATCATGGTTGGAAATTACATGGGCCACACATGGGTTCCCTCACATGGTGATATGTTTCTCAACATAAGGACTTAAGATATATTTAAATATTCGTACTTTATACTTTATACATTTTTGGGAATATTAACAAAATATTCCTTTGGGATTAAGTCTCCTAGCTTAGCCTCTTTTTCACTAGACTCTTAGCCCCCCTTTCCCATTCTAGTGGATTTTACCCCCCCATAATCTTTTACATGGTTTGTCTACAGAAATGATGTGTTTTCATTAAAACTAAGTGTGATTGCATTTTTACTAAAATAGGCTCACTGACCTTTCAACTTCAGGCTCACTAGCCCAATAACCATACATGCACTCTAGCCTCAAAATACATTCATACAAAGGCACACTGTCCCCAAAGTATCCTAGCTCATCATCTTATATGTACACTTACATTTATATTTACAATGGAGTTTGGCCTACGGGTATTACATTGCCCTCCTCTTTATTTATGCATTGTCCTCAGTGTAGTAGACACACATATACAGTCAAAAATTCAAAAGTCCTCAAACAAATATGGATACTCTATCCGCATAGAATCCTCATGCTCCCAAGTTGCATCCTCAAGACCGTACCAGATTCATTGGACCTTTACCAGTCCTATTGATCGATTTCGGAGTAGCTTGACTTTTTGATCCAATATACATACTGGTTGAACTCGGAAGTCTCCTTCTTGCTCCACCTGAATCACATTCCAATCAATGACATGATTAGCATCAGGTACATATGTTTTAATAAAGATACATGGAATAAAATTATGAATACACACTGATGTAGGTAATGCAAGCATGTATGCTACAGGACCAATCATCTCCAGGATTTCAAACAGCCTACAAAAACGAGCTGCCAGTTTTGAACAATTTCCCAACTTCAGGGAACTTCTCTTGGCCTTTACTTTTAAAAACACACGGTCACCCACTTTGAACTCTCTGTGAGTTTTTCCCTTATCATCATAACTTTTCTAGTTGTCCTAGGTAACCTTTAAAAAAAAAATTATTCTCACCATCTTCTCTTCCATTTCCCTTAGTAATTCTGGTCCAACCATTGTCCTGTCTGTTGGGTTGTCCTAGCTCACTGGTGTGTTGCATTTTCTACCATAAAGTGCCTCAAATGGGATTATCTTTAGAGATGATTGATACCCATTTTTATAGGTAAACTCCACCAAATGAAAATAATCTTCCCATTTGGATGGTTTATCCATCACATACATCCTCAACATATCTTCAATCACTTGATTCACCCTCTCTTTTTTCCCATTTGACTCTAGATGATAGGTTGTGCTAAAGATCGGATGGGTCCCAAATCCTTTGAATGATCCTTTCCAAAATTTGATGTAAATTTTGGATCTTTGTCAGACACAATTGTCTTGGGTATACCATGTAGTCGAGCAATTTCTCTCATATAAATATCAACAATATTGGTTTTTTTGTGAGTGAGATTTACTGGAATAAAGTGGGAAACTTTAGTAAGCCTATCCACCACCCCCATGATGAAATCATACTGCTTGGTCGTTTTGGGAAGCTTGGTGATGAAATCCATTGTTACAACTTCCCATTTCCACTAAGGAATGGGTAATGGTTGTAGAAGACCAATTGGGTGTATGTGCTCAGCTTTGACTTTTTGACATTCCAAACACTTGGCAATAAAATCAACCTCTTTCTTCATACCTGGCCAATAATATTGGCTCTTGACAACTTTAATAGTCTTCTTGTAACCTGGATATCCAGCATAAGGAACATTATGCATTTTTTTAATATCAAAATTTTCAATTCCTGAGAATTTGGCACTTAAATTATGCCTCTGTACAAAAGAATTTCATCATCTTTTAACTCAAAATTCTCAATTTCCTACTGCAAAATATCTTTATGTAATTTTGTCTTTATTTCCATGTATTGTAAATATGATTCTGCAGCCTCTGAAATTTTTTCTTTCAAATGTCATGTGTACATGCAAATGGTTGTAGCATACATCTCATGCACTCTCATGTTGAGTGCATAAGCCACCTTGTTCTCTTTACCCTTAATATTCTTTATATAAAATTCATATTCACTAAGGAATTCTAACCACCTACTTTTCCTGGCATTTAGAGTTGGTTGTCCAAATAAATATTTCAGACCACTATGGTCTATCCTCAACTCGAATATTTTCCCCATTAGGTAGTGCCTCCACATCTTCAAGGCATGCATTATGGATGTCAATTCCAAATCATGAGTAGCATAGTGTCTTTCATGTTCCTTTAATTTTCTTGATTCGTAGCACACCACATGTCCATTTTGACTAAGAACTCCACCAAGTCCTTCTTTATATGCATATGTGCATACAATAAAGTCTTCATTTGGATCAACAATCCTCAATATTGGAGCACTAATCAACAAATACTTTAGGTGTTGGAAACTTCTTTCACAATATGATGTTCACTCAAACTTCACAACCTTCTTTTGCAAGGAAGTGATTGGGTGTGCAATATTTGAGAATCCTTCAATAAATATTTTGTAGCAACCTTCAAGTCCCATGAATGATCTCACCTCAAAGAAATTCATTGGTGTTGGCCACCCTTCAATGTATGGTATCTTCTCTAGGTCCATTGTTATTCCTTTCTCTGAAATTATATGCCCCAAGTAATGTATCTGCCTCTAGTAGAATGAGCACTTGCTCCACTTTGCAAATAGTTGATGTTCTCTCAATACTTGTAGCACCATACTCAAGTGTTGTTCATGTTCTTCTTTGGATTTTGAGTAAATAAGTATGTCATCTAAAAATTCAATGAAAAACTTATCCAAGTGTTCTCTAAAAATACCATTCATTAAACACATGAAGGCAGTCGGTGCATTTAATAACCCAAACGACACCATTGTGAACCCATAATGGCCATACCTTGTTATGAAGGCAGTCTTTCTAATGTATTCTTCCTTAATTATTACTTGGTGATAACCTGAATTGAAATCAATCTTAGAGAATACTTTAGCATATTTTAGTTGATCAAAGAGATCATCTATCCTTGGAAAAGGATACTTGTTCTTCACAGTTACCTTGTTCAACTGCCTGAATTCAATGCAAAGCCTCAAGGTTCCATGCTTTTTCTTCACAGATAATATTGGGGCACCCCAATGTGACACACTTGGGCATATATACCCCTTCTTTAGAAGTTCCTCCAGCTGCATTTGAAACTCCTTCAATTCTAGTGTACTCGTCCTATAAGGAGTCTTGGATACTGGGGCGGTTCCAGGCATCAAATTTATGGAGAAATCAATATCTCTCTTGGGTGGTAGCCCCGGTATTTCTTTAAATACATCTTCAAATTCTTTTAGGAATGCATAATATTTTATACTTGGTACTTTATCCTTAGGTGCCTCCTCCATATGTGTTGCAAATACTTGACATCCTTCCCTGAATTTTTTCTTCGGATGCAAAGCTAAAACTTCTCTAGTGGTTACTGCTCTTGGAATACCTTGAATAGTCCTAAGGTTCCCTTCTTCATCCAAGCAGTTAAAAGTATTATTCTAACAGTTTATAATAGCATGATGTTGGTCCAACCAATCCATACCGATTAGAAATTCATATGAACCCAAAGGTATGATATTCAAATCTTCCCTTGTGCTTAATCCACTCATGTCTATTGGGCATGCCTTAACCATCACATTAATCCTCCTTTTAATTATTGTAGCTAGTTGCACCAACCAAGGTTTACCAAGTTTGCTTCTTGGAAATTGAAATATTTCCACCATATTAGGATCTAGATAACTATGACTATCTCTTGAATCAATTAAAATAACAATGGGTTGGTTGTTGATATTACCTTCCACTTCAATCATATGTGACCAAAACTCAGTTCGCTTGTTATCCAAAGTTGCATAGATCCTAGTTACATTTCTACTTATGTCCTCCATTGTTTCAATTTGTTGTACATTGTGAATAGTCATCGTTTTTTCACCTCTGTCACTACTACATTGGGAGGAAATTATGATGAAATATTACAACGGTTTAGAAGTTCGTCATATTTTTTTTGCATTTTTTGTACTAAATTTATCTTTTTTTTTCGGGGTCCAAATGTTGGTCGCTCTAGAGACCAACATTCTAGGCTGGTCGCTTTAACGACGAATATTGGTCGCTCTAGCGACTAACCACCATTTAGTCACTCTAGCGACCAACAAGGGCACATGTGGGAATCAAACGGTCATTTGCGGCAAATCAATCATATATATATCCCAATTACGACAAATTTTCTATAGTTACGACAATCATTTTCTACAGTTGCGAAAATCATTCGGGTGTTCTGATGCAATGGTGTTCTGGTTTTTATGAAATCTTGATTTCAATTCTCTTTCAAGAAGAGAAACATTGAATTCATCAGACTCTACATAGTTGAAATTTTGAAGGTCAGTACTTAAAAAAATTCTGTGTGATTTAGTAATTTGGTGCTATTGAACTATTTTATGGTTTATTTTCACTCCTTCTAAGGGTTTAGAGGAAAAGGTTATAACCGCTAATCATGGATGATATTAGGGGCTAAATTTCGCTCATGGGCTAATTTTCCATGGTTTTTCCAAAAAAAAGATTCGCTATTTTAAAAATGATTCGCCCAAATTCTATGGGATAAAATTATTTTACCTTAAAAATCGCCAAAATTTTATAAAAATATATATATAATCCTTAGAAATTTGAATATTTTTACAAAAATATCTCCAAACATTTATAGTTGGCATATGAAGGATTAGTAAGATTCGCCAAGGTTTCTACATTTCAAAATAAATTTCCATCCTTAAAATCATCCCTAGCGCTAATTATGGATAAAAGATATATGTGTTAAGTGTTAATGGTAATACATACAAATATTAGGGGTTATAGGGGAAAATTATTAGGGGTTATATATGCTAGGGTTTTAGTATTTAAGTGATGAAGACGTTATAGGTATTTGGAAATAATGGGTTATAACTATTAAAAGTTAAATGAATTATAAACTAGATGAGGTGTTATGGGTTATAAATATTATAAAGGGTAGATATTAATGGTTAAGTGCTTACATGAGTTATGGTTAGGGAGGTTAGGGGTGATATTAGTTAAAGGACTTAAAGCGTATACATGTTTGGACTTATAGGGGTTTAGTTGTTAATAATTAGGTGATGTGTGTGTAATGGGTTATATGGGTGAGGGGTTAGATGGCATGGCAGTAAGGGGTTAGTGTTTTACGAATATGGATTATATGGATTTAGTGTTTTACGAATAGGGTAATATCGGTAAGGGTTAAAGAGGTTATGGTTTTAAGTGTTAGGAGTTATGATTTATAAGGATTAAAGGTTATAAGAGCTATTTGTTATGGCTTGGAAGGGATCAATGTTAGGTTTAGTAAAGTTTAAGGGTTACAATGGTTATAAGGTTTATGGTTTATAAGTTCATGTATTACGAGTTAGAGATGACAACTTATAGAATTAACAAAGATGTGTTATCATATTAAAGAGGATATATAAGCTATATGTGTTAAGACCTAGGGTCGATAAATGTTTGGGGTAAGGGGTTATAGGGGGTTATGAATTATAAGGTTTATATGAAGAAGGTTATCAAAGTTATGTGTTGTATTATGGTTTGTAGAGAATAGATGTGATATAATTTATAATATTTAGGTGTTAATGTTTATATGTGTAAGAAATTAAACATTATAGGGGTTAGGGATTAAATTGATTACAA
>ML779693.1:58820-134556 GCA_009831015.1 Picea engelmannii | reverse complement strand
TTTTATGGTCTCCACCAAGTTCGTGCTCTCTTCCTTTCCATCTTCTCCATGCCTATTGAATTATGTTACTACAGCATCCACGCCCATACAAAATATTATGCCTTCATCTTCATAATTGTAAGTTCCTTGGGAATCATCCATGTCTTGGTTTATTGATCTTCTTGTTGAATTATGCTTACATCGAATTATGTTCTTGGTTCTGCAAAATGTGTATGCAACATGATTTGTAAGGCTACAAGAATTTAACAAATCCATCATTTTATACAACATTTTGTTCTTCAGAATTTTATCATAAATAAAAAAAATTATGATTTCTTGTGAATTCTTCATATCTTGTTTTTTTTAATATTCTGGAGTGAATACATGGACTCTGCTATCCACGAATCCACATGACTAATTCTCGTGTCCCCCTTTCAAAATCTTTGAGCAGGAAAACTATTAATGGCATTACAGGGAAGAGAATTATGTTAGCTCGAGCATCCTAGTGTCGATGCTCATTCACCGTCTAATTATCTTCGAATTAGATCTTGACCGTTAAAATATTTCACCATGGGTCTAAGGTCTTTATTTATTCCCTTCAAACTTTTGTGGCCTCCAAAATACACTTTGCATTCCACCACCTTTAATTTTCTCCCATACTTACATATTTTTATTATTTCATTCATGTTATAACTTATGCCTCCTCCAAAAGGCACTGCGGTGTTCCACTGTATCCATTATACACCTATACTTAGTCATTTTCTCTAAGATCTCACTGCGGGTTCACGGTCATTTTATTTTGCTTCATCATCTCTGTGATATCATTCACACCCACGAAGTCTTGACACTTAGTCAAATTTTGAAGTTTCACTGCGGGTTTGGGGGATCCCATATTTCTTTTACTCTTAGAACTACATTCACCCATATGCCCGACAAATCCTTAGGACTTAGATGATTTTCCACTTCTTACCACGAGTTCGCGGTTCCACGGGGATACCATACCTCTTTCCATACCCCCGATTCTCTCCACACTCCGCGATAGCTTAACACTTAGACAAAATCCAAGTTCTTACTGCA
The DNA here is from genome assembly GCA_009831015.1 of Picea engelmannii. Lineage (NCBI taxonomy): Eukaryota > Viridiplantae > Streptophyta > Pinopsida > Pinales > Pinaceae > Picea > Picea engelmannii. The sequence continues at coordinate 133,500 of ML779693.1, read as the reverse complement.
TTTTCTTGGAACTGACAATTGGCCTACCACATGGCTCCACATCACCTACCAACTGTCATCTCATCCTACATGTACCCGCCACCATGGCAGTACACATCTTTCTTCTACCACATCAGCTGACACGTGATCTCCACGTCATGTTGATGTCATTGTACGGAAAAAATACCCAAATTCTTCTGATTTTGCTTACTTCGAAAAATCACCTAAATTCAAAATTTATTTCTCGAATTTCCATTAAAATTTGGAGATTTTAATTCTTGGTTCATTTCTTGCCTTACTCATGAATTCTCCAAGAATTTCCACCGCAGAATTGGGAACTTTTGCCCAATTTTTATCATGGGCATTCTGCAATTACTTCTATGGCCTCCATTAGAGATTGTAATTACACTCGATAGAGCCAAATTGGGGTATGTACATATAAATTTGACTCCCTACTCTTCAAATTCATCTCTTACGCATTGAATCCGTCTTGAATTACTTTGCGAAAATTGGGGCTTTTCCCAATTTCGCCTCAATTTTTTCATGGGCGTCATGGCCACTCTGTAACTTCAACTTTCGGCCATCTGCGTGCCCAAATATGCTAAATTATAGACTAAATTTGCTTATACTTAATTCTTGGGCTTAGTTCTTCCAAATTATTTGCAAAATTCCTTTAATTTCACTGCAATAATTTTATTGAATAGTTTGTAGACATCTTATGATATTTTGTCAAATAATTTTCCTACATAGTTTACAAATCTCAGCTCTTCCCTCTATTAATTGGCTCATGCAGGCTCAGTGTTGAAAACTAGGCTCTGATACCACTTTGTAGCGTCCCCGACCACCCAACCTGGGCCACACCACATAAAACTCTCCCAATTACAGCTCTGATGTCATTTTGTAGCATCCCCGAACTCTTAGCTCGGAAATGCCACACGAAAATTTCCCGAACTCTGATACCATTTCAGTAACTAATATACTTCTACAATTCCTCAAATTAATGCGGATAACAACATATGTATACAAATATAGCATATACAGAAAAACTAATAAGAATAATTGAATAAATAATAACATAACAAATAAATTAACACAAAGTAAACACTTATCTTTAGTAAAAAGAATACTAATTGCATGTAGACCTTCCATGCTCCTCCCATCCTTAGACCTCACCGCTCATAAACTCTCAGCAATGGGTCACCCCCGAGCTGGGGATAAATTCCACATGGGTAAAGGATTTATAACTAGGCTAAGGTCTCTTTAACAGCATACAAACTCAGACATAGGTGCCAACTCAAACTAACAACCTACAGTCCCTCATTCCCCACATGTTTTTTCCACCCCAGGAAGTGAGCCCCTTCTCTGCTCAACAGGCTTTTGGTTGCCCCACTTCCCTTCATAGGCTTCAGCAACAGGTCGGACAGGAAGTCTCAGAGCCCTATCGTTGCAGTTTGGCACCTTGGGAAATCAATTCCCAAAAGTTCTCTCACCTGGAGAGAATGCTCACAGGCCTGACAACCCACTTCTTCAATGTCCCAAGAGCCTGACAACCCGTCTTTTCAGTCTAGCTCCAAATCTAACCAAGGTCCTGGTACAAGAACTGATACGGATACTAGCATCATGAAGGTACCATTGACAACAATGAGGTGAGGTTTGGATAATGATCGAATGGTGGATGAATGGGCTAAAGTTCCCAAAAATTACATGCATGTTCCCAACTTGACACTTTTCATGGTTGGAAATTACATGGGCCACACATGGGTTCCCTCACATGGTGATACATTTCTTCAACATAAGGACTTGGAATATATTTAAATATCCATACTTTATACTTTACACATTTTTGGGAATATTAATAAAATATTCCTTTGGGCTTAACTCCCCTAGCTTAGCCCCTTTTTCCCCAGACTCTTAGCCCCCCTTTCCCATTCTAGTGGAGTTTAGCCCCCCATACTCGTTTACATGGTTGGTCTACAGCAGTGAAGTGTTTTCATTAAAACTGAGTGTGATCGCATTTTTACGAAAATAGGCTCGTTGGCTTTTCAGCTTCTGGCTCACCAACCCAATAACCATACAGACACTCTGGCCTCAAAATACATTCATACAAAGGCACTATGGCCCCAAAGTATCCTAGCTCATCATCCTATATGTACAATTACATTTATATTTACAATGGGGTTCGGCCTAGGGGTATTACAAAGGGGGTTGTAGAAGCGAAAAAGTAACACTCTAGGTTTCCCCAATCATAGTGATATTCGACTAGAAAGGAGAGTGGATGTGTATTTTCTTCCAAGGTGGTAGAAGAGAATCTGTTGAAATTATATCGATGGGGTTCAAAGGGAGGGGAATGGGTATGGAAGAAAGGAAATGTAGAGTTGGGGTCATACAATATTTCAATGACATTGGAATTCATTTTTGTTGTTTTATGAAATCACTATAATTGTTTGTTGGAGTTTGTGAAGGTTGGAGGCAGACAAGGCGTGGACTCACCTTGTTGACCATGCATCTGTCACAATGAGGGCCTATGAAATTCTTGTCTATCATCCTTCATCTTCCTCTTCTTCTAAACCAAACTTTGCTCAACATGATTGGGCCAATTATAAATAGTCTTTATGTTGTTTGAGTTGGAGGCAGGGGATATTGGGAAGTGCACTAAAGGGACATATAGTTATCTTGAGAACCCACTGGAATGCATGACTATGTCAATATATTGGGTTGTTCTCAAAAAAATTGTTTGACGTTTGTCACACAGTCCACATTGGTAGTGGTGGAAGATCTAGTGATCCCAGCGAGGATCAATGTCTTTTCCATTTCTAATATATGCTAGTGGGGGGAGTGACATGGACATGATCCATGCGCTCCAACAATATAAAGGCGTATTTTTCCATGAGATCGAGAGTGTTGTGCTCAAACACAAAGAGGATTGTCCACTAGAAATCGTGATCGACATTGGAGTTAGGTATTACAAGGGCTGTGGCGAGACCATTAAAGTACATATCATGGAACTTGTTGGCTACGTGGTTCTCTTCTCTTCTGGAGCACACAAAATCATTTCCTCATACGATGATTCTACAGTAATTTTCCTTTGTGGTGAAGATGGCATTGCCTATTGGGTGAAATTTTCATTTTGTGGCAGGGTGAAAGACAAAAGCGTGAGCGTGGATACCTGTGATCTCATGGTGGAGCAGCAGAGCAAAAATAAAATTTAGGAAAATCCTTGAGCACTAGAAAGATATCTGTATTGATTCGTTATGTTATTCATTCATACTAAGAGGAATTCAATCCCTGAGATATGACATCTTCTTCTTGTCGTCTTGTTCAACAGGGCGCTGATGTCACAGCATTTTGTTGAGATGATTTTGATCGTTACTTTGTACCTATTATTGTCGCGTTGTTGACATGGAGTCAAGGGGGAGGTGGAAGGTCGTGTAGGACCTGACATGGATGTTCATATGGGAACACGTCGCATTCATATGTATTATATTGGAATGTCTAATGCCTGAAACAATATCTATCAGGCTACAGCACTAAGGAGGGTTAGAATGTTGTGGTTGATAGATGGATAATGTGCAACACGCTTTACTGGTATGGTGACATGCATTATGAAAGCACCTAGGAGGGTTAGCATGTTGTGATTGATAGATGGATAATGTGCAATAAGCTTGAGAGTTATGGTGACATGGACTATGAATAAGATAAGACATTTCAATGGCATGTTGGTGTGGGGTGGTAGAGGCTCTGATATGAGAATGTTAAGCTTGACAGTTATGGTGACATGGATTATGAATAAGATAAGACATTTCAATGGCATGTTGGTGTGGGGGTGGTAGAGGCTTTGATATGAGAATGTTGAGCATGGTAGAGTGGAATGGGAAAATCCAAAGGGAGAAATGGATTGGGCGGGGTTACAGGCAGTGGGCAAGTTATGGGATCATGTGCTAGAACTTGTCATTGTTGGGGAATGATGGGTGTACATGTTGGTGTATATCATGTTCTTGGTTGCATGATCTAGCATGGCTTCAATCAAAATGACATTGAACTTATTCAGTGGGATTTGTTGGGATCGTTCGTTGTCAACAGTATGATGTGGAAGCTCAAATAAAAGTGCCATAGTGACACGTCTAATAGCACATCCATATGTCATCTTGGAAATGCTTCTTCCATTCCAACATGTAGATAAGAAGCTCATGTACCTTATCTTTAGGAAAACATACTTCAATGCTCAATTTGAGAGCTTTAGTGCAATTAACTTCAAATTATGAATTATTGGGTGCACAACTTTTTCTCCACATGTGCTTAGGGTTGAGGATAGAAATCCTTAATTTATTATGTTTGGGTTTAGCTTCAAAACTTTGTTTTTCATGCTTATGCTACCTCTCATATCTTCCATCCAAGGTTGACATAAGAAAGCCTTATATCCTAGACCTTGTGTATCCATAACATAAAAATCATGTTTATGATCAAAAGCCCCTACCTAAATAGTAAACATTTTGCAACATACCATGTACCATTTTTGGTCTATTATTTCTCATGCTCAGAAAGCAAAGAAGAGTAGCGAGAATCAAGGAAAACCAATTTCATTCCAAAACATTATTGTGGTAACATTGTGTTAGCACCTTGATCTACCATGGCACATGAAACTAGTTCCATTGAAAATTATAGGAACCATTGTAATTGACTTGATTATTGTTTTTATTGTTGTTGGTCCATGTTTTTCAACAAGATCCTTGTGTACGTCAAGCTCAAACAAAGAAGCCAAAACATAAATTTAATTCTTCAACTTGTGTCTCTTTATTTTTCTACAATAGTGTTCAATAGCAAAGTCTCGTGGGGAGGGTGTACATCTGATGACTCTAAGGTGGTATTGGTGGTTTCATGTACATCTCTATAAACTTCATCAATATCTCTATTATTTATAATGTTAGAAACAATATTCATACCTTGTTGTGATATGCATGCAAGAGTTGCAAGAGAAATAGCAATTCTCAAGATGCATTTTAGGCATTTCGACAACCATGTGGACTGGTGTGCACAACAACACAAACATAAGCTCTAGGGAGACTAGAAGTTGTACTATCACATTTGAAAAAGGAACCACTTCGATATTATTGACGCTCTTTTGAAAAACCTAGTACAAGGCAGAATTGTGATCATTGAGACCACATAACGTACATACCATTTCATTTGCATTATCAAAAAGAAAATTTGCTACAATGTGTCCCCATATACCACATAAATCACTTTCCTTTTACCTTGATTATGACTTGTGAGTTTTAGGTCTTCCTTGTGTCTATGCTTGCATTGCATAGATATTTCCCTAATTTAGAGGTGCTACATTGTGATAACCTAATCTAGGACATTCTCTAAGGATCTAAGGCTATAGCATCATGTTAAATTGTAGCAATTGTATCAATTGCATTGGGGATATTATATTTATATAATATTACTACAATGGGAAAAAATGATTAGGATTTGGAGGTACCTTTGGTGAATGCAGAGAGACAAACAAATCTATAGTCGGTTTGTCAACATTGATCAAGTGCGCTTTCCCCACGATTAGCATGCAACAATTGTGTTGAATGTGTTTCCATCTAGTATGGATGTAGAAAAAATTATCTAGTCTTAAATATGCAAAGTTATTATTATGTTGAGGAAGGGGAAAGAGGAGAGTTTTCATTCTTCAATGGGCATTCCTCTTTCAAATGATTATGTCAATAGTAGTGACAAGATTTCTTGTGGTTTTCAGAGCATGCACTAGGTAATCTGATGCTACAAGTTTTGGATATGTTGTTCTATCCTAGAGGTTAATTCATTAGTTGGTGTGGGATTGTTCAATGCTCCATCATAGCCCTATGAAATTATTCATAATATCTCTTAATAATATTTGGGTGTCAAACCTTGTAATATGATGCACCTTGTAAGAGGGAGGAGAATAGCAACAATTGAATGTGTTTTTCCTCTAGAATGTTGATTCTACTTCTCTCAAATCACTCCCATACCCTATGTTCAAAATTAGCTAAAGTTTCACCTCGTTTCCATCAAATGTTCATGAGCATGGGGATGCATTCTTGCAAAAACTTATCTATTGCCTCTTAGAACGTAGTGAAAGCAAGTTGTAATTTGCCTTCCCAATGAATTTTTTGACTTGTAAGCATGCTCTTGAAATAGTTGATCACAAATGCATATGTTCGACTAGCTTCTTGAAGAAGTCCCAAGTAATATCCATGGTGATCATATATGTCCATCTCCCAAACCCTTGTATGAAAAAAAAATTAGCAAGCAAAAGATTGCTTACAACCATTCTGGGTTGCAACATGCATGGTAGTCCCCTAGTACCAAAACTATAAATAGGGAAATGTGTAGGAAATGAATTAGAATCTTTTTTAAACTATGAATAGATCATGGAGGTATGCATTGGTGGATGAGAAAGTGGAATCTCTATCCCTAAGGATGTACATTCTTCAAAGATGTCATCGTTGGATCCTTTAATCATTTTTTTCTAAAACTATGCACAATTATTCTACTAATGAAGCCTTTGTGGGAGCTAATAGAGTAAGGTCCAAAGTTGGTTGCACAGAAAGAGTCAAACAAAACAAGCATTGTAGAAAGTCAAGTGAAAATAATTTCAAGTGTGATAATAACTTTTGTGCAAAGAGAAATCATTGCATTGCACATAGAATAACTAGTTGTTGGTCTTGAGATCTCAAAGCTCTCTGATGCAGACCCCCTACTCTCCCTCGGGGCTACGCAACCTCTCGGTCTAGGATCGATCGACTTCGGGAACTGAATCAGCTCACAGGTTCGCACTGAACCCCTTATATTTTCTCCATAGGTCAAAGTCCTTATCCTCGGGTATGAAATCCCCTTTTCAGGAGTTTATGAGTACCCGCAGAGTCCTCCATGTGACCCTAGTCAAAACCGTGGGCTTAAACCTTTGTCCCCCGCTCACTTCGGAGCTTCAGGGTTCGTGTTTTCTTGACACACCTGACCCCAAATCTGCCGAAATCCAAACTCGCGAACACACACTGACCATATCTATGGTCCACACTCCTCACATAGCCAACGACTGCGATCTACTTCGGGACTTTGATGTTCGGGAGTTTCAAACACTCCAAATCCCTTTATCTCTGAAGTGCTCCATACTCGGAGTTACAGATCGAGCACCATGTTCTCTTCTTGATCTAAGGTTGTGATCTACTTCGGGACTTCGGCTATTTTCACTCCTTAACACCCCAAATCCTCCAATTCACGAACTTCTGAAGGAACTAATGGCTAACTACTGCGCAACTTATCCCAGATCTGACAGTCTGGAATGATTTTTCTTCCTCCTGAAGGGATCTTGATCGTTACTTTGAAAAACCTTAAAGGGTTCCTCCCTTTTGAAGATTTCTCCCACTAACTTTTTGGAACTTGTCTTTCCTCTGAACCCTTAACTCTTTAGATGGCTTTCCTCGACACTTAGTTGAATTCCGGATCTTTGCACGCCTTACAACAGATCTTTGCATGCACTTTTGTGAGCAATTTCTCGAACTACTCCGCCTGAGATTATGAGTCAAATACTTTCTCGATGCACTCCTTGTGGACTATATGCAAACTTTTCATACAAATTCTACATTATCTCTCCTAAGCTCTGATTCAAACCAGACTCTATCAACGCACTCCTTGTGTAGCTCGTGGAAGAGAAACAATTGAAACTTATCTAATGTTTTGCAGATTCATACATTCAATAGGATAACTCATGCTTTCTTCGGTGTAATTCATGCATGCATGAAAACAAAAAATAACTCAGAACCGAATGTAAACAGAAAGCCTACCATTCACTCAGATAGACAAGCAATAGCGATGCATGCAATTGGATCAATATTTCTCTGTTATATTCATCTAAACCTACATGAGATATAACAACATTCAACAACTTCTAACTAATCTCAACAACAACAATAATCAACTAATTGGTAGCTACTATCATATTCAGCAGCCTAATCTCCAACAGCCTCATTTGGGTATACAACACCTCTACTTAGACCAAAGGGCTCCTAGGGTTCTCTCTGACTACCTATCTTCTCGAAGTAAAAAACTAACTACCACTTAAGCATCGTTACATTAAATTCTAAGAGTGAAAATCCCAAATCTCGCGCGATTGTTCAGCTTCCAAGCGTTTTGGTCTTCTTTAATCATTTGTTCAAAAAAGATTTGCAGGAAACACCAGCGTTTAAGACTCCAAAATAATTCAAAAGGCGCACTAGGGCACTGAGTTGACTCTCCATGTGTTCTTTGTTGATGATGCTCCTGCATCATACTCCCCTAGACAAAAATTGATGGACTCTTGTCCATGAGCTCATGCACTAAATTCCCATGCTTCTGGATATCAGCTTCCTTTACCCAACTGGCATCTTCTATTGGGTGTCCTTTCCACTTCACCAAATACTCCAAATAAGTATGTCTCATGGTCTTCTTAGCAATCCTTCGATCAATGATCTTCTCCATCTGTGGATTTTCTTCTACAAGCATCTACTTCTCCCACTAAATCGCTTTCTGATCTTCTGATTCTTTTGTGTCATATTCCCTATAAGGATACATGTTTGAAACATTAAATATGGGTGATATATGCACATCCTCTGGCAGCTCTATCTCATAAGCATTGGCACCAAATTTCTTTAGGATATTGCATGGTCCTATCTTCTTCAGCTTCAATTTTTTATATGTTCCTCTTGGGAACCTTTCCTTCCTGAAATGTGCTAAAACTTGATATCCTACTTCAAATTAAAGGTCTCTCCTATGATGATCAACTCTGCACTTATACTCTCTGCCACTTTTCTGCAACTACTCCTTGATTTGATTATGAAGCTTCTGCATTTTTGCAGCGAAGTCTTCTGCTCCAACGCTTTTGAATTCACTCTGCTCTAGATCTCTCAATTTTGCTACTCCTCTTGGTTTCATTCCATACACTATCTGGAATGGACTATTTCCTGTACTTATGTTTACTGAGTCATTGTATGCAAACTCTGCTTGTGACGGAATTTGATCCCACTGGTTATGATGTTTAGTGACCAAACTCCTTAGCAAATCTCCTAAGCTATGATTTACCACCTCGGTCTGTCCATCCGTTTGAGGGTGATATGTTGAACTAAAAGACATTTATGTCCCCATCTTTTTCCATAATGTCCTCCATAAATGACCAACAAATTTAGTGTCCCTATCTAAGACAATACTCTTGGGAAACCCATGAAGTCTCATAACTTCCTTGAAAAACAAGTTTGCAATGTTTGTTGCATCACTAGTCTTGTAGCATGGGATAAAGTGTGTCATCTTTGAGAATCTATCAACCACAACAAATATGGAATCACTTTCCTTTTGGGTTCTTGGAAATCCTAACACAAAACCCATGCTTATTGCATCTCAAGGCCTATCTAGAATAGGCAATGGCTGATACAATCCATTGTTCTGCTTCTTTCCTTTTGCAAACTAGCAAATCTTACATTTGTTTACAAAATTCTTCACCTCTGCTCTCATACCTAGCCAATAGTATGAATTTTTCAACTGTGCAAATGTCTTGTCATGGGAAAAATGCCCTACTAGTGTTACACCTCAAAATTACTCACTTCGATAGTGTCGCAAGTGTCATCATTATAAGTGTTATAAGTGTCGCATAGTGTCTGCAAGTGTCGCATATTGACTACAATTGTTTCAAGTGTCACAAACATCATACTTCCATCTTGCCCATGTCGTGCCTCTAACGACATCACACATACACTTAAGACACCTCAAAGGCTAGTTTGGAAGAAGAGAAATCACTTGACAGGAAGTACAAGCCTTTTGCCATTGGAAAAAACACTCAAAAACTGAATTTTGGAGAGGAGCACTCCCCTACCCATTGTCAGGGAGTGTTGGCACTCCCTGAGCCTCTTTGGGGGAGTGTTTGAGCGCCCTGTGCACCCTTTTGGGGGAGCGCTACCCCTTTTCTGAGAAAATTTTGGGTTTGTTGAGGCAAATCAGGGAAGAATCCCTCAATTCCTTAAGGTGGTTTGATTCGAATAGATGATCAAGGCATGATCTTAGAGAAGATCCTCAACTGAAGGAGAGAAATCCTCAACTTATCCCAAATATCTCTCAAGTGGTTGGACCTCTCCAAGGTTATATAAGGAGGCCTTCTCATGGTGAAAGGTACAATGGAGATTGGGAATTACATAAAACTTATGATATCATGAGTGAGATGTCATCAAAGCAATCAGTGGAGATTACTTGAACAAAGGGGTTGGACAAGGAGAACTGGAAGAAGTTGTTGCACCTTCATTCAAAGGATTGTAAGTACTTTTACTTGTTCTCATTAAATAATCAATGCTTGGCCTGTTTCTTTCAAACTTGTGCTTGTTCTATATGAGTTTGTTTGCAGTAGATGGATTTATGATTGAGCTAATCTCAGTAGAGTAGGAAGTCCATTGTATCTTTGTTTGTCTTACAGGATCTATCAAGGAGCTTAGGATCGAAGCTCAGCCAGGATTTTGCAAGGACAAATGTCGCTAATAAGGTACATATCTTTCTCCTTCTCTTTCATTCATTAGCTTTATAGTATCTAAAAGGAAGTCAGTGTCCATGTTAAGCACTTTTCTATCTTGGTATTAGGAGTCTAGATACCAAGAGGGAATCCACTTGTCCGCAGGGGGATTCACCTACAACAGAAATCGGTGACTCCACTAGGGAGGAGATCTGATTTTTGTTTCCATTCCCAAATATTGTTTTGACCCTTTGCCCACTGATTTGATCTTCTCCACATTGTCTTTTTATTCTTATATTTGTTTGATTGCCTCATTATGTCATCAAGATCACCCTAATTGACTGAATTTCCTTCATTTTTTTGAGTTTTTTGACATTTTTCTGAGTTTTTGGAGCAGAGAGCTCCCCCCCTGTTTCTTTCAGAGCGCTAGAACTCCCCTGTAGCCTTACACAAAGAGTTGGAACGCTCTGGTGCCCCTTACACCAGAGCGCTACCGCATTTTTGTGAGAAATTCTCCATAATTTTCATCTTCTGAAGTTATTTCTAGGTTTTGGCATTTGCTCAGGGTCCCATACTCTCAGTCCATCTTGATATTGGCTTTCAAACACACTTATTTTTGATAATTCATCCTCTTTTGTTTGGTATTTTGACATCTTCTTTCCTTGCCTTGAAGCCACTCTTTTTCTTTACTGACCTATAGTTAACGTGTTGTTTTCTTCTCCTTTATCTGACTGAGTGAAAACTTTTGTGAGGCAATCCAAAGGTCTGTGAACTTTTCATTTGATATTTGAGGTCAACTTTCCATCATTTCTATTTTGTTTGAGTTTTTTGGTTCTTGTTTGCAATTTGGTTATCTTTGTCCTTCTTATCTATTTCACGACGAGAGTGTATTTTTTGTTTTGTGTGAAGTTTTCTTCTGATTGTTTAATCTTGAAGTCTGATTGACATTTAGAAGTCTTGCATCTGATTATCATTCACATATAAGAAAAACGACATATTTTAGTGATTGGTTTGGATATTAGAAGGCATTTTTGAAATTTTTAGCATTGCATCGGATTTGAGTGAGAAACAAACTGATTGAGGACATTACATATTAGTGTTTGATAGTGAAAACAACTTTCTCTCTTTCCCTTAAATAGCCATTCATCGAAAGAAATGATTGCTTATCATCTTCTTGTGCATTTTTGGGAATTGATTCATCATACCATCGGTTTCATTGTCATACACCCTTTGAGTAAAGAACAGCCATAAAATCAACGCTAATTAAAAATTATCTAGAACATTTTTATTTTTAGGATCTTCCACCAACATTAGACTAGGATTAGCACTTTGGATTAGGCTGTGAGTACAACTCTCCAAAGTTTTCAAAATGAACATTAGCATCCTGGGATAGGGAGAGTCAAATCCAATTGTCGTATAGGCTTTCTGGGATCCCCCTCTCACACAAGGGTTAAACACGAGGTCGCATTCGGGTGAGTTACGGAGATTATCCCTCTGTGGTTCAATTGTTTGTAGTGTTCGGATCGTATATTGGGGGTCACTTGAAGGTATACCAATGATTATGTGTGGGAGCCTCTCGAGTTGATTTCGGACTTGTTATCATGCCGATACGTTCATATCAAACTATCAACTGTACCCGCCCAGGGGCTGACTACGATTTGGTGTCTGTAGTTGTCGCAATCCTTAGGTACTTACACGAGGTGATAGTGAAGGGAAGTATCACTGAACCTGGGACAGACATTGGTCAAACTCACTCGGGCTCCTTGGAGGGTAAATCCACAATTGTTGCATGGAAGCTTGCACCAAGGTGAAAGTTCGTTAAGCAGGTCACCATTGTAACTGTTCCACCATATCCTAGCCCCTTCTTGACTTGATCACGCAACGTTGGATTTCATCACCAACTAGTATGATCATTGAGAGAAGTTTTGTTTGCTTGGTTTTGATTCCTAGATTTTATTAGCGTATGTTGTTTCTTTTTGTTAGTTGGCCCTAGATTTTCAGCGTGTATTTTTATTCTCCAAAATTGAGCCTGTAGATGATAAAGGTATTTGTCGATCACATAGGATGAAAGGGTTTCCTCTAGAAGGATACCAACCCTTACCTCCTAACCCTCTAGAAGACAACTATCGTGGAGAGGTAGAAAATCAATCTGACGCTAGGAGTGTTGTTTCTCCTCCGTTAGATAACTCAGAAGGCGCTTTGGTTACGGTTGAGAATCCCACTCCTCGCACTACATCTGTGTCGGTAACCCCTCTCGAACCACTTTTGCTTCGTTTAGACTCCCTTGGGAACGCCATAGACGAAGAGGTCCCACAGTTACCTACGAGAGATTTTACCGAGACATATATGGGATCCACAGAACCAACCTTCGGTGATGACTATAGGACTCATGTTCATCCTACCACTACAGTAGATACAAATCCCACACCTGCTAGTTCTGTATGGAGGACTTCATCAGGACTCTATCTCTATGAGCATTTTGAGTCCTTTCGACAACCCTTTAATCTTCATGACCCTCCTGTAGAAAGTGGACCATCTGGTCAAACTATGAATCACCCCATCGATCAGGTCATTAACCCTACTGTTGCGTCGGTACAATTCTATCCTAATGCTGGACTCATCACCTCTACTAATTCCCAAGGAACTTCTATCCCTACCCCTGCTTTTAAAAACTTTCACTCTACAGCTCCACATGTTTCACACGATCCTGTTGGGACATATTTTCACCCGAGAATGCAGACCCTTGCCAACCAAATACAACCGACTGGAGGGAAACCACCATCTAGCGTACCTGTCCCTCATGGAAGACCACCATCCTATGGCGCTCCTACCCCTCCTGGGGGACAACCCCCTTTTCCTGTTCTTCCCCGAGGGCAACCTCCCTTTGCCAGTCACACCCTGGTCGTTAATCCACCACTGGCAAGGGGCAACCTTCGTCTACTGGAAACCCTTCACAATCCTAGGGAGTATATTCCGGAGGCACATTTACCCAACCCCATGTTGGGGGGCACTTATATCATAACCCACAAGGAGGAGTATTAAATCATGTTCCTTCCAGACCGTCTTATGGACAACCTTATCCGGGCGACATCCCAAACACCACTTGGAGTCCTCAAGGACAACAACCTTATCCTCCCCATGGGTCTAATGTGTATATGCCTTTGGGATCTACTCCTTACCCTCCTCAAGGGCACAATGTTCATCCTCTTTCTAGGCAAGAAAATCACCCGGCTTATAATGCTTAGAACCCACCAGGTTATGCAAATGTTTCTCAACCATCATCAAATCCTGCTTATCCTGGCCAGCAACAACCGTATGTAGGAGGTCCTACTGGTTACAACTATCCACCTAATCTATTTTATGGTCCTACTAGTGTTCCTATGCCACACCAGTATCATCTGCAAATTATCGACAATTACCTTTCCTTACGACTCTGGATCTCCCAGACTTGTCTCGGTTAACTAATGATCCTATTTTTCATTCACTTTTTTGGCCAGTTATTCCAGCTAAAGTTCCTTCTGATATTCTGAAATTTGACGGAAAATCTGGCGAAGATCCAAATAACCATGTGATGACTTTCCATTTGTGGTGTTCATCAAACTCCCTCATGGATGATTCTATACGTTTGCGTCTTTTCCAGCGAACACTTATTGGCTCTGCAACAAAGTGGTATATCAAACTACCACATTCTTCTTTTCATGATTTCAACTCCCTTGCCATGTCTTTCCTCATGCACTTTTACTAACCTATTCACTACGAGACATGTACTGAACTCTTGACCTCCCTTCGTCAAACTAATTCCGTGCATATCTCTGACCATATTCATGACTAGAGACGACGACGAAGGATGATCAAGGTAATCATTCCTGACATATTATTGGCAGAATGGTTTACTAGATCACTTTTATCCCCGATCTCTCGCGATGTCACTATGGGTGGCGTGGTCACCGAGGAAGAAACCATTGCTCGAGATCAGTACTTAGATTTGGTTTATTCACAATCTGGTACTTTGTATGATTTGCTTCCAAATGTTGCTCGAGCTAATACTGATCCATCAACGTCGTCATCCTCATCTCATGCGGATGGTGTTATCGGTTCCGTCAAAAATCAATCTACTTCCCAATCAACCACACTCTCCTCTACCTCCCCCCAAACTCAGATCTCTAAGGTGAATGCAGTTCAATCTCCCTTCACAACAATTCAGAAGTAAGAAGAAGACAAAAAATAAATCAAAAAATACTAATAACAATGAACAACCAAAATATCAAGCTCAAACACCTGCTACCAAAAAGCAGCCACAACGAAAACTGAAATTCACGTCTATTATTTGTGGTGACGATCACTACACTCGAGACTGTCCATGTTGCAATGAAGTGGCCAAAATTTTCCAGGGAAATTCACAACCCACTTTGCTTACTCAACCTTTTCCACAGCAGCAATCCATGGTTTCTCAAACCCCCTCTCCTAGGGGCAGTTCTAGCCATCCTCATGATGAGGCCTCGACGAGTGCACATATTTATATGTTTAATGGGATTGATTTGAACACTCGATCTAAGACATACGACACACCAGGTAACCCTGACAAAGGAAAAGACATTGACGGTACTGGTACTTTATCGGATCCATCACCGTCCTCCGTTAGTCCTCCATCAGTTAATCCTCCGTCTAGACCACTTCATATTGAGAAACCTATGTTCGACTCTAAATTACGCCCTCCTAAGAGCACTATCTACAAAGCTACCTTTAATCCTAGTTCACGTGCTGCCCAGAACTACAACATTGTTGAATATTTGGCTCAAGCACCGTGTGCTATGTCTCTGTTAGAAGTTCTACAGCACTGCCCCAGTCAACGTAGAATGCTCTTGGCTGCTATTGGCATTGTTGATCCTGAGTCGTCCAACCATATCATGTTTAACTTGGACAATTATGCGTCACGACTCTCCCACCAACTTGCTTTCCAAGTTGTTGTTGTTCTTCACAATCAACAAATCCACCGAACTATTATGGATGAGGGAGCCTCAACTTGTGTCATGTCTTTAGCGTGTTGGAAAAGTTTAAAATCACCCGCACTTAACAAATCCCCAACGATGTTACGTGCCTTCGATGGGCAAGGTTTTCATCCCCATGGGATTTTACAGTCCTTTCCCATCCAATTGGGTAGAAAAATTGTCACTATTGATGTCGAGGTAGTCGATGCTCCCCTCGATTACAACTTGTTACTTGGAAGAAGTTGGTTTTATGCTATGACTATCGTTGCCTCGTCGGTCTTTCGAAGTGTACAATTTCCTCATCAGGGAAAAATTGTCACTGTTAATCAGTTGGATTTCTGCATGATTGATGCTCGCACTCCCGCTACCAACAATATTCCTTTCTTGGGAGACCACAAGATCACATATGAAAGCATTGGTGTTGGCTTACTGAAATATTCTAGCTTCATGGGTACCTTCCCTACACCACTTCCACCGACTACACATCATATTTCCACCATCGATATGATTTCGACCACGGCTTATCAATCTTTGGAATCATCTGACCCTTGGATTGTACCTAGTCCGTTGGAATTCGATGCACTAGGTGACACCGTTCCACTTAGTCCAGCCGAAACATCATACGTTTCTATCCAATCCGCACTTTTCTGTCTTGGTCTTAGGAGTCTAGAGACCAAGAGGGAATCCACTTGTCTGCAGGGGGATTCACCTACAACAGCTAGACCTCCACTATGTTTTCCCTTCAATAGATTTTCTCTCATTGAACACTTTGGTATGCACAACTGGAAACCTTTAAACAAAAATCCATATTGAATCATATACTTTGTACACTGACTTTTGTCTCTGATCACAGGATTCGTACATGCTTCATATGCTTCTTTAAAATATAGATCATCACAATACATCTCCTTAAGGTGTTCAAACCCTAAGGTCTTCTCTTGGAATTCCTGCAGAATTAGACATCTTCTTCTCAATGCATCAACAACTTTGTTAGCATTACAAAAGATATGTTTAATGAAAAAAGTGAAATTTTGTGTAAACTCTATCCACTTAGCATGTCTTTTATTTAACTTCTCATGTCTAGTTATGAATTGTAAAGCTTGATTATCGCTATACAAAACAAATTCTTTTGGAACAAGGTAGTGCATCCATTTCATCAAGGCTTGAATTATTCCATAAAATTTCTTATCATATGTGGAGTACTTCTTCTTAATGTCATTCGGCTTCTCACTGAAATATGCAACAGGCCTATTATCTTGGCTCAAGACTTCTCTAATTACAACTCCACTAGCATCACACCTTACTTGAAATGTCTTCCTGGAATTTGGAAAGACCAGAATTTGTCATTCTGTTATCTTCTCCTTCAATATATTGAAACTTTTATCAGCCTCTTTTTTCCACTTAAAGGACTTATGCCTCTTCTTCATAGTATCCAATATTGGTGCACAAATTCCACTGAAATTTCTAATGAACTTCCAATAGAAACTTGCTAATCCATGGAAGCTTATCACCTCAAATATGCTTCTTGGTGATGGTCATTCCTTGATTCCTCTCACCTTTTCTGGATCCATATTCAATTCATTTGAAGAGATCACAAAACCCAAATAAATGAGTTATGTCTTCATAAAAGAGGACTTCTTCAGATTTATCAACAACTTCTCCCGTTGTAGTCTTCTCATCACTAATGTCAGATGTCTCAAATTCTCTGCTTCATTTTTATTGAAGACTAATATATCATCTAGATATACAATCACAAACTTACCAATGAAATCTTTCAATATCTCATTCATCAATCTCATAAAAGTACATGGGGAAATTGTTAGGCCAAATGGCATAACAAGCCACCCATACAACCCTTCATTTGTATTGGAGGTTTTTTTCCACTCATCACCTTCTCTCATCCTTATCTGGTGATACCCACTTTTCAAATCTATCTTTGAAAAAAAAAATGCTCCACTTAAACAATCCATTAAGTCATCCATACTTGGAAAAGGAAATATGTACCTGATGGTGATCTTGTTTATGTCTCTTGAGTCTGTACACATTCTCCATCCTCCATCGTTCTTCGGACTTAACACAGTTGGTACTATGCATGGGCTCAATCTTTCTCTAACTAGACTCTTGTTTAATAAATCCTGGACTTGTCTCTTTACCTCCTCATTCTCTTAAGGTGTCAATCTGTATGTTTCTTTGTTCGGAGGGCTTGTTCCTGGTATTATATCAATGTGATGGTTGATACTCTTGATGGGTAGAAATGAATTAGGTAATTCATCCACTACTATGTCAAAAACATTCTCTAATAGCTCTTGAACTCCCTCGGGAAAATCATCCATAGAAGTACTTGTAAGGACAACTATGGGTTTCCTCACCATAGCAAATTGCATCTCATGTTCCTTCTTAACTTCACTCTGGAGTTCCTTCCCACTCATGAGAAGTATACTTGTGTTGGCTTCTTCCTTTACTTTCTTCTCCTCTATTGGTAGAAACATTTGTGTCCTATCATTATTCTCCAAAGTATAAGTATTTTTTCTCCCATCATGAATGACATTCCTGTCAAACTGACATGGTATCCCCAACAAAACATGACATACATCCATGGAAATCACATCACATAAAATATCATCTCTATATCCTCCTATTTTAAATTCAACGAGTCATTTTGTAGTGACCATTACCTGGTGACCTTTTTGCAACCATGAAACTTTGTATGGCTTCATATGTGCAGTTGTCTCCAGCTCCAATTTCTCCACCATCTCTCTGGATACTAAATTATCATTGCTCCAACTTTCAATTATCACTTTGCACACTCTGTCCTTATTCTTGCAAATAGTTCTAAACAAATTGTTCCTCTGCATTGGCTTTTCAACCTCTGTCTTTGGTTTCAAGAGAACCTTTTTCAACATCAGGGATCTTCCATCTTTTGCACCTTATGCTTCAACATTCAGCTTCTGCGTTTCCAAAATGTGAGCTTCACCTCCTTCTTTATTTGTCTCAGGACATTCCCAAGACATGTGTCATGTCTTTGCATAGACATAACACCTTACCTCTCCTCCTTTGCCTCTTCCTCTTCCTCTAGGAAAATAATTTCTTCCAGCGCTATGTCTCCCTCGGGAACTTCCTCCTCTTTCTGAGTGACTATGTGGTTTTTCAGTCTCACCCTTGGGCTTCTATGCCTTATCCTGGGAAATTCTCTTACCTCTGTTTGGACTTCTTCCTTTGCTTCGTTGTCTCTGTTTCCTGGACAACTTCTCTTATTCCTTCAGTGAAATCTGATAAACATCCTCCATTTTCCTCATTGTCATCATGTTGATTTCAACCTGGATCTCATACCCCGGGTCATTTATATACCTGGAAATTTTTTCATCGTCTTTCTCTTTCTGTCCAGTCCTGATGTCCGGCCTGTAAAACTCCTTTGTGTAATATTTCACTATCATTCCCTTCTATCTCAGGTTCTACAATTTCCTGAACAAATCTATCTAATAATCCTTGGGTATGAACTTAGCCTTCAACATGGCTACCATCATGTCCCAACTCTTAATATGTTACTTACCATTGCTTCGTCTGTCAGCCTGCAATTCATCCCACCATAGCGTTTCATGTCCTTTTAATCTGGTGACAGCATGCCTCACCTTTTTCTCCTCATCGACGTCTTCATAGTCAAAATACTTATCCATTTCTCACATCTAATCAAGCAATTCTTCAATTTATAAGTTGCCTCCATACATCAAGATGTGTATATTTGCTCTTGCTCCCAATTTGAAAATCGTTTTCAGCAGGTGTTCCTCAGCAGCATCTTCCCCTGCAGCTTCTTCAGCTTCTACTTCTTCACTTTCTGCATCATTGACGTCTCCAGGATTAGGTGCTCTCCTTTACACTTTCTCCATTGCATCCAACCTTGTGCGAAGTTCTCTCATTTCTCTTTCTACAACTCGATTTGCTGCATGCGGATCTACACATCTTCTAGGATGCATTGTGTTGACCTTTTCTCCACTCACACAGAGTACAATTTGAGCTCTTTAGGCTATGATACCACTTGATGCAGACCCCCTACTCTCCCTCGGGGTTGTGTGACCTCTCAGTCTAGGATCGATCAACTTCGGGAGCTAAATCAGCTCATAGGTTCACACTGAACCCCTTATATTTTCTCCACAAGTCAAAGTCCTTATCCTCGGGTACGAAATCCCCTTTTTGGGAGTTTTTGAGTACTCGCAGAGTCCTCATGACCCTGGTCAAAACCATGGGCTTAAACCTTCATCCCCGCTCACTTCGAAACTTTGGGCTTCAGGAGTTCTTGACACACCTGACCCCAAATCTGTCAAACTCCGAACTCACGAACACACACAAACCAGATCTACGGTCCACACTCATCTCGCATCCAATGGTTGTGAACTACTTCAGGACTTGGGCATTTGGGAGTTTCGAACACTCCAAAGCACTTTTCCTCCAAAGTGCTTCGTACCCGGAGTTACAGATCAAGCGCCACGTGCTCTTCTTGATCGGCGGTTGTGATCTACTTCATAACTTCGGCTATTTTCACTCCTTAACACCCCAAATCCTCTTATTCGTGAACTTCTGAAGGAACTCACGGCTAACTACCGTGAAACTTATCCCAAATCTAACAGTCTAGAATGATTATGCTTCCTCTTGAAGGGATCTTGATCGTTACTTTGAAAAACCTTAAAGTGATCCTGCCTTTTGAAGATTTCTCCCACTAACTTTTTGGAACTTGTCTTTCCTCTAAACCCTTAACTCTTTAGAGGGATTTCCTCGACACTTAGTCAAATTTCGGATATGTGCACGCCTTGCAACAGATATTTGCATGCACTTCTACGAGCAATTTCTTGAACTACTCCTCCTGAGCTTATGAGTCAAAGACTCTATCAACGCACTCCTTGCGGATGATATGCACACTTTGCATACAAATTCCACGTTATCTCTCCTGAGCTATTAGTCAAACTAGACTTTGCCAATGGACTCCTTGTGGAAAATACGCACTCCTTGTGTAGCTTGTGAAAGAGAAACAATTGAAACTTATCTAATGTTTTGCAGATTCATACATTCAATAGGATAACTCATGCTTTCATCGTTGTAATTCATGCATGAATGAAAACACAAAAAAACAGAGAACAGAAAGTAAACAGAAAGCCTACCATTCACTCAGATAGACAAGCAATAGCGACACATGCATTTGGCTCAATATTTCTCTATTATATTCATCTAAACCTACATGAGCTATAACAACATTCAGCAATGTCTAACTAATCTCAACAACAACAATACTTAACTAATCAGCGACTATTATCATATTCAACAACGTAATCTCCAGCAGCCTCATTTGGGCATACAACACCTCTACTTAGACCAGAGGGCTCCTAGGGTTCCATCCAACTACCTATCTTCTCGAAGTAAAAAACTAACTACCACTTAAGCATCGTTACATTAAAGTCTAAGAGTGAAACTCTCAGATCTCACGCAATTGTTCAGCTTCCAAGCGTTTTGGTCTTCTTTAATCATCCATTCAAAAAAGATTTGCAGGAAACATCAGCATTTAAGATTCCAAAATAATTCAAAATGTGTGCTAGGGTGTTGAGTTGTCTCTCCATGCATGCTTTATTGATGATGCTCCTGCATCACTTTCCTTGAACAATCCTCCTAAGTGTGTGCTCTACAAGGTAAATTGAAAATCATGAGATGTTCTTATAATGTAAAGTTTTAAAATAAATTTGGAAACTAGTGTTTCAATAGGAAAAGATCCCATTTACATTTGACCCAACTATTTGAGACTCGATATTTGGGACCTTGAGCTCAATGTATTATAGGTTGCTACAAGATAAATAGAACCTCTCCAAAATATGGGTGACCTTGTCTAGATTCCTCTTTTGGAAAATTTGATTGGTGAGAAACAAGTAGATATTCAAGGGCATAGAAATAATCACTTCCAAATTAGAAACATTGCTAACTTGTTGCTAACATGCTTCTCAGGGAAAGTTTGATGATAAATTACATGGGAGACCAAAGTCACTAGAGCCTAACAATGGAGAGGAAAGATTATTAAAAAATGCAAACCCTATGGGGCTAGTTATAAGCCACAACCTCCAAAGAGTAAGGGAAAATTTGATGATAAATTACATGGGAGACCAAAGTCACCGGAGCCTAACAAAGGAAAGGAAATATTATTAAAAAATACAAACCCTATGGGGATAGTTATAAGCCACAACCTCCAAAGAGTATCCTTGAAATCAAAAGAAGACATCTACATAATCATTTGGAGCCTTAAATGACTGTGTTTGGGAATGGATAGAAGGAAAAAGTGGGCATGTTTTGTTCTTCAATGATGCCTCCAAGGGCAACCTAGGTCCATTGAGAGTTGACAATATAGTTTTTGACCCAAGAGGTGAGCTTCTCTCCAAATTCACATGGGTGTTGGGCAAATGCACCAACCATTGCAATTTAGAAAGCTATGCAATTGGCAAAGGAAATATTGCCAAATTTGTTACTCTGCATAGTAAACTTGAATTTGATGATAATAAACTTGTTTAAGGGCCATTCATCACCAAGTAATGTCTATGAGAGGAGAATATGGGAAATGTGTATGTAAATTCTATACATATTCAAGAGCAGTTCTATAGATATTCAATAGCTTTGAACTGATTCAAATGAATAGGAAAATCAATAGCACAACGAATGAAGTGGTGAATGAAGGAGCCAAGTCAAAGAAAGGTAAGTTGGTGCAATGTGTTTGAGAGGATGGAGTTCAAGTGGAGTTTTCCCATTTTCCATGAAGATATCAAATCATAACCCCTCAAGGTAGAATAAGGGCAAGGAATAAGACAAGTTGTGAATATAGGATACAAACACAAGTCATATTGAAATCTTGTGTCCCCCTATAGGGAAAATTGTATGTCCTAAAATAATGAAAAAAACATGACAATAAATCTCATGAGCCCCCCCTCCCTCACACAACCAAGAAGCATGCATTACATCTCATGTGTACTTAATGAAAGAAGCATTCATTCCATCTCATGTGTACTTAATGAAAGGAGAGATGAGAGTTATGTTTATCAATGCGATATTTCGTCAAACTCAATGCTCTATTAGAAATACCATGATACACTAGATGCAAGTAGAAAAAAAAAATTGTTCAAAAAGGACAATCTTCCTATCAATTCTAATGGTGTTGATTTAATAAGCCTTAGACATAAGAGGTATTCTCTTTATCCTGTCCCTTTAATAATGAACCGTATTCCTATAAATCCACCTTTTTGAAATCACTTTCTATATTAAGCTATATTCGTTAGATATTTAACCACTTGCATGAGTTTCATGCCAACATGGAACATTGTTCTTGTTTAAATGGTGAGATGTGAGAATTTAAATTTAAAGAGAAGAAAGGTATCTCTGATGAAATAGACTTGGTAAAGAAATTGCTCACAAAACTAAGATGGAAAGCAAGATGACGCCATCTAAAAAACAACTCTAAGTATGATCTCTTAATTGTTGAATCAACTCTAAGGAAAATATTGGTCAACTAGATAAAGGTGATGCTATCACATGTGGAGGCTTAAAGCTTTAGGTGGCAAAAAGGTTCAGGGAACTTGTTAAATTGTTAGTCACATTATGAGAAGCTCCCTCGTGCCCTCTAAGTCGAACAATGGAGAAAGTGAACCCAACATCTTGGACTCCAATTGCCACAATAAAAGAAATGCCAACAACTAAAAGGATGGAGGTGTCTAGAAATTAACCCAACATGACCGTTACGCAAGAAAGGATCAAGTCAATTTTTTTGTTTTTGTTTAGTGATGTAAATTTGCAATTAAGTAGTGTAGTTTTTGAAGTTAGTGTTTACCCACAAAGTGAGACTCCAAATAAATTTTTAGAAATCGAAAATTAAGTCGTACCTTTGAGAGGCATCAATTTCATGATTATGTAGAAATAGGAATATGGATAACTTCGGATATATGGCCTTTCAGATATTGTCGAGGTCATATACAATTTTTTTTAGTAAATAAAATATCCTACTTTGTTTAAAAAAAAAATACTAAGGAAAAGCCAATTAAAAATGTTATACCCATAACTTTTAAGAAAAGATCCACATTTATCACAAAGAAAAGCAATTACCCACTCTGTGTTTATAGAATGCTCAACCCTATAAAGCAAAGAAAGCTAAAATTTCTTAGAAACAAGAGCCCAAAATCATGGGGATTCTTCAACCAAATTGAAAGAATTTAAAATTCCTTGGCTCGATCAAAGCTTACTTTAGGTAATCCTTGAAGGCAAAATTATCGGTTTGTAGCTCATGATGGGATGTAATTTGAAATGGAAAGAATTTAAAACTCCTCAAGCTCCATCAAAGATTAATTTGGTTAAAGTAAAATTCTTGATTTGTGTTCATTCTTGGGATGCAAAAATCTCTTTCCCACTTGTCGAGATCATGGGGATTGTTGAAGGGAGTTTGGGGCCTATACTTACCAATGAGATGTGAATTTTAATATTTCTTCAAGTAGCAGTTACAAAGCCTCTTGACAATTAGCTAAATCTATAATTAAAAAAATTGTGTTAGGATTTTTCTTGAAAGATTTGAAAAAACACTATTGAACTATGTGGTGGAGGGTCTCACTGAATCAAAATAAAGTAATTTTGGGTACAAATAAGAAAGCACACTCAAGAAGTTGAGACAAAAAAAATGAATATGGTTACTACAAGTTTAACAACTTGCAGTTGCAGTTTGATAATGAGGAAATTGAGTTTGATAATGAGGAAATTGAGTGGTTGAATAAGTGGACCTACAGTTTGAAAATGAGGAATTCAAGTGGTTGAATAAGTGGTCCATATAGCTTATGGTTAACAACCACCTAAGTAAACCCATAGAGATATTTTCACAAAATTCTCATGTTGGAAAGGATTTAGTCCAGTCCTTTTATGGAGATTTTAAAGTCAATCTAGGAAAGACAAGAGAGACAAGCCATTTGTCAAAATAACGATAGATAGTGATCATGGATTTGTTTGGGCATGGAAAGAGATAATAAGGCGAAGGAAAAAGTTGTGATTTAGATGCTAAAGAAACTTTTCCATCTAAACCACTATGGTGTCATTTTTGGACGACTTGAATTTGATCAATAATCCCTTCTTCTCATCACTCCCTGTTGAATTTTGAGAAATTGCAGAAGTTATTATTTTTCAAGAAGCCCTCCTAGCTTACCTCTTTCAAGCAGCTCTCCAAGCTGCCCTCCTCAAGTTTCCCTCCAAGAAACCCTCCAATCTTCCCTCCTCAAGTTGCCCTCCAAGAAACCCTCCTCAAGTTGGCCTCTTCCTAAACCCCCCTACTGAAGATGTTCATCCTAGGTTGGCCCTAACTTAGTTGTCCTAACCTAAATTGTAATACCCCCATGCTTTGTGCGAGAACTAAATAAAATTTCTCGTTCACGAGCCAGATTAGCTCTTCGATTTCCTGCTGAAATCCCGCTATTTGATTCACGGGCCCTATTGAAACCCCACCAGCGTGAACATGCACAAGGTGCGGGCTTCACCTATGTGACCACAGGTTGTGACCGCACGCCTATAAAAAGGCATTTCGCATTTCAGGACTTCGAGACTTCTGCATGCGAGTCAATCCCGACTCCTGTTTCCCTGAAATCCCGATCTCCATTAGCTCCTCCCTTAATCTTCCACCCATACGACCGGTCGCCATGACCTGGGGCTTATTCTCCGAACTCGTCGGGACTTTGTGTTTCGTGAAGTTGGAGCACAACCCAACGCCTATATTTCGAAAGCCCGATCCCCGAACTCTCAATATCCCCTCGCCCAGATCAACGGTCATGGCTCTCTTGTGATCTGACGGTTCAGATCAAATCACGAGTTCGGGTCTCGCGAGTTCACAAAATTCTACCCTTTGACTTCTTTCAGTAGCGAGTCAGTGAAATGTTGATCTCTCACCACGTGTCTTCTTACGATGGACGGTCAAGGAGGGTCTCGATAGATCCTTGGATCTATGATCCAGATTTCATCACTACTTGCAAAGACTGAAGGAGTCGAGGCGTTAACGCCTGCGCTCCCTCTTCAAATCTAATTGTTGTGACAGACCTCGGATCCTTACTCAAGGATCTCATCCGTTCGTCTCCCAAACGAAAGGATATTCCCTTTCATTATTTGAACTCGCTATCATTTATGAACTTGGGCAACGAAATTCAACCTCTCAGAGCTTCAAGCTTCCGCGGCTCTGAAACCTTCGAAAACTAACTCCTTCTTGCACAGGGTTCCTAGACCCAAGTCACCTGAACCTTAAGATGATTCTTGGGCAAATTATCCCTACTCTTAGTCGGGTTTCTGGATAAGGGCTTGGGTGCGTTTCAAAGTCCCTAGGCTACTGACCTGAATGAAGTGCCTTCCTAACTCACTGAGTTAGGAGCTATGACACTGGGGAAAGGTAAACTCGTGGGTTTATCGTAGCGGTATCCATACCAAGGAGATTACTCTGACTCTGAGATATGATGCAATTCCCTGGGGAAGGTGCTTTCAAGGAATTAAATTAGAACATCACGAGAATCAAGCAGATGGGACGATTCTTAGTGGAACGAACTCATGCTCCAGACTTAATCATTTTATACATAAACCAACTATGGCATATAAGTATACACATGCATCCATTACTTCCAATCTAAAACACCAGGCAATCATTCCACATAGAAACCATTTATGGGTGTATAAACATGAGCATGTATCCATGATATTCAATTCAAAATACAAGGCATAAAACACTTATCAAAACCACAAGGCGTGATGCGACTGCTGAGCGGGGTGCTCGTTTCCACCCAACCACAAGCTCAGTCACTCTCAATGGATTTATCACTGGCCACCCCCGAGCTTAGGCCACGATGATTTGAGATTCAATCTCTTACTTCCATCTCAACGAAAGTTAGGGACGAAGGTTACTCTCCTTCTCCCCATACAGGAATAGATGAGGACAAAGGTTACTCTCCTTCTCCTGACTCAGTCTCTCTTCTCTGTGATCCCAACTCACTTTTTGCTCTCCATCCTTCCTTGGACCCGAGAGTTTTCCACTCTCGTCTCTATATTCTTCGTCGGTCCTCTCTGCCCACACCACACTTCCTTTTCTGCCTTCCTCGGGAAGATTGTGTGTGGCTCGAATTACCAGTCCATGGTCAGGTCCAAAAGCCTTACAGATGGGTGGTCTGCCCCATCCCCTCATTAACTCTTGAGGAGGTCTTCCCACCTACCAACCTAACTGTAATTCATTTTGGGTCAGAGGGTTGTTCTGATCTTGAGAAATTAAAACCAGCATAGTACTGGCTCGGTGGAAGTTAACGCGACCGCTCTGGGCCCCTTCCACCACCTTTTCATTAGAAATTGTGGTCTCTTTTAGCACATCCCCTTCCCAGCAGTCATGCAACACATATTCAGAACCAATTTACATTCATCGACCTTTTATACAAAGGTCCGTCAAATCAAACATTCACACCTTTGAGTTTTCTATAGTTCCCTTGCCAATATAGTTATATTTACAGACTGGGGGAAACAGGGTGTTACAATTCCCTCCCCCTTAAAGGAACATTTTCCTCGATGTTCTATCTATCAACATAACGTGTATGTACAGAAGTAAACAAAATCGGATATGCATGTTTCATGGCATCTTCCATTTCCCACGTAGCCTCATCTGGGCCAAAGTGTTTCCACTGCACCTTGACCTGCGCAATGGTTCGGTTCCTAAGTGAGGTTTCCTTCCTGTCTAGTATCCATTGGGGTTCTGGCAGGAAATATCCCTCTGGTTCCACCTGGATCACAGACCATTCAATTATATGATTGGCATCATGTATATATTTGTTCAATAAGGAAACATGGAAAACATTATGTGCATTTACTGTGGGAGGTAGTTCTATTCTATAGGCTATCGGTCCCACTGGATCTAAGACTTCAAAGGGTCCACAATACCGAGGTGCCAACTTGGCATGGGCTCCCATCCTCAAGGAAATCTTCCTGGGCCTAACTCTGAGATAAATGTGGTCTCTCGTCTTGAATTCTCTGGGGGTTCTCTTTCTGTCGGCATAACTTTTATGTCTATTCTGAGCTATTTTCAGATTTCGCTTTATCTGAATCACTTGTTGTTCCATTTCTTTCAACATGTCGGGTCCAATCATAATTTTGTTCACGGGATTACTCCAACTAACTGGAGTGTTTCACGGCCTACCATAGAGGACTTTGAAAGGACTCATCTTCAGTGATTCTTGGTAAGCCGTTGTTGTAGACAAATTCCACCAGTGGCAGGTAATCTTCTCACTTTTTAGGTTGATGCATTACATGCATCCTTAGCATGTCTTCTAATATTTGGTTCACTCTTTTTGTCTGTCCATCGGTTTGAGGATGATAGGTTGTGCTAAACAATAATTTGGTCTCCAGACCAATCATCAAGGATTTCCAAAATCTTGAAGTAAAATTCATGTCTCTGTCAAACACGATTTCCTTAGGCATGTCGTGTAGTCTGAATATCTCCTTCATGAATATGTTGGTAATATCTATTGCCTTGCAAGTCGATTTGACGGGAATAAAGTGAGCAAACTTGCTTAATTTGTCCACCACTACCATGATGGTGTCATTCTGTCTGGCCGATGATGGTAATCCAGTGATGAAATCCATGGAGATGGTCTCCCATTTCCATTCCAGGATTGGTAGAGGTTGTAATAACCCTGTTGGGTGTCGGTGTTCTACTTTAACCTGCTAGCATTCTAGACATTTAGCTAAGTACTCAGCTATGTTTTTCTTCAGTCCAGGACAATAGAATTGTTTCCTAGTGTCTATGATCATCTTCTGGTATCCTGGGTGACCAGTATATGGTTGTTTATGTAGTTCATCCATTATGAACCTCTTCAAGTCGTCACATTTTGGAATATACAATCTATTTATGTAAGTTAGCAGACCTCCATCTAGCATATGGTAGCCTTCATACTTTAGCCCTGGAAGAATGCATTTGTTTCTTGTGCATTCCTGACTCTTTCCTTGACATTCGTCTCACAGGTGCTCACTGCTGCCAAGTGAATTGTTTTCATACTTCTGCTAAGGGCATCAGCCACCTTATTTTCCTTTCATTTGATATGTTTGATTTTGAAATCAAACTCGCTAAGGAGTGTCATCCACCTAGCTTGTCTAGCATTGAGTTTTGGTTGGTCAAACAGGTGTCGCAATCCATAGTGGTCTGTCATAAGTACAAATTTCCTACCCAAGAGGTAATGCCTCCACATTTTCAAGTCATGCACTATGGCGGAAAACTCTAGATCATGGGTCACATAGTTGACTTCATGCTCATTCAATTTCTCGGATTCATAGAAAACTACGCTTCCTTCTTGCATAAGGACTCCTCTGAGTCCTTCCTTACAGGCATATGTGCACACGAAGAAGTCATTTTTGAGATCGATGATCTTCATCACGTGAGCATGGGTCAAAAGGCATTTTAGGGACTGAAACCTTTCTTCACATTCTAGTGTCCAAATGAATTTATCCCCCTTCTTCTGGAGGGCAGTGATTGGACAACCAATCTTGGAGAATCCCTTTATAAATATCTTGTAGTATCCCGCTAAGCCCATAAAGGATCTGATATCCGAAACATCCTTTGGGGTAGGCCATTCCATGATAGACCTGATCTTGTCAGGGTGTACTGTTACCCCTTCTTCAGATATGACATGGCCCAAGTAATGTATTTGCTTCTGGAAGAATTCACACTAGCTAAATTTGGCATAGAGTTGATGTTCTCTTAGCACTTGAAGCACAAGTCTAAGATGTTCCTCATGTTCCTCTCTATTCTTGGAGTAGATTAAAATATCGACAATAAAAACCAATACAAATTTGTCTAGGAATTTGATGAGTACATTGTTCATCAAGCACATAAAAGTTGCAGGGGCATTGGTTAATCCAAATGGTACTACCACAAATTCGTAGTGACCATATATCATCCTGAAGGCGGTTTTGTGAATGTCTTCACCCTTGATTCGGACTTGATGGTATCCAAATCTCAAGTCAATCTTTGAGAAGATGGAAGCACCTCCCAATTGATCGAACAAGTCATCGATTATGGGTAAGGGGTACTTGTACTTTATGGTTACCTTATTGAGTTGTCTATAATCTATGCACAGTCAGAGTGTACCATCCTTCTTCTTCACAAACAAGATTGGTGCTCCCCATGGAGACACGTTGGGCCGGATATAGCCTTTGTCCATCATTTCTTTTAGCTGTAGTTTAATCTCGACTAGCTCGGGGGGTGCTCATCCTATAGGGTGTCCTAGACACTAGCACTGCTCCTTGTGCAAGTTCTATTGAGAAGTCAATGTCCCTTATCGGAGGTAGACCTGGTACCTCTTCCGGAAACACATCTCTATACTCTCTTAGTATGGGGTGGTCTTCTAGGCTTGCTCTATCATCCTCAACCGATTTCAACACCTATATCGCATATAGAAGACATCCCTTTCTGCAATACTTTCTCATTTAAAGAGATGATATTCATCTCACCGAGACAGGTTTCTGGATCCCTTGAAGGGTTATCTTTCTCCCTTCTTCATTTACACATTCTAAGGTTTTATGGTAACAATCCAGCTTAGTTTTATATGTAGCTATCTAGTCCATACCAATCAATAAGTCATACTATCCTAGGGGTAGTATGTTAAGGGTAGCTTGGGTGGAAAATCCATCCATAGCGAATTGGCAGGTTAGTATGACCTCCGCTACCTTTCTTTTGGTGCCAGTGGTTAACTGTACCAACCATGGCTTGGCATGTTTATGTGGTTGTAATTTACACTTACCAATGGCCTAAGGGGCCACATAACTCAAATTTGAACCAGGGTCAATTAAAATAGACACTAGATGGTTGGTGGTCATAGCTTCCATCTCCACCATTGAATCTTGGTGGTCGGCTTGTTTATTATCCACGGCTGCATAAATTCATGGCATACTCCTAGCCACGTCATTGACAGTGGTAGCTTCCTGGACATTGTAAATTCTCCTATTGTTATGTTGTCTGTGTGGATAGTCCCTCAGTAGATGTTCTTCTCCACAACCCCAACATTTCAAGGGTTAATCTTTCTTTGGGTTATCAGTCTTTCTTGGGGTTGATCCAAGAGGTCTATTTCCATTCTGGGAAGGGAAATTATACTGGTGTACACTTTGGGTCGAAAATCTCATCCTTGAATCCTTCTTATAGTTTTAAAATCTTGGGGATTTAAATCCTATTTTCTGGAATCTCGAACTATTCTTTTGCTTCCATCCTTCTCAAGGTCCTGGCCGAAGCCCAAAATGTTCATAACAATATCTTGCCTTTCGGATAGTGTCTTCTAGGGTCCTTGGCTCGTCAAACTCAATCTTGTTCTGATAGTCCTTAGGTAGCCCACTAATGAATCGTTTCACCTTGGCCTTTTCTGCTTTTATGTAGGGTACGTACCTCAGCAACTCAAGGAATCTACTGACATATTCCTCTATAGTGATTTTCCCCAGCTTGAGTTCATAGAATTCTTTAGTCTTTTCGTCGAAATACTTTTCTGACAGATACTTCTTCCTGGAGTATTTTTCAAACCATTCCCAAGATAGGTATTCTTCATGAATTCCTTTCACATTCTTAAGGTCTTCCCACAAAATGGAATCCTTTCCATTCAGGTTGAAAGTGGCTACTTGAGCCTTCAAGTTTTCTGAGAAGTCATGGACTCTAAAATACTTCTTTAGTCCAAGCATCCAGGCCTCCGCTTCCTCTCCCTTCTTGATCTCACCGTCGAAAGAGGGTGGTTTGGCCTTATTGAAGTCTTCGAGATTATGACTTTTGGAATGCTTTCGTTTCTTTCGTTTTCTTCGAGAATGTGAACTAGTTCTGGTACTAGAAGATCCCTCTGAGTTGCTAGTTTCCTTTCCAAAGGAGTCGTCCGACGGTTTTCCTCTTTCTCCAGGGTGGACCTTTCTCGAGGTGCTCTTCCCAGTGTGGCCACTTAAAATACCACGTTTTTGTATCTCAGGTGGACTTCGAATCCTCTTTGTATGTCATCGGTCCACGTGACTGGTGTCAGGTCCATGCTGCAGTTGTCTTTGTATGTCAGATAAACTCTGTAGCAAGACTACATTAATTTATGTTTGCTTCTCTTGCTCGTTGATCAACCTCTCATTGTCGTCCTTGCATCTTTGTAGTTCGACCATGAGACTCCTCACGGTCTCAGCTAGATCCGGAGGGGTCTCTACCGCCCTCCTTTCGTCATACTCTTCGTCTCTATTGTGGGAGCCATCCCCCACTTCGTGGCGCGTCACCATTCTATACGTTTGTAGTTTCCCATGGTTTATCGTCCGCTTGCATGCAAACAAAACACTTGTTGTTACCTAATATTATATCAGTTCATAAACAACACCTAACTCACATTTCTTAAATACCTACACACACAAACGTAATGCATACACACACAGCAGTAAGTTGTCATTCTTTCTATAATAAGGGCTTAACTAGCCTTTTTAGGAAGGGGGTAAGGTAATATGTCGCCTTTTAATGTGCTCGTCCATGAGCCCAAACACGCCGAGTGTTGTAACCATGCTCTGATCCCAATTTGTAACACCCCCACGCTTTGTGCAAGAACTAAATAAAATTTATCGTTCACGAGTCGGATTAGCTCTTCAATTTTCTGTTGAACTCCCTCTATTTTATCCACGGGCCCTATTGAAGCCCCACCATCATGAACATGCAGAAGGTGTGGGCTTCACCTATGCGACCACAGGTTGTGACCGCAAGCCTATAAAAAGGTGTTTCTCATTTCGGGACTTCGAGACTTCTGCATGCGAGTCAATCCTGACTCCTGTTTCCCCGAAATCTCGATCTCCATTAGCTCCTCCCTTAATCTTCCACCCATACAACTGGTCACCACGACCTAGGGATTATTCTCCTAACTTGTCGGGACTTCACGTTTCGCGAAGTTGGAACACAACCCAACACCTATATTTCGAAATCTCGATCCCCGAACTCCCGATATCCCCTCACCCAGATCAACGGTCATGACTCTCCTGTGATCTGACGGTTCAGATCAAATCATGAGTTTGGGTCTCATGAGTTCACAAAAATCTACCCTTTGACTTCTTTCAATAGCGAGTCAGTGAAATTTTGATCTCTAACCACATGTCTTCTTATGATGGACGGTCAAGGAGGGTCCCAATATATCCTTGGATCTATGGTCCATATTTCATCGCTACTTGCGAAGACTGGAGGAGTTGAGGCATTAACGCCTGCACTCCCTCTTCAAATCTAATGGTCGTGACAGACCTCGGATCCTTCCCGAAGGATCTCGTCTGTTCATCTCCCAAACGAAAGGATATTCCCTTTCGTTATTTGAACTCGCTATCCTTTCTGAACTTGGGAAACAAAATTCAACCTTCATAGCTTCGAGATTCTGCGGCTCTGAAACCTTCGAAAACTAACTCCTTCTTGCACAAGGTTCCCAGACCCAGGTCACCTGAACCTTCAGATGATTCTTGGGAAAATTATCCCTACTCTTAGTCAGGTTTATGGATAAGGGCTTGGGTGCGTTTCAAAATCCCTAGGCTACTGACCTGAATGAAGTTCCTTCCTAACTCACCGAGTTAGGAGCTATGACATCGGGGCAAGGTAAACTTGTGGGTTTACCGTAGCGGTAGCCATACCAAGGATCTTACTCCGACTCTGAGATATGATGCAATTTCCTAGGGAAGGTGCTTTCAAGGAATTAAATTAGAACATCACGAGAGTCAAGCAGATTCTCAGTGGAACGGACTCATGCTCCGGACTTAATCATTTTATACAGAAACAAACTATGGCATATAAGTATACACATGCATCCATTACCTCCAATCTAAAACACCAGGCAATCATTCCAAACAGAAACTATTTATGGGCGTATAAACATGAGCATGTATCCATGATATTCAATTCAAAATACAAGGCATAAAACACTTATCAGAACCACAAGGCGTGATGCGACTACTGAGAGGGGTGTTCATTTCCACCCAACCATAGGCTCAGTCACTCCCAATGGATTTATCACTGGCCACCCCTGAGATTAGGCCACGATGCTTTGAGATTCAATCTCTTACTTCTATCTCAACAGAAGTTAGGGACGAAGGTTACTCTCCTTCTCCCTATACAGGAATAGATGAGGATGAAGGTTACTCTCCTTCTCCTGACTCAGTCTCTCTTCTCTGTGATCCCAACTCACTTTTTGCTCTCCATCCTTCCTTGGACCCGAGATTTTTCTGCTCTCGTCTCTGTATTCTTCGTCAGTCCTCTCTACCCACACCACACTTCCTTCCCTGCCTTCCTTAGCAAGATTGTGTGTGGCTCGAATTCCCAGTCCGTTGTCAGGTCTAGAAGCCTTACAGATGGGAGGTTTGTCCCATCCCCTCATTAACTCTTGAGGAGGTCTTCCCACCTACCAGCCTGACTATAATTCATTTTGGGTTAGAGGGTTGTTTTGATCTTGGGCAATTAAAACCACAATAGTATTGGCTCGATGGAAGTTAATGCAACCACTCTGGGCCCCTTCCACCACCTTTTTGTTAGCAATCGTGGTCTCTTTTTGCACATCCCCTTCCCAGCAGTCATGCAACACATATTCAAAACCAATTTACATTCATCGACCTTTTATACAAAGGTCCATCAAATCAAACATTCAAACCTTTGAGTTTGCCATAGTTCCCAAGCCAATATAGTTATATTTACAGACTAGGGGAAACAGGGTGTTACATATATCCTATCCTATCCTACCCTAGGAGGTGTCCCTAACCTAAAGCTACCTAACCTAGACTCTATCCTATATAAAGAGAGGGAGGCACCCTCTCTTCATATCAGTTTTATATATCAGTTTTTACATCAGATTAGTTCACTTATTCTGAGCAGCACTTACAGCTATTCTGAGGGAGTAGCAGCAAGGCCTATTCTAAGGTAGCAACTAATCTATTCTAGCAGCGTCCATCTACTCTATCTTGTAGCAGCATATAAGAGGTTGTTCTATAGCAATAAATATACTATGTTCTGAAGGTGTTTTGGACAGCAACTGAAGGTGTTCTGAACAACAACTAAAGGTTGTTTTGGACAGCATCTAAGGGCCTTTTCTGAGGGTGGAAAAACTATGTTCTGGGCAGCAATCTGAGACAAATTTAAGGGCAATGTTGAGACAGCCTTAAGGCCATATTTGGGGCAGCCAACAAGCAGCAACAAAACAGTTTTGTGACAGCAGCTAGAGAAGAGAAAAAGCTATTGGTAGAGGCTCAGATATATTTAAGACACAGTGACAACAGTAAGAACTATTGTCTTAGTGCTATTATCTTATCTCCCTCTTTCTAGAAGAGTCGTGTAAGTTCATTGTACTTGTTTGACTAATCAATATATCACAACAAAAAGTTTGTTGGGTTTTCTTCCCCTTCAAGGTGTCCTGAGATAAATACTTGTCCTCTATGTGAATGTCTTTCTTTCAGTGATCCTTATGCTTTAGTTAATGTTTTAGTTAATTGTTTAAGATTGAAAATTAACATGGTATCAGATCCACCCTGAAAGAGAGCATTTTCACAAGGCAGATGAGGCTAAGCACGGAATATTCCAGCAAATATAGAAGGATGTCTGGGCTAATATTTTAGGAGTGCTTAAACCAAGTTTAAGGTCTGGTTAAGGTGAGTTTAAGGCATGATACGGGTCTACTATAATATTAGAGCTAAGGAAGACTTCGGGACCTTCTCTTAGACCAGATTTAAGGCAAAGTTCAGTCATGTTCTAGGCCGAGCTGCAAATCCAACTTGGGCGCAAGTTTTGGAGCATATCTAAAGTTTGTTGTGTGAAGCTTGAGGAGCAAATTCAAGCAAAATATCGGAGCTCATTCTAGGCAAGTCTTAAGACTCTTTTAAAGTCTATCTTGGTGTGTATCTCAACCAAATTTTAGGTAGGATATCAGTACGAGTATTAGAAGAAGGAATATAGGTAAGTACTTGATTTGGGCTTATTGTGACAGAGTTTAGTGACTAGTTTTAGAGCTATGTTATGCTCTATTGTTGACTGGTTTTGAGTCCAGGGACTAGTTACTTGGTGACAAAGAGGTGATCAAAACACTTGCTTAGTTAAACACTAGGTTATGTCTGTAGTTTATGAAAGTCTTGAAGGAGGCTTGAGGCTAGGTCATTTGGACACCTATGACAATGACGAAAATGTAAGCCTCAAAATGTTTCCACAAGGAGATGATGGACTAGCATTGCACTTACTTTATCTCTACATTTTTGAACATCAGAAGAGACCTATATACGATAGTGCTAGGAGGCAACGAATTGCATTCAAACCCTCATCCATGTGTACTCAGTAAGTAAACTAGAGATAGGACAACAAGTAAGACACCAGTTTTTCACCCTGAATATCTTGTTATATTCTTGGACAAATAGCAGTAAGGAAACGTACCTATGCAATCATACACTCAATTATATATGACAAGTCACAGTTTTGAGATCTAAAAGGAAAGGTTCAAAATATCTTATGGTATCTCCTTCAGAAGAATAGAGCTGCTAGTTACAACATTACAAGGCATTGTCACATTCTTTCAACAGTAGCATCTTTTTGACAACATCATTTTAGCAAAGTACAAGGTATGTATCCTATGTAGTTAGTTAATTATGCTTGATTGTCAAATTTCACAGCAAGAACAGATCTAGATTTCAATTTGTATTGTCACGTGTCCAAAGAAGTTGTGATCTCGGCATATACCTGTTGTAATTGATGCAAGCTGGGTCATTTTCCCTAGTGTAATATCCCCAAGGACGAGCCCATGTTGTATTTATGAATTGTAAACATGTTTTGTAGGATGATGAGCCAAGTGTTGATAAGATGGTAGGCTTATGTGTTTATTAGGTCAGAGAGCCTAAATGTTAAAGGCCATGAGCCTCATTTTGTATATGTAATTATGCAGATCATTAATAAAATATAAACATCGTTGTGTGCAKACTGACCACGAAGAAAGAGTGATGGGGGACTAAGCTTCCACAAGGTTGGGTAAGGGAGGAGGCTAAGTGTGTGGGCCTAGGGGCTAAGATAGGAGGCTTACCTCTAAAGGGGATAATGATTTATTATTATTTCCCGGAGGCTAAGGTGGACATGTTGAGTATTGTCCTAAGTTCCTGTAAAGGGAACGTGTGTTAAGTGGAACTCATGCGGCTCCAGGAAGACAAGTGTTGACCTGGGCGAATGCAGTTAAAACTAATGATTCAGTCGTTTTGGGGGTGGCTTCCCATTATGTCATCCTCCGCCTAAGTTCACTGGGATCGGAGCTGTCTAAACCCGTTTTTCCTCTGCACTCGACCTCTGTGTTTTGTTCTCTATTTGTGCACCTTGAAACCAGTGGGAAAAACCCGTGGACTGATCCATCGTCTAACTTGTTCGACCTCTACATAGTCATGCATATTAAACCTAGTGAAAACCCACGGACTGAGCCGCGTATTTTGTGAAGCCTGACCATCTCATATATGTTTGTGCCATGTGTGTGTCATAACTGTTGGTTGTTGTGGCCATGTAGTTCCTGGACTGAGTGTGGCTTGTTGCCTTCCGTTTTCCTGAGTTGTGTTGACCAGTGGTTGTTTTCCTCATTGTGTTGGAACGAAGTTGAAGAAGTAGGTTGTCAGGCCTGTGTGCAACACTCTCTCCAGGTGAGAGAGGTGGTTGTGGTTGAAGAGGTAGGTTGTCAGGCCTGTGAGAAGCTCTCTCCAGCTGAGAGAGTTTGTTGGGAAATGGTTTTCTCCCAGAGAGAGTCCAGCACCAGCTACGAAGCTCTGAGAATTCCTGATCCGGCTTATTGTCGAGACCCAAAGAGGGAGGTGAAGCAACCGATGGACTATTCTTGTGAAGGTGTATACTCCTGGGTGGAACAAGCATGTGGGGAATGAGATTCTGTGAGTAGTGGGCGTAAGAAGGCTCCTGGAGAGAATCCTTACGGTTGCAATGTGCAGTTTTCCTGTAACCTCAGTCTAGTCTAGGATTCCCTTGCCTTGGGTGGAGCTTAGTCCCAGCTCAGGGGTGACCCACTGCTGAGCGTGATGATCATCATGGTCTATGGCTAGGAGGTTCGTGGAAGGTCTGCACGTAGTTGGTGGATTTACTCCAGCTAAAAGATAAGTATCATTTGCGCGCTTAATTTTATGTTATGCATGCCTGTGATGCTGGAATGTTATCATGTATTCCGTTGCTTATATGAATTATTGTCTATTACAGTTAATATATGTATGGTAGAAGTAAACTCTGTGATTATTGTGATTATGTACTTCAATTCGTTAAAATGCATGTTATATATGTGTGTGCGTGTGTGAATGTTTCTGCAGTGGTAGCTTTACCCGGTCTCTATGGAGGGTCGAGGATGTTACAGTTTGGTATCGTAGCTAAGTCAAAGCTAAGTAGTGGCTGCATTGCCCAGGCCAGTTAATGGCTAGGGATGTTACAATATGGTATCAGAGCATGGTTACAACATTGAGCCTAGATGGGCCATGTTAGTAGAAAATGAAGCAAAAGTTTCGAAAGAATTGTTGTCAAAGTAGACAAAATTTGAGTTCAGAGCCAAGGTTTTAATGTCGAACCTGGATGGGCTAGATAAGTGGTCATTGGACCCCAAGTTTCAGGTGGAAATTGTGTTAACAGGAACCAATTTCGAACCTCAGAACCTTCATGAGTACCAAGAAGTTACCTTGGTCGTGTTACGAAGATCAGGAGGAGTAGCGGTGTCGTAAAACCACAACAAAAGTGGTATTGGGTCGTAGAGTAATGTGGACCTTAGGATCTGTTCAGAAGAAAGAGAATCCTTAAAGACCGTCAGATCTGGTAATGTTGCGAGGTAGTTAGCCATGAATTCCTTTGAAAATCCACAGAGTAACAGGGTATGTTTTGCGCCATAGGATATGTTCGGAAGGAAGGGAAATCCCTTACGACCATCAGATCTGGGGAAGGTTTAGAGGAGTTAAATCGGAAGCCCTTCGAACTTCGCGACTTCAGTGAAGTCTGATGTCAAAAACAAGAGAAGGGTTGAAGCCCGAACCTCCGAAGTGGATCTACACTGTAGATCTGGAGATG
Source organism: Picea engelmannii (assembly GCA_009831015.1). Lineage (NCBI taxonomy): Eukaryota > Viridiplantae > Streptophyta > Pinopsida > Pinales > Pinaceae > Picea > Picea engelmannii. The sequence goes on along the minus strand of ML779693.1, from coordinate 94,958 downwards.
AGAGCTCGACCATTGGATCTGTTACACATCAAAATTACTCATTACGATGATGGCCTAGTGTCATCATTACCAATGTCGCAAGTGTCACATTTTGGCCGCATATGTCGCAAATATCATACTATCATCTTGTCTATGTCATGTCGCGGACAACATTATCAAGAACACTTAAAAGACACCTCAAAAGACTAGTTTTGAAGAGGATAAATCATTTGACAAAGAGTACAAGCCTTTTGCCATGGAAAAAACCACTCAAAAATCAATTTTGGAAGGCAATGCTCTCCTATACACTGTCAGGGAGTGCCTACGCTCTGTACCCTCTTTTGGGGGAGCGTTGCAATGCTCTGTGCCCCATTCTGAGGGAGCACTAGCCCTTTTTGAGTGAATTTTGGACTGTTGAGGAAAATTAGGGAAGAATCCCCCTCATCTCTAGAGTTGTTTGGATTTGGATCTGAGGTCAAGGCACGATATTAGGGAAGATCCACAACTGAAGGAGAAGGATCCTCAACCTATCCCAATAATCTCTTAAGTGGTTAGGCCTCTCCAAGCCTATATAAGGAGGCCTCCTCATGGTGAAAGGAGGAGACATTGAAGGCATCAAACTTATGATCTCATAAGGGAGATATCATTGAAGCATCATCATTTTGTGTGGATTATTTGAGCAACGGGTTGGACAAGGAGAGTTGGGAGAGGTTGTTGCACCTTCATCAAAGGTCTGTAAGTATTCTTTGTTGTTCTCATTAATATACATATGTGCTTGGCCTGTTTCTTTCAAGGTTGTGTTTATTCTACATGAACTCGTCTCTATTAGATAGATCTGGTTTCAAGCTAATCTTAGTAGAATAGGAAGCTTGTTCTGTCTTTGTTTGTTTTGCAGGACTTATCGAAGAGCTTGGGGATCAAAGATCAAATCGGACTGTGCAAGGACGAACATCATTAAAAAGGTACACCTTTCGTCTTCTTCTCTATACATTAGTTTAACTAGGTTTAAAAGGATGTCAGTGACCAACGTTAGCACCCTTTCTGTCTTGGTATTAGGAGTCTAGAGCCCAAGAGGGAATCCACTTTTCCACGGGGGGATTCTCTTGTAACAGAAATTGGCGACTCCACTGGGGAGATCGAATCTTTCAGTTTTGGTTTCCATCCTAGATCTTGTTTTAGCCTTTGCTCATTTTTTGACCTTGTTCATATTGTGTCTCTGATTCTTAGATGTGTTGATTGGCTCTTTACTTCATCCTATACACTTTGAATTTCTGAGTTTGTTTGAGTTTTTGGATTTTTGGGCATTTTTCTGAATTTTGAAAGGCTAGCACTCCCCTGCCTCTGCTACCAGAGTGTTGGCACTCCCTGCCAGGCTTCCACGGAGTGTTGCAACACTATGGTGCCCTTGACACCAGAGCGCTTCTCTTTTTCTGTTAGAAATCTTGTAGGGAATCAGACCCTGAGTCCATTTCTTGTTGTTTTCATCTACTCAGAGTTCTTATCACCTCAGTGTATCCTTGTTTGGGTCTCCAACACCATGATTCCTGAGAATTGATTACCTTTTGTTTGGATTTTTTGACATTTTTTCCTTACTTTGAGTCACTCTTCTCCTTTGAAGACTTGGAATCAAATTATTGTTTTCGTCTCATTTATCTGACTGAATGAAAGCTATGGTAAGGAAAATCAGAGATCTATGAACCATTCCATTTGATCTTTGAGGTCAGTTTTCCAGCATTTCTCTTTTGTTTGAGAATTTTGGTTTTCTTTTTGAATTTGGTTTTCTTTGTATTTCTTGTTTGATCACAATGAGAGTGTGTTTTTGTTTGTGTGAAGTTTGCTTCTAATAGTCTAAATCTCATTGATCTTAATGTCTGATTGACATAGGAAGATTTACATCAGATTGATTATCATTCACACATAAACAAAAGGATATATTTTTTATGATTGTATTTTGGATCTTAGAACAATTCTATATAAATTTGATCATTATATTGGATTTGATTGAGAAACAATTGCATGAGGATATTGCATCTTAGTGTTTGACAGTGAAAAGAAAATTTTTCTCCTTCCCTTAAATAGAGATTCATTGAAAGAAAAGATTGTTTATCATCTCTTATGCTTTTTTGGGGAATTGAGTCATTATACCATCAAGTTTCACTTTCATACACCCATGAGCAAAGAACAGTTGCAAAACTAACGCTAATTAAAATTGATCTAGAACTTTTGTTTTTGGAATCTTCCACCACCATTAGACTAGAATTAGCACTTTGGATTAGGCTGTGAGTACAACTCTCCAAAGTATTCAAAACAAACACTAGCATCTTGCGATAGGGAGAGAAAATCAATTGTCGTATAGGATTTCTAGAATCCCCCTCTCACACAGGGGTTACGCACAAGGTCGCGTTCGGGAGAGTTACGGAGATTGTCCCTCTGTGGTTCAACCGTTCATAGTAGTCAAATCGTATATTGGGGGTTCTTCTTGAGGCTCAATTGTTTTCATTTGGTCTCGGTGCTTCGTGAATTCTGAATCCGTTCGGGGTCCTTTGGAGCTCTACCAATCCACTTGTCCTCAGTTCTCTGGAAGGATTTATGACTTGTTATCCTGCCCATATGTTTGGATTGGACTGTCGACTATACCCACCCAGGGGCTGACTGGGAGTTGGTGTCCTTAGTAGCCATAATATTTAGGTTCTTACATAAGGTGACGGTGAAGGGAAGTCTCATTGTACCTGGAACAGACGTTGGTCAAACTCACTCGGGCTCCTTGGAGGATAAATCCACAATTACTGTGTGGAATCTTGCACCAAGGCGTAAGTCCATTAAGCAGGTCACCATCGTAATTGTTCCACCCGCTCATATTCTAGCCCCTTCTTGAATTGATCACGCGACGTTGGATTTCATCACCAACTAGTATGGTCATCGAGAGAAGGTTTTGTTTGCTTGGTTTTTTATTCCTATATTTGATTAATGTATGTTGTTTCTTTTCGTTAGTTGGCCATAGATTTTTTCCGTAAAGTTTTTGGTTCGGGAAATATTCCTCCACGTCGTTCATGTAGAATGCAAGAGCTACCCCCGGAAGATCCTGAGAGTTACCAACCTTTTCCTACTGATCCACTGGAGGGATCTCCTCAACAAAGTGAGGTTCAGGACACTTCCACTTCACAAGTGGAAAGAACTGAATCTTTAGAACATTTTCGAATTTCCGATTCTCTAGAGTCTTTTCGACTTCCTCACGGTTACGAGAGACGTATTCTCCAACTAAATTCATCCATAGAACTTATTTTTGATACTTATAGAATACCGACAAGACCCCTCACAGGCCCTGAAGGTGAGAATCACTTTTGGAATACTGACATATTTAGAAACCCACCTCTCACAATGCGAGATATTTTCGGCTCAGGGGCAGGTTCTGATATACTTGTCATATCCCAACTGCCTAAAACATCTGCTACTTACACAGTACCCTTAGATCACTTCTTTGGTACACCCAGTAGTGCCACCATCATGTCATCTATGCCGTCAGTTGGTCCTCACTCGACCATTTCTCTCCAGATGGCCCATTCCACTATGGTCCCGCATGTTGCTATAATCCCCACCGAAAATATGACACCATCCCAAGCTCTTATTGCAACACCACTTAGACCAAATCCATCAGTTCCACTTGGGTACAGAGCTCTCAATCCTTCCATTACCAACACTACCCAGGTTACACCCGAAGGTTCTATCCCTACACCTCTATTTGGAGGAGCTAATCTTGGTGGCTTTAATCCGGTTGGAGTCTCTGGTCATTCATTCACTTCTAGTTTCCAGATCCCTCTGAGCACTCAACCTCACGCTGGGGGGAAACCTTCATTTGGGATTCAAACTCAAATGGGGACACAATCTCATCTTGGGGGGAAATCTCAAACTGGAGTCCCTAACCCGTTGTATGGACAGAATGTGACACCAAATCCTTGGCACATTCCTTTTCCGGAAAATTCATTATTCCCTGGGGAGAAACATCCTCAAGGACAACAAAAACCTTATCCTCCTTATGGACAAAATGTCTATTCCCCTTATGGGAAAACCCATCAACTGACTTATAATCATAGGAACCCATCTGGTTATCCTCCATATGCACATGTTTCTCAACCATCATCGAATCCTGTTTATTCTGGTCAGCAACAAACATATGTAGGAGGACCTATTGGATACAATTATCCACCTAACCCAGTTTACGGTCCTACTGGTGTCACTATGCCACACCAGTATCATCCTCAAGTTAACTGACAACAACCATTTCTCGTGACTCTGGATCTCCCAGGATTGTCTCGGTTGACCAATGATCCTATATTGCATTATCCCTTTTTGGCCAGTGATCCCTGCTAAATTACCTTCCAATATTCCAAAATTTGACGGTAAACCTGGTGAAGACCCGAAAAATCATGTGATGACTTTCCATTTATGGTGTTCATCAAACTCCTTAATGAACGATTTTATAAGTTTACATCTTTTTCAGCAAACACTTACGGGCTCAGCAGCCACGTCGTATATCGAACTTCCACGTAGTTCTTTCCAAGATTTCAACTCCCTTTCCATGTACTTTCTCACGCACTTTCAACTACCCATTCAATACGAGATGGGTACCGAACTCTTGACCTCCCTTCGTCATACTAACTTCATGCATATCTCCTATCATAATCATGAGTGGATATGGCGGCAAAGGTTGATAAAAGCAATCATTCCTGACCAGTTATTGGCAAAATGGTTTACTAAATCACTGTTACCCCCGATTGCTCGAGATGTCGCCATGGGTGGTGTAGTCACCGAGGAAGAGGCCATTGCTCAAGCTCAATACTTAGATTTGGTTTATTGACAATCTGGTACTTTGTATGAGTTGATCAAAAATGCTACCCATGCAAATACTGATCCATCTAAATTGTCATCCACGTCACATGCGAATGGAGTTATCGGTTCCATCAAAACCCAATCTGCTTCCCAGTCAACTGGAACGAAACATCGATCTGCTCTGGCATCCACTCCCAGTTCGACCGCACTCTCCTTTTCCTCCCCCCAAACTCAATTCTTTGAGGTGAATGCAGTTCAATCTACCCCTTCACAACAATTCGAAGGTAAGAATAAGACAAAGAACAAACCTAAGAAGAATAATAACAATGAACACCCCAAAGCTCAAAACCCACCACCTGCTACCAAAAATAAACCACATCGGAAGCCGAAATTCCCATGTCTTATTTGTGGTGACGATCACTACACTCGATACTGTCCACATCGCAATGAAGTGGCCAAACTTTTTAAGGGGAATTCCCAAGCCATCGTACTTACTCAGCCTTTTCCTCAGCAGCAAGCTATGGTTGCTCAAACCCCCTCTCCAGGGGGCAGTTCCAGCCACCCTTCTCATGATGAAGCCTCGACAAGTGCCCATATTTATCTGTTTAATGGCATTGACTTAACCACCTACTTTTCGACCTATGACACGCCAGTTAAACCTTACAAAGGAAAGGTCACTAACAGTACTTTACCGGACCCATCACCATCCTTCGTTAGTCCTCCATCTGTTAGTCCTCCATCTGGATCACTTCAGAACGAGAAACCTGCGTTTGACTCTATATTATGCCCTCCTAAAAGCATTATCCGTAAATCTACCATTAATCCTAGTTCATGTGACGCCCATAACTAAAACATTGTTGAGGATTTGGCTCAAGCACCGTGTGCTATGTCTGCGTTAGAAGTTCTACAGCACTGCCCCAAACAACGTAGAACGCTCTTAGCTTCTATTGGCACTTTTGATCTTGATTCGTCCAACAATATCACGTTTAACCTGGACAATTTTACGTCTCAAATCTCCCACCAACTTGCTTTCCAAATTTATGTTGTTGTTCAAAATCAACAAATTCACCGCACTATCTTGGATGAAGGAACCTCTACTTGTGTCATGTCTTTAGCATGTTGGAAAGGTTTAAAATCACCCGCACTTAAAAAATCCCCAATGATGTTTCACGCATTCGATGGGCGAGGTTTTCATCCCCACGGTCTTTTTCAATCCCTATCCGTCCAGTTGGGTGGAAAAACCATCTATGTCGACATCGAGGTGGTCGATGCTCCCCTCGATTACAACTTATTACTAGGAAGAAGTTGGTTTTATGCTATGACGGTCATTGCTTTGTCGGTATTTCGATGTGTACAATTTCCTCATCAGGGAAAAATTATCACTATCGATCAGTTAGATTTTTGTACACCCAACGCTCGTGCTCCCGCTACCAACAATATTCCTTTCTTGGGAGATCACAAGATCACGTATGAAAGTGTTGGTGTATGATTGTTAAAATATTCCACCCTTATGGGTACCTTCCCTGCACCACTCCCTCCTACCACGCATCATATTGCCATAGTCAATATGATTTCGACTACGACTTATCAGTCTTTGGAATCATCATATCCCTGGATTATACCTAGTCCTCTAGAGCTCGATGCACTAGGTGACACCATTCCATTTAGTCCAACCGAGGCTTCATACATTGTTATTCAATCAGCCTCTCCCTCTTCGGATGACCAACATCTCTTGGCACCCGACACCTACTCAATGCCATCTTGGTTAAATTCCTTGACGTATGCCTTTGACTACATTTCTTAAATATTTTCATCCAACGAATCTATCATGGAAATGCTTAGCATTGATGATGTACCTTGGGATGATAACCATCATTGATCCTCTTTTCTTCCACCTCTTGAAGAAATACAAGAAGATATACACTCCATCTCCCCCCCCCAATGTTGTCGACTTTCCACAATCACCCATACTTACACAAGATACTATTTCTGAGGGAAATTTAGGCAACATTACTTCTACGGTCATTATTGGCATTTCGATCAAGGAAGGTGTCGTGGAAAATATTAATCTCGGTGCTAATTGTTCGTCGAGGAAGTGGTTTCTTATACCTCTTTATTTAAATAATTTTTTGATGTCTTTGCTTGAAGCTACAAAGAAATGCCAGGGATCGATCCTTCGATCGTTGTGCATGAGATCAAAACTTACCCAGGTGTAAAACCTGTTCGACAGAAACTTCGCCTGGTCCACCCTAAGAAGACCGCGGCTATTAAGGCAGAAGTTGAGAAATTATTGAAATCTGGCTTCATCCATCCTGTCCCTTTGACGGAATGAGTTTCAAATATTGTTTCGGTCACTAAGAAGAAAGGGACCATTCATGTCCATGTTGATTATAGGGACCTCAATAAGGCTTGTCCGAAAGATAATTACCCTACACCCTTCATCGACCAGATCATTGATAATTATGTAGGTAGTGTGATTTTCTCTTTCATGGATGGTTTCTCAGGATACAACCAGATTGACATTTTACCTGTTGATCAGCATAAGACAGCCTTCATCTGCCTGTGGGGAACTTTCGCCTATCGGAAACTACCGTTTGGCCTAAAAAACGCTAGTGCTACATTCCAGCGAGCCATGTCATATGCTTTCCACGATATCAAACATATTCTGGAACCTTACCTCGACAATTTACCTGCCCATTCATCCAGTCGATCAGACCATTTTGGTCATCTACAGGCTATTTTTCTTTGATGTCGGTTCTACCGCATTCGTTTGAACCCACATAAGTGTATCTTTGTTGTCGAATCAGGTTTCCTCCTCGGCTTCGTTGTTTCCAAGGACAGGATTCGAGTGGATCCCTTAAAAGTTAAGGCTATCCTTGCTTTACCTCCACCTAATAATTTGACACAACTCCAAAGTTTGCAGGGGAAATAAAACTTTCTTTGTCGTTTCATTTCTAACTACGCTGAGATTACCAAAGGATTTATGTGATTGTTGCATAGAGACACCCCTTTCATCTGGGATGACACTGCTCAATGATCTTTTGCTACTCTTAAGAATGCATTGACCAGCGCACCTCTGTTGGATCCTATGAATTACACGAAGGACTATATCCTTTCCTTAGTAGTCTCGACTTCCACTATTTCTATGGTGTTAGTTCAAGAGAACCCTAACGGTGAGGAACACGTGATATATTATTTGAGCAAAAGTCTATCTAGTCCAGAGCTCTGATATTCACATGTTGAAAAGTTGGCTCTTGTAGCCATCATCACTGTCCAGAGATTTTGTCATTACATTTTTCTACGCACCACCACAGTTATCGTGGACTCTCACCCCGTGTATCACATTATAACACGTCAAGTTCTTGGGGGAAAATATTCCAAATGGATCGTCATCCTTCAGGAATTCAATCTCGAATTTGCTAAGTCGAAAGATAAAAAATCCTTGGTGTTTGCGGAGCTTATCTCCGACCTTCCTCATGTTGATGAAGATACTGAGCCCAGAGATTCTCTCCCCGATGAAACTCTATTCCTCATTAGCACGTCTGATCCTTGGTATGGAGATATCCTTCTTTATTTACAGACCCAACGTTTTCAACTCGATATCTCTCGTGAAGAGCGTCATCGTATTCACCATCATTCTCGTCGTTACCTTATCATCGGTGACACTTTGTATCATCGTTTTATTGATACTATCCTACGACGATGTTTGACTCATGAAGAGGTTGAACGCGTTCTTAATGACTGTCACCTTGGATCCTGTGGCGGTCATCTTTCTAGGATGCCTACAGCTCAGAAAATCTTACGTGTCAGCTACTTTTGGCCCTCTATTTTCAAAGACTGTATTGAGGCAGTCAAAAAATTCCCTCCCTGCCAAGTTTTTCAAAAAAAGGCACGCACCCACCCCACTCCGCTGCATCCCATTATTGCCATCGGCCCTTTTGCCAAATGGGGTATTGATTTCATGCAGTGTAAGCCTACCTCAGCTGGGGTGCACGGTTGCATCATCGTCATCGTCGATTACTTCACAAAATGGGTTGAGGCTATGCCTACGTTTCTGAATGATGGTCGTACTCCAGCGCTTTTCTTCTTCAACTACATCATCACTCGCTTTAGTTTTCCACAAGCCATTGTCATTGATCATGGTTCACACTTTCAAAACCAGATGATGAGCGAGTTGCATGCCAAGTTGGGTTTTCGTCATGAGAACACATCCCCGTACTATCCTCAAGCAAATGGACAAGTTGAAGCCATCAACAAGGTCCTTAAAACCATGATTCAATGTATGGTAGGGGAAAACAAGACATCTTGGCATTTACAACTTTTCTCCGCTCTCTGGGATTACCATACCTCAGTGAAAATTGCTACTGGATTCACTCATTTCCAGTTAGTATATGGCATAGAAGTTATTTTACCAATCGAGTGTGAAATTCCCTCGTTGAAACACAAAGTAGAACTCATGCCTCATACTTATGTCGAAGAAGAACGCTTCTTACACCTGACCAAGTTGGATGAAACACGTCTTGATGTCGCTCTCGTTAATGAGACGTATCAAAAGTGAATCAAGAATCAATATGACAAACCCGTCCACCCTCGTACTTTTGCAAAAGAAGACCTAGTCCTCATTTATGACCAGGCTCATGATAAGTTAGGGACAGGTAAGTTAGAACCTCTATGGCATGTTCCTTACATCGTGAAACGTGTTTTATATAGAGACACATACGAGCTAGTTGACTACGACGGAATCTCCCTGGGTGAGCCCCGAAACGAGCTTTACCTTAAGAAGTATTATGCATAGAACATCTAGCATGCGTTCTTTGTACACTATTGTATTTTAATTTGGTGTGTCTTTTTATTTTGCGTGCTCGAGTTTTTGCCTTAGCTGCTTATACGGTGTCTTGTGTTTTCATGCGCATATGACATCTTCCTTTCCTATCTTTGTCAGGTTTGCGGATGGCGCTAGTTGACACACCTAGAACGTTGCTTCTGCAGCTTGGGTCATTTACCACTCTGATGAGTTGGTGAATTCAGGAGGTATTTGCTTAGGATCGGCAACTAACAACATGGCAGAATATTATGTTGTCAGTGGACTTTTAACTGAAGCCTTCTCCCTAGGTGTTTCTCGTATGATCATTAACCTAGACTCTCAACTCGTGGTCTGTCAACTTAATTGAATCTACGCTATTTGCAATCCTATCCTACTATGTCTCCACTTACGAGTTCGTCATCTTGAACGAATGTTTGATTTTATCGAATACAGACACATACCAAGAGAATTCAATACCATTTCAGATTCATTAGCCAATTACATCATGGATCGATATCTCGCACATAGATAAGGTTTCATAAAGGAAATAAATCATAAATCACATGTAAATTAAAACACATCACATTAAAAACATCATTTGGCACTATAAAAACTCGGATATATATATATATATATATATATATATATATATATATATATATATTGCGTGATGAAAAAGTTTGGTTATATCAAAAAGTACATAGAAGGGAAAAATATTGGGTCCTCACACCCATAAACATCGTCATACAGACTATACAATCATCAGGAAGACTCTAATCTTCCTGCATCACATTGTGCTCCGAGTAGCATATCACTGCGCGGGCTACTCTCATCACTAAAGAGTTAAGACTCTTAGACACTCCAACAGTGTGTCTCTGTAGATGTAGTGGCACTTCCCGCCTCCTAAGAGGAGGGATACCCATCGTGAGGCCTTGGAAGTTTCTTTCAACCTCCTGGAGACCTCTTGTTGCTACCCCTTGATCTACCACTATCTGAGTGTCCCTGTGACGCCCCAGTGCCGGTATCTATGTTGGACGTGTTGGTCCCCTGCTTTCATGATGAAACGATGCACCCGTTAGAAACTCTTCTACGTACCCAAAAAAATAATATAAGTTTTAAAATCAAAAAACACTTGACAAGATTGTTTTGGTTTCTCACCTGACGCATCCCAGTCCTCCCCTTTTGGAAGAACCAAGTCCATGTTTCCCCAGAAATCCACTCCGGTGTATGGGAAGTCTTTTATCACGATCAATTAGCATCTCAACCAAGCGAAGAAATCATCGGTGAACTTGAACTCTGACTCTGAACCTAGTTTTGGAGACAGGCTAGTCCATCACTCCATACGTGGTTCTCCCATTGGTCGTACTTCTAATGCAATCTGAGGTTGCATCTGAGGAATGCGTTCTAAAAAGAACGAAACCAAGAATGAACTGTATCTGAACTGCTTTTGTTTCCTTGCTCCGCATCTCGTAATCTGCTCCTTCACATTCTGAAGGAACCCTGCACTCCAGTTAAACAGTGTTGGCTCTAGACATTGTAACCATAGGCCACCTGTGATCTTGAAACTAAGTGCGAGTTGGTACTTCCCCCTATACTCATAATCTAAAATAGAATGGATCGAAGAGGTAGATCCCTGATGTCTTTGATTGCGATTCTACCTCTCATTAATATCGATCCTGGGACACAATGGTTTTCCAAGTACTCATCTATAGGCGCGGGAAGTGCCCTCTGTCCGAATAAAATAACGAGGGCCCCTCTCTTTGAGAGGCCGCTCAGGAAATACACATCTTCCAACTCAATGATAAGAAGTTGCGTTCCAATTTGGAACCCTTGTTCCGCAACGTTCCACAGCCCGATCATATACTCGAGAAGAAGAATCTTTTTCTTCATCTTTTGCATATTGAAGAACTTGAGGAGACTGCAATTCCTCAATGCGGCCCTTGATCGGGGGCTTTGCAAGGCGGCCATATCATTGAGTGCGTGATCTCTTTCTTTCCACTCGATCATGACTTTTGTCGAGTTTACCTACAATCATCAACAATCAAAAATTCATTAGTCATGATTTTTTGACAATTATTGGGCAATAAAAAAACTTAAAAAACATTTGTTCTCTTTTTATGAGGCCAACGCCCCCTTTACACTCACACCAGGGCACCAATGCTCCCTTAAAAGGGCCACTAGGGCGTTGTGCAAAAAAGATAACGCTCCCCTTTACACATTGAAGGAGCGCTGGCAGTTTTTGGGAGTTTTTCATGTGTTTTGGGCAGTGCCCCTTTCACTCTTACATTAGAGCGCTAGCGCCTTGCCTTTAATCTTGGAGGAGTGCTGGAAAAATCAGGCAGCACTCCCCCTAATGATCTAGAGGAGCGTCGATCTCTTTTGAGCGCTTGTGTCATCCCAGGGCATCATTTTTTGAACCCAATTATTGCCTAAAACAAAATGTAAACCGTGTAAATTAAAGACAGGAAGAAGATCACCAACCTAGTCCGGACGGCGACAAAAATAGATGACCGTAGTTGCGGCACCAATCAACGCAGTAATCACTCTCTAAAGTTCAATTTCTCCACTGCCACAAATCTTTGCACAAATGAAATGGTAAAAGACATTTTTACCCCATTTTACTATTATAAATTTCATTATTGCCTAAGACATAGTTATTTTGGGTTTTGAAAAACATTTTGGAGGCCTTATTAATACGATGGCATGCAATTTTGACATTATTGACAGGTTTCAGAGCAGTTTTGTTCGTTTTTCATCTTGTCACATTAACAAGCATAGTCTTAGTTCGTTCTCACGCTCGGAAAAACATAAGAACGCACCTAGTAAACTTTTATCTCTTTTTCGGATTCGCGTGGATACACGAAAAAGGAACCCCCTTGAGTCATCTTTAAGCTCTTTTCAGACTCTCTAAACGTGAAAATATTGTTGAGTGATATTGCTTCCTTTCCCACTCGTTAAAAGGTTTGAAAGGACATCTTTCGAGTGATCATTTATCTCTTTTTCGGCCTCGCGAGACCAACATTACGAAAAGGACAACACCGGAGTCGTCTTTAAAGTCATTTTCAGATTCTCTAAATATGAAAAACCACCGAGTTTACCTTCTCTGGACTCATTAAACAATCATACATTGAAGGGCCCAAACGGGACCGAACCCTTACTTCTTCCAGTTCGTTAAATAAAGGAAGAGGGACTTATCAAAGGTGAAGTTATATCGAGCATGTGTTACCCTCCTCGAGCTCGTTAAATCAAAAAGAGGTACTTGTCTATCTAGATGGGGGAAAAATTGAAAGAAGCAAGCCAAGCAGTTTTTGAAAACATTACAAGTCACTCTTACAGTCGCCCTTGAACACGACACTTTGTCTTTGCACAACATTTTAGTCCATTGAACCTCTGCATTGAACCAATCCTCTGAGTTTTCTTACTCCTTTGGGTCACCCGACGAAAGTCACAATATCCATTGCATTATCGTTTTTTGGTCCATGTCATATTTTTGTTGTCGTGCCTCAGTGTTCAAGGGAAGTATCTACCTCAAGAATCAACCATCACAAATTTATGTTTCAGTACCCGTGTCATTCCATGTTCTTTTGATCCACCAATTACATCTATGTTTCAGTTTCGTTTCGTTGATGGGGGATACATCAAGGCCCTCATTCGACGAGTTTGTTCCTGTCGACTTCAGCACATTATTTGGGAACTAGACTTAGAAACCAGTTAGTACCTTGGGACCTGCATGCCTCAATGGCAGGCATCCTCGCGTCCGACAATGGGTTTACATCATTGACCTATGAACGGATGATTCCACGGATGTTCGACTTCAGCTCATCCATTCACATTCGTTGAAATGCACTAAAGTACCTTGGGAATCATTGACATCAATAATGATTTCCCTCGTTCTTGTTAACGGTTTACCTTATTGACCAGTAATCAAGTGGTTTATGCCATGTTCGACATCAGGACATATATTCACATGGTTAGATTCGTACTACATCGGGATCGGTAAGAAGACCCTGGGTTGATTCATCACTCTTATATGTACTTTTCTCAGGTTGCGACGGAGTTTCTTTTGAATATTGACACATATATTGTCACATAAATCCACTTTGTATTGGTCGTGGCTATGTCTTGTCATATCGTAGATCCACTGTGTATTATTCGTGGCTACAATCAGTTCAGGTCATAGGAGTATAGATCCACATTGTATTTTCAGTGCCTATACCTTTTTGTCAATATAATTATGGATCTACAGTGTATTTTATGGCGGCCATACCTTGAAACTCTTTATCACTCAAGCATAGGTATGCCTGCCTTGGGTTTGAAACATGTCATAATATTTGTTTGATGGTTGTGTGCAGTTTCTTCCAGGTTCTCTGAGTCCATACCCTTGCTAGAAAAAGTCTACAAAGTACTTTAGTCATCAGTTCTCGTCTTCTAACTTCACACTTTGGGGGGCAATCTGTTACACATAAAAATTACTCATTACGATGATGGCCTAGTGTCGTCATTACCAATGTCGCAAGTGTCGCATTTTGGCCGCAAATTTCACAAATATCATACTTTCATATTGCCTATTTCATGTCTCAGACAACATTATCAAGAACACTTAAAAGACACCTCAAAGGACTGGTTTTGAAGAGGAGAAATCATTTGACAAAGAGTACAAGCCTTTTGCCATGGAAAAAACAACTCAAAAATCCATTTTCGAAGGCAGTGCTCCCCTATACACTGTCAGGGAGTGCTTGTGCTATGTACCCTCTTTTGGGGGAGCGTTGCAACACTCTGTGCCCCATTCTGAGGGAGCGCTAGCCCTTTTTGAGTGAATTTTTCACTGTTGAGGAAAATCAGGGAAGAATCCCCCTCATCTCTGGAGTTAATTGGACTCGGATCTGAGGTCAAGGCTCGATCTTAGAGAAGATCCACAACTGAAGGAGAAGGATCCTTAACCTATCCCAAGAATCTCTTAAGTGGTTATTTCTCTCCAAGCCTATATAAGGAGACCTCATCATGGTGAAAGGAGGAGACATTGAAGGCATCAAACTTATGATCTCATAAGGGAGATATCATTGAAGCATCATCATTTTGTGTGGATTATTTGAGCAAAAGGATGGACAAGGAGAGTTGGGAGAGGTTGTTGCGCCTTCATCAAAGGTCTGTAAGTATTCTCCATTGATCTCATTAATATACATATGTGCTTGGCATGTTTCTTTCAAGGTTGTGTTTATTCTAAATGAACTTGTCTCTATTATATAGATCTAGTTTCAAGCTAATCTTAGTAGAATAGGAAGCTTGTTCTGTCTTTGATTGTTTTGCAGGACTTATCGAGGAGCTTGGAGATCAAAGCTCAACTCGGACTGTGCGAGGACGAACATCATTAAAAAGGTACACCTTTCTTCCTCTTCTCTATACATTAGTTTAAATAGGTTTAAAAGGATGGCACTGACCAACGTTAGCACCATTTATATCTTGGTCTTAGGAGTCTAGAGCCCAAGAGGGAATCCACTTATCCGCAAGGGGATTATCATGTAACAGGATCAACTAATGTCGAAATGTCAAACACAGTAGTGAAGGGCGAAAGCTCCCAAAGAGCCGAAGTAGTGATTCATGATGACATCACTTGGATTGACATGGACACATGGGTTGTGTGCCACGTATAAGTGGATTTCGAACCCATGGAATATTGAAATTCCATATGTTACGTGACATGTGACACCCCTCTGATTGGGCCACGATTCAGTCGCTAGTATGCTGCCATGTGGCACTCCATATGAACATGGTTAGTGGGACCTGACGTTACGCAACGTAGTTAAAGGTCAGAGGACCCACACTAGCGTTGATCACGATACATCGAGATCAACAGCCAGGAGGCATTGCGAGGACCCAAGTTGCATGGGAGTTAATTCTCCAAGCGGTCCTACAATCCAAGTTGCGGTTTCACCGAGGGGTTACGTGTCAGCGTCAGACGAATTGCGGGATGAAAGGAGGGTTACTCCAAATCACCATTGCATGCCCCCGCAATTGGAAAATGTTAAGTGATGTGACGTAATGATGTCACCAAAGGTGATTGGGAATGTTCGGAGATTAACATTTCGGATGCGTGGATGTGAAATCCTTCGAAGTTCCGAAGCTTCGAAGTTCCGGAACTCGAACGCCTGAGGTTCCATAGTAAATGTCAGTCGTCGGATGTTGAGTAGACGTGAACTAATAATCTTCCCTACTTCATGAGTTCAATGATCCGAAACTCTGAGAGATTGTGGTGTGGTGCTTTGAAATCTTCCGAAGGCTCGATTAAGCACCTAGTGATATAGCACTTGGTCATGGCCCGTGATCCCATGGATTGGGGATTGAGAGAAAGGAGCTAGTGCCCGAAAATGATTACAAAGTAGAGAAGAGCTCAAAAAGAAAATGAAATCTGAACGTTTTCTTAAATTAGATTGGTTTGAATGCGTAAACTGGTGAAGTATTGAATAAGTTTCAATTGTTTTTCTTCTTTGAGTTTTCGAGCGCAAGCAGTGCACATTGTCCGCAAGGAGTGCATTGACAGAGGTAAGTTAACCTCAGAGAAACTCATGAGAGATATCATTGAACCTTCATCAGCAGAAGTGCAAGGAGTGCACAGGAAGAACTTTGTGTTGAGTTCAGAGAGAGATAGAGTCGTTGAGAACTTTGTAGGGCTCTGCCAGGCGGGCATCGAGCGAGTGCAAGTGTGCACAAAGAGAACTCTTTATCGAGTTTAGGGAGAAGAGTATCAAAGGAAGATACTCACAGAATTGTTGAACACTATGTATAAAACGCTCAGCAAGGTGTGCTTTGAGCAGAAGGCTGTCGGGAGGGCACGAATTTTTCTTTTGAAAGGAAACAGAAGGGTTGAGCCCCTTGGAAGACTGAGTAAATCGAAAATCTCAGAAGAGATAACGCAAGGAGTGTGTGGGAGATGGACTCATTCTAAGTCCTAAAGCTCAGAAGAGATAACTCTTACGAGAGAGAAGACGAGATCCAGGAGGCGGACTCGTAGGAGAAAGGTCAAAGGCTGAAGCCTTTGAACACTGACAAAATCTTCCAAGTCAGAAGAAGTTAAAAGCTCAAGAGGAAGAGCGACAACAGTCGTCAGATCGGTTGTGGGGAGGATCTTGGACCATTAGATCAGCGTCCAACAAAACAAAGGAAGCACAGAGGAAAGGAACAGATCCCATCCATTGGGTTTGAGCTCGAAGGACCAGCAACCGTTGGATCCGGAGGTAAGGGCACGAGACTTAACCCTTGTGTGCACAGGAGAGTGGACTTGTCAAAGTCTCGAAGTCCCGAAGTAATTTGGTACCATCCATCGTCAAGGAGGACAGGTGGCATAAGATCCACAACTTTGGAAGTTTGTGGACAAGGAGGAGGAGAAACAACCGAAGTAAATCTTGGTCGTTGATTTGAAAGTGGACGTGTGGCGTCGGATTTGGAACTCCGGGTACGGAGCACTCCGGAGGAAAGCATAGGGTGAAAGCGTCGAAGTCACGAAGGAAATCTCGATCGACGATCGAGGAGGAGGTCGAAGGACCGTTAATCTGGTCTTGGTCAGAAAGAGCTGAAGTCCCGAAAAGAATCAGGGTCGTTGATTTGGAGAGGACGCGTCGCAGAAGATCTGTCACTCCGGGGAATTCACTACGGAGATTTGTGTGTGTGGAGACGTGAGAACTCCCGAAGGCTGGAGAGTCAAAGTTCATAAGAACCATCCGATTGTTGAGGATAGGTGTCAATAGATCTTCCACTACGAAATATTGTCATACGGGAAAAAGCAGATAGTTGAGAGTTGAAACTCTCGAGGGCCAGAGAGCCGGAATCAACCGTGGTCGTTGATTTGGAAGGGAGCTACATGTTGACAGATCATGTAGATCTAGGATCGCATGTGGAAGAATGATAGATAGCAGTCGTTGATAATGGATCATCGTCGAAAGCGAGAGATCGACGGTCAGGAGGAATTGCGGGTCCAGAACTTGCTCGGATGTTAAAAATATGAGAGCAGGACACAATTTATAACACAGTTTTAACAAAGTGATATGTGGCAGTTGGAGGTGAATTGCAGGGCGAAAAGCGGATTGGCCTAAAACCACTCTTTCCCATGCCCGTAATCATAGTTTTCCATGAGGTCATGGCCCAAAGTCTTATGAAGGAAAGGGCTAATGAAAAAGGGGCTAGCACCTGAAACTTGGAGTTTTGGAAGTGCGTAGGAATAGCTCGTGTGTCTGTCGGGACCTGCACACAGAAGAAAAGGGGACCTGTGTATAATTGTTTTGGGTTCAATCACGAGCCCGAAGAGTCAATGCAACTCAGAAGTTTGAAAGATCTTTTGATCGAGAGGTCAACAGAGCCCGCTGAGGTAAGGGCACTGCGTCGAAAGTGCTCAGGGAAGAAATAGTCATGTACAGTGACTACAATGGGCGCACAAGAAGATTCAAGAATCCGGGAAGAATTGAATACTTCTAGGATCAACAAGAAAAAAATTTGTAGGGAGAAAGAAGTTGCTGCAATTTTTGTGGAAGCGAGTATGTTATGGCTCGTTGGGTCAGCCAGAGGAAAGAATGTTTGCATGTTTGCAAGTGTTGTTGGTGATGTTGTTGCATAAGGAAGGAAGCAACTGACAGCTGAAGTGTTGGTTATAAGTTTGATAAAAGAAGCATGAAAGCTTCCACTGTCATTAGACATTCAGGTAGTATAAAATTTATTAATGGCAGTCATGCAGGCATGAGCTTTTATCACTCTTTTTGCATAATTGCTAAAAGGAAATTTTGGTAAGAATTTCCTCAGCCAGAGTTATTTTATAAAATCACAAGGTTATATTATTGAATGCATACCACTGGATGTGATAAAGGCTCAAGGCCTGTATTAATTCAAAGTTTTTTAGCTTTTGAATGCACACGCTGACATAGTAGAATGTCATGTTAATTTGGTTATGGGGTAATAACCAAAGAATTAAAAGATAAGAATGGGTTATAGGTATGAATGTCAGTAAACTAGTCGTGTATGAGACCAGGACATGGTTGGATATGGAAAGGTTATGAGCCACACAGGTACTAAAAGCTTCCTACCTTTAAATAAAACTTGAACTGCAACCTTTTCGCTAACACTAATGAACACCACATAATTATATTCTTGGTGTAGTGTTCGGGTTGAAAAGAAAGGCATCCAATTAATTAGGAAGACAATAGAAGGTGTGTGGAGAATGTGGCAACACATTGGCCAGAATTCCAACTTATGGATGGTGAGATACATGACTGAGATAAAGAGCATTATGTAATTCAATACAAGGGTGCACTGAATAAATAGGCATTGAGAGTTGTACTTATGTCTAGTAAGGGCAAAGTTGCACTCATATATGATGGAATTGTATACTTAAATGCACTTTGATGAATGTGTTTTGTAAGTACATGCATATATGTTTTTGGCATAGAAATAATTATACTAATGGTTGAAATGTTGCTAACTCATGAAGTTGAGAACATTTCAGGAACTTTTAAACATTGCAACAGGAAAGTTGCAAGCTAGGTAGTCGTAGGAATAGAGACTACATAAAATTTTATGTTCAGAAAATTGAAATAATAAACTTATTGTTATTAATTATGAACATGCATATGCATAGAATGATGAGTCATTCTATTTGGTTAAATTGTTTGGTAATTGTGAATGAATTGCTAGGTGCAGGGAATTCTAAGATCATTGCATAAGGTGTTGTACATGTTGAATTATGATGTACATAAAACACTAACAATTTGTTGGTTGTATGCAAGAGGAAGCATTACAGGAAAAATGGTATGTAGTTTGGTGCATGTGGAAAATCACAAGGATGGTTGCATTCATAATATGGCAACAGCCAAGATGATTTATGAAATAGAATTCCATGTTTTGGGGAAAAAGATGAATTCCCTTTGAACTAATTGGAGTTCCTACATGAATTATTTTATGTTTTTTCATGATAACTGCATGTGGGTGATGCAGATGAGATGATGTTGATTAAAGTTAGAATGTTGACTACAAAGAGTAGCTCGGGGAAGATGTTGATTGGAAATATCTGAAAGCAGTTGGAACTCTGGGAGCCATGGTGCTCTAAGATTTCTGGTTCGGCCTGTCACTGAAGCCCAAGGAAAGGGAGGTGTAACAATCGATGGACTGTGTGACAGTGAAGGTGCACACTCCTGGGGTGGGATAGGCATGTGGGGAATGAGAAACCATTGGTTGGAGTGTTGTTGAGGTTTGGATGGTTGGAGTGTTGTCGAGGTTTGGTACCTTGGCCTAGACCATGTGGATATGAATTGGGGACCGTGGCTATCTTGGGAATCCATTGCCCTAATGGAGTCATAACCCTACTCAGGGGCGGAAGGTCTTCTCAATCAAAAGATAAGTACAAATCTCTATTTATTTTGTGATGTGTATCTTGTATACAGGTATAATGTTATTAGAATTGTCTATATATATATATATATATATATATATATATATATATGCTTGCATTACATGCATCCATGACTGTACATAATGTGTTTCATGTTTCATTGCTTAAGAAATGTATACCTGATATTAATCATGTTATTGATTGGAATGTGATTCAGGTGGAGCAAGAAGGCGTCTTGCAAGTGCATCCGATGCGCATATTGGACCGGAAGAGCAAACAGCTCTGGAATCGAGCCATAGGTCTTGTAAAGGTCCAGTGGACCTGGTATGGTCATGAGGATGCAACATGGAAGCATGTAGATGCTATGCGGGCAGAATACCCGCATCTTTTTGAATATTTTGGAAATCTTGTTGATGTTGTATGAAAGTTGCACTGAGGACAGTGCAAAAATAAGGGGAGGGGATTGTAATATCCCCAAGGACAAACCCCTGTTGTATTTATGAATTGTAAACATGTTTTGTAGGCTGGTGAGCCAAGTGTTGATAAGATGGTAGGCTTATGTATTTAATGGATCGGAGAGCCTAAGTGTTAAAGGCCAGGAGCCTAATTTTGTATATGTAATTATGCATATCATTAATAAAATATATACATCGTTATGTGCAGACCGACCACGAAGAAAGAGTGATGGAGGACTAAGCTTCCACAAGGTTGGGTAAGGGAGGAGGGTAAGTGTGTGGGCCTAGGGGCTAAGCTAGGGGGCTTACCTCTAAAGGGGATAATAATTTATTATTATTTCCTGAAGGCTAAGGTGGACATGTTGAGTGTTGTTCTAAGTTACTGTAAAGAGAACGTGTGCTAAGTGGGACTCATACGGCTCCAGGAAGACAAGTGTCGACCTAGACGCATGCAGTTAAAACTGATGAGTCAGTCGTGTTGGGGGTGGCTTCCCATTCTGTCATCCTCCACCTGAGTTCGCTGGGATCAGGGTCGTCTAAACTCGTTTTGCCTCTGCACTCGACCTCTATGTTTTGTTCTTTGTTCATGCACCTTGAAACCAGTGGGAAAAACCCGTGGACTGATCCGTCGTCTAACCTGTTCGACCTCTGCATAGTCACACATCCTGAACCCAATGAAAACCCGCGGACTGAGTCGTGTCTTCTGTGAAGACCGAGCATCATGTATATGTTTGTGCCGTGTGTGTGTCATAATTGTTGGCATTTGTGGCCACGCAGTTCTTGGACTGAGTGTGGCTTGTTGCCTTCCATTTGCCTGAGTTGTATTGACCAATGGTTGTTGTCCTCCTTGTGTTGGAACGAAGTCGAAGAAGCAGGTTGGCAAGCCTGTGTGCAACACTCTCTCCAGGTGAGAGAGGTGGTTGTGGTTGAAGAGGCAAGTTGTCAATCCTGTGAGCAGCTCTCTCCCAGTGAAAGAGTTTGTTGGGAAGTGGTTTTCTCCCAGAGAGAGTTCAACACCAGCTATGGAGCTCTGAGAATTCTTGATTCGGCATGTTGCCAAAACCCAGAGAGGGAGGTGAAGAACCCGATGGATTGTACTTGTGAAGGTGTATACTCCGGGGTGGAACAAGCGTGTGGAGAATGAGAGTCCGTGAGTAGTGGGCGTAAGAAGGCTCCTGGAGAGAATCCTTCCGATTGCACTGTGCAGTTTTCCTGTAACCTCGGCCTAGTCTAGGATTCCCTTGCCTTGGGTGGAGCTTAGTCTCAGCTCAGGGGTGACCCACTGCTAAGCGTGATGAACAGCGTGGTCTATGGCTGGGAGGTTCGTAGAAGGTCTGCACGTAGTTGGTGGATTTACTCCAGCTAAAAGATAAGTATAATTTACGTGCTTAATTTTATGTTATGCATGCCTATGATGCTGGGATGTTATCATGTATTTCGTTGCTTATATGAATTACTATCTATTACATTTAATATCTGTATGGTAGAAGTAAACTCTGTGATTATTGTGATTATGTGTTTTAATTCATTAAAATGCATGTTATATATTTATATGTGAATGTTTCCACAGTGGTAGCTTTACCCAGTCTCTGTGGAGGGTCGGGGATGCTACAGTTTGGTTTCGCAGCTAAGTCAGAGCTGAGTAGTGGCATTTCTCAGGCCAGTTGATGGCTAGGGATGTTACACCTAGTCTGCAAACCCAGCAGTTTGTCGTGGTTAGTTGGACCATTATCCCTGGTACGGGAGTCCGACAAGTTCTTATTTGAGTCATTTATTATCAGGATGGGTTATTCTCCATGGTTTTGAGAACTCATCAGATATGTTCATTTGAGTTGGGTCATTGCCCCGGACACTGAAGTCCTAAAAATTATAATTGAGTCATTGTCCCTGATACGAGAGCTCAATAGTGTTATGCATGTAATCCATAGTATGTCTCACGGTGTCTGGTAGTTTGCCAAAAGAGAAAAGAACTAAGATAGAGCCTTCTAGGAAGAAAGGAATTTTTTTGTTGAGTACAGTGAAACATCCAAGGCCTACAGGATCTGTGTTGCATGCCAAAGATATATCGAGGTAAGCAGGGATGTGACATTTTCATGAAGAAGTTGCATCTAAGCAATCTAAAGAGTTGCAGAAAGATACAGAGATGGAGGAACATGAAGAGCCACTGGATCAATTTGATACTGTGGATCCAGTAGAACAGATAGAGAGACCTCTGGAAGTACCTCCTGCTAAGAGAAAGCCTACCTGTTGTAGAGAAATTTTGTGAGAGGCAGAAAAACATGTTTCTCCTTAAGGTACATTCAGAGAAAGTAATAGACCTCAAAGATATTCAGGTTATGTGGCTCTTATGGCTCAGATTAACGATGCAGAGCCCACCATCTATGAGGATGTTGTTAAGCAGCGAGTATGGAAAGATGCCATGGTGGAAGAATATCAATCCATCATGAAAAATGTATGGGAAGTAGTTCCAAGATCGGAAGGAAAATATGTGGTTACTTCCAAATAGTTGTTCAAAATCAAGCATGCAGTTGATGGAAGTATTGAGAAATACAAAGCGAGATTTGTGGCTCATGGTTTTTCTCAAAAGGAAGGTATTGACTATGATGAAACATTTGCACCTGTTGCAAGGTACAGTGCCATCATGACCATCATATCCCTCGCTTCAGTTTGGGTTCGAAACTTCACCAGATGGATGTAATGACTACATTCCTCAATGGTCAAATTGAGGAAGAAGTATATATAAAACAGCCAGAGGGTTTTGTGGTTCAAAGAAAAGAATCACATATGTGCAAATTTAAGAAAACACTATATGGGTTGAAACAGGCACCAAGGGCTTAGTATGCAAGAATTGACAGTTATCTTCAGAGCTTGGATTTCTCCAAGAGTGCAGCTGATCCCAACCTGTATTTCAAGGTAATAGAAAATCATCCCCTAATTTTGGTTCTATATGTTGATGATTTGTTCCTTACGAGAGAGGAACATCTGATAGTTCAGTGTAAAAGGGAGCTCACTTCTGAATTTGAAATAAAAGACATTGGTCTCATACATTACTTCCTTGGTTTGGAGGTATGGAAAAAGTCAGATGAAATTTTTCTTTCTTAAGGAAAATATGCAATTGATATACTACGCAAACTTTCTATGCTAGATTGTAAATCCATGTCTACATCCATGGTATCTAACTTAAAGAAGTTACATAAGTCAGATTCTGAATCTGACTTGGTGGACCCATCTATGTACAGGAAACTTATTGGATCCTTGATGCATTTGATCCATACAAGTCCAGATATATGCTTTGTTGTAAGCGTTTTGAGTCAATTCATGTCCGAGCCGAGACACAGACATTGGATTGTTGCTAAACATGTCCTCGGATATTTGAGAGGATCCATTGCATATGGACTTAGATACACTTCCAGTGGAGGAGTGTTACTTCATGGTTACGCTGATTCAGATTGGGCTGAGAGCTTAGTGGACCAAAAGAGTACTTTTGGATGCTGTTTTAGCTTGAATTCAGCTGTGATATCTTGGTCGAGAAAGAAACATGCTCCATAGCACAGAGTACAGCTGAAGCAGAGTATATAGCAGACAGTAATGCAAGCAGAGAAGCAGTATGGTTGGGAAAGCTTATCTCTGAGTTGTTTCAAGAGAGGTTAGAAACAATTGTTATCCATTGTGATAACCAGAATTGTTTAAAGCTCACAGAGAACCCGGTTTTCCATGAAAGATTAAAGCATATTGAGATGAAATACCATTTCATCAAAGACATGGTCCAAAGACGTACCATCAAGCTACAGTACATTCGTATTGATGAGCAAATAGAAGATATTTCACTAAGCATGTGTCCCTTGGAAAATTTGTGTACTTCTGGGACAAGCTTGGTATGGCAGAAAATGTGTCCCTCACTGAGAGGGAATAGCAGCATCAAGAGACATTCTCCAATGAGAGGCCTTAAGTGGCCACCCTAAAGCTAGCCAAGGAGATTTGGAGAATCAACTAGTCTTGTGAAGTATTGACAACAGCGAGGGAGAACGAACAACCTCTGTGAGTCAAACCAAAAGTTAAGACGAATGAGATGTTATATGATCTTGTGAGTCAAGCCAAGGCAAACGTAGGAGCCTTGTAAGTTTAAGACAAAAGTCAAGATGTAAGTCTAATGCAAAATTCAAGGGGAACATACAACCTCTGTGAGCATAGACAGTCTAGTGCAAAATTCAAGGGGAACTTACAACCTCTATGAGCATAGACAAACTAGTGCAAAAGTCAAGGGGAACGTACAACCTCTGTGATCCTAGTCAAACCTTGTGATCCTAGTCAAACCTTGTGAACCTAGTGCAAAAGTCAAGGACAAGAAATTCTCCAACACTGTCTTGTATGTCAAGGTTGACTTGAGACTTGGAGAAAAGCCTTGTAAAGTCAAGGCAAGAAGAAATCGTCTCCAGTGTTGTGAACTTTGTGTGTCAAAGCAAAAGTCAAGACAAGTCTTGTGAGTTTTGTGTGTCAAAGCAAAAATCAAGACAAGGAAATGTGAAAAAGTTCTCCTAGGTCTTCATGATGAGCTATGAGCATTCCTTAGAGACTGGCCGCCCCTAAGTGAAATAACTCTAGCAGTTGACCATGGTTAAGGAGAACTGGATGATCACATTCCATGATCTGTATCTACATAAGGTTATGAAACTTCTTGTGATATATTGATCATGTGTGGATGTCAACAAGTCAATGATCATGTGCAATGACTAGAAAGAACTGTGTGGATGTGGATGCCTGAAGAATACTCTCTTTGCTGAGAGGGAGTGTTGAATTTTGAGCAGCTATAGAAGTTATTATTTTTCAAGCAGCCCTCTTAGTTGCCCTCTTCCAAGCAGCTCTCAAAGCTTCCCTCCTCAAACTTCCCTCCAAGCTGCCCTCCTCAAGCCAGCCTCTTCCTAAATCACCCTCCTAAAGTTGCCCCCTTTCCAGGTCTGCCTAGGTCAACCTTACCCTAGCTACGTCGGCCCTAACCTAGTTGTCCTAACCTAAATCCTATACTATCCTAGCCTAGGATGTGGCCCTAACCTAAAGTTACCTAACCTAGACTCTATCCTATATAAAGAGAGGGAGGCGCCCTCTCTTCATATCAGTGTTATATATCAGTTTTTACATCAGATTAGTTCACTTATTCTGAGCAGCAGTTAGAGCTATTCTGAGGGAGCAGCATAGGCTATTCTGAGGCAGCGGCAAGTCCTATTCTAAGGCAGCAACTAATATATTCTAGCAGCATCCATCTACTCTATCCTGTAGCAGTTGATAACTCAGTTTTGGGCAGCATATAAGAGGTTGTTCTATAGCAGCAAATATACTTTGTTCTGAAGGTGTTTTAGACAGCAACTGAAGGTGTTCTGAACAGTAACTAAAGGTTGTTTTGAGCAGCATCTAAGGGTCTTTTCTGAGGGTGGAAAAACTTTGTTTTGGGCAGCAATCTGAGGCAGCTTTAAGGGCAATTCTGAGACAACATTAAGGCCAAATTTGGGGCAGCCAACAAGCAACAACAAAACAGTTTTGTGACAGCAACTAGAGAATAGCAAAAGCTACTAATAGAGGCTCAGATATATTGAAGACACGGTAAGAACTATTGTCTTAGTGCTAATATCTTATCTCCCTCTTTCTAGAAGAGTCTTGTAAGTTCATTGTACTTGTTTCACTGATCAATATATCACAAGAAGAAGTTTGTTGGGTTTTCTTTCCCTTGAGGGTTTCCCAAGATAAATACTTGTCTTCTATGTGAATGTCTTTCTTTCAATGATCCTTATGCTTCAGTTAATGTTCTAGTTAATTGTTAAAGGTTAAAGAACACCACTGTGAACTGTTGTTATCTGTTTAAGCTTGAAAATTAACACTCCCATCCCTTGTAATCAAAAAGAGGAGATCTAAAAACTCCTAACGATTTGCAAAATGTAAGCCAATCCTTATCTAGTCCTTGTCTACAAAGAATAGAAGTTGGTGTCATAATAGAGGAGCACAGGTTGACCTCTGCCTTGTTGCAATAAATCGTATTTGCTAAGTTAAAGTCATTAAGTTATTGTTTTTATAAATCAGATCAAACCTTCATAATCTCGCCATTTTCACACGTTTAATTGGTGTGTTCAATATTCTTACATTTGCTTCATTATGGGAGAATGCTCTGTAAACAAGGCAACCCAAGGAAATTTGAAATTCTCATTAAAATTAGGCAAGCTAAGTGCCCCTTGCAAAGCCAAGTTGCAGAGCTGTGACATTGACAAGGAGAATGAAAAGTTAATTAGTACAACTCAGACGTGCAAAGTCCTGTTGATTGGTGCTTGCGTCTTGGCTAATGGATCTAGCACTAGAGGAAAAGATGGACAGGACAGGACAATAAACACTATACCGAATAACAAAAGTAGACATGTGACGGAAAGCTTAGATGAAGATTAAAATGATCATGTTGTTGGAATTATTTCTACACCGACACCTGAGGGTGTGACTGAAAGCTTAGATGAAGATTAAAATGATCATATGCTAAATTGATCACCTTGTTGAGATGGTGTGGCTGTGTGACTGGAAGCTTAGATGAAGATTAAAATGATCACACTAAATTGATCATCTTGTTGAGATGGTGTGGCTGGAAGGTCAAATGGAGATAAAAGTGATTGTGCTAAGGTCATCACCTCATGTCTCTAACATCTTTTTGGAATTTTCTAAAACATTTTTGCACGATCATAATAGTTCATAATAGTTTTCGAAATCATCCACTTTGACATGATAAATATACATTAAAATCTAAATAAAAAGATTTTATACATTCCATATTTTGATAGGCAGTGAACATGTAAACTATGTTCTAAATCTTTATGAGAGAAATCATTCACACTAATGTAATAGATATGCATTATTGTGTAAATAAAAAGATTTTCTACATTCCATATTTTGATAGGCAGTGAACATGTAAACTATGTTCTAAATCTTGATGAGATGAACGATAGCTTTTTAGAAGATAAACATTTATGCAAACTTTTGAAGATGACTCATCATCTTAAATTTATTTAAAAGGTGCATAAAACTTACCTTGAAAACTGAAGCAGGATACCATCACAACTATAGAGCTTCAGGTCTATAAACCACTCCTTAAATTGCGGGCCCTTGAGTTTAGAATATAGTAATATTCATGCAACTAAATTTTGATAGATCTTTCCCACTTGCAAAATCTTTTCTCCAAACGTGTTTAATATCTTAAACAATTAACTATTTACAAACATCCAATGGAAAATTATAAAAATTATATACAGAAGAAATTCAAACCTTTAATGAAAAATTATAAAAATTACATGCAGAAGAAATTCAATGGCAATATTTAAGAAGTAATTTTCAAATGTTACATATTCTCTAATTACTCTGAAAAAAAAAAAATCACAGATAATGTCTGATAGCAGCTTCTTTTTCTTGTCATGGCTCTAGGATTGAGGTGTGATATATTAAAAGTAACACAAATAGTACAACTCAAATGATTTACATGATGCACAGTAAAAATTATCTCCGTCCAATAAAACTACTTTCGTTCCTTAAGAGTCTAATTATAATTGTAAGAACATTTCAGACTGTTTTGTTTTAGTCCATGATTCCAATATCTGCTCTCATAAGACCTATTGAACTTTTCCAGACAGAAAAAGCATATTCAAATTGATTAACAGGTCAGCAACATGATACATCTCTTCAATTCTCCCAATGCAAATACTTTAAAGAAGCCACAACTGAACAGAATGTTATGAAAACACTCCTTGATCTTAGTACGGAAACTCTTTCAATTATTTGAAGAACTATTTGTGTTCTACTAGCAAAATAGAGCCATTAATGCGCTTCTGCAACCATAACATAATCCCAATTTGAGCAAGAGACAACACAAGAGCATCAACCGTTGTTTTGCAAGAATTTCTAAATACAATTATCAACGGCTGAAAAACATCTGATATCTACAAATGTTCTCTATTATAACATATAGCAGCTGCATGAACCACTTATAAAATGCACTTAAGCCACAATTCTAAAAGAGAAGAAGCAGAATGTCTCCCAGCAGCCTAATGGACACAAGTCGCATGTGTTGAAATCTTCAGGAGTTGCAAGCAGCATTTTTTCTTCAATGGACTGAAAACAGTCCATAGATTTGAACCATATATCCTCTTCCAAGCACAAATAATGCCTCAAAGGCACCAGCATTATAGAATCACAAAATCACGGAGCCTCAATTTTTGGGCCCAGATATTGTCCCCCTTTAATAAAAAAATCATCTGGCCTCTCGATCTCCTCCAACCACATATAATTTTGATCATCATTGGATTGTGTATTACCATTTTCTGAAAAGCACGAAATATATAGTGAGTGGTGTCAGCCTTAGTCACTGTTTACCCCAACTTTTAAGAAAAATAATTGAAATTCGGCAAACATCACGACCCAACAAACAAATTTGCTTATGTTCGACAAATTTATTTGATTCAATTCAAATCGAATAAAGTTTGAATTTGTTTGCCTTGTAAATTTGATTAAATTTGAATTCATTCATAAATTTCAAATATAATTCGCTAGTGCCTGGAATTTATCATGCAGGTTTTTACTTTTTGAAAATTTTAAATTATGCGTCTTCTCAAACTTAATCGCAATTTTTATCCTAACTTTTGCACTGGTGATTTTTTTCCAAATACCATTGTCACAGAATTCGAACTTGAACATAAACACGAACCAAGTGACTTCGGTGTCAGCTAATACAGCAAAATGACCTGAGCATATATCCACAATATATCCAAGAAAAATTAAGCATACTTCAAGGGGATTCGAAAAGGGACTTGAATTACCAGGAAGCCCCGAGCAAGGATGGCCACGATAATAAGTGCAATGTCGGCCATCCTTGTCTGAATAAGGAGGAGCAAGGACATCAAGTACAGCACATGATGTCACTGCTGTCAAAGAATGTATGTTACCTCCAGTTCGAGGACTGAGTACAGAAGATTCACAGGGTGCTTTATATATTGTGTTGACCTTTGTTTTTGCTAACGTCGCTGCATGAGAAAACAAAAGCAATAAAAGGCCATTATTTCTAGAAGCGAAAATATACATACGTGCATGTTTTTTGCAAATAAAACCATGCATCTCATAAAGCAAACCCAAAAGACAGGCTTAGTACCTAAAGAGTACCAGGAATAGCACTCACCCTGTGGTGGGCAGGTACTTATTTCTGTATCGGTGGGATTAACACAATCATAAGATTTTAAATGCATTGAACCATAAAGAAGCTTGCTCAAGACAGTCATTCCAGGATGATTGTGAAGTGGAAGAACAGCTGATGGTGGCAGACAAAAAATACCTATCTGTGGATGAAACAACATACCGAACTCAGCTACTTGAAAATTAACAAACAAACCAGTCAAGTATCCTCCAAACATTCAAAATGATAATCCTGCTTTGCTCGACATGTAACTTTAGAGCCTAATCAATCACTTATAGTGGCTAGAAATAAAAGAAAATAAATTAATAATGTGCATCTGAAAATAGGTCACTAGTGCTACACATTTACTTACGCACCGAAAAGCTATCACATTCATAAACATGCACGTATGTGATGGGTGGTGCAAATCCAGCTCTTTTACTACCCGAGCACTGGCCCTTTCGCATATTTGGGCCCTTTCGCATATTTGGCCGTTTAACAAGATCATTGCCAGAATCCTGTATTGACACAACTTCCTTAAGTCCCACGTCTACAGGTTTAATTGTATCTGGACGCATAAATGACATTAGTCAAAAGTCAATACACCCATCTTCATGCCTATGAACAATACCATACAATCGCACTAGACAATGTCAACAATACATATAGGCATCACTAAACTAGATGGATAATAATTAGCAAACAATTAAGCATTCTTTGCGGAATATTCAATAAATTAAGATATATAATTGACATAAAATAATATCCAAATTGTCTTGATTTTCACTCCCATGGAACATAAGAAGAATCATGTGCCCCAATAATACCAACGGAACATAAGATATTGAATTGCTCTGTGTTCAACCATTATATGCCATAAAAATGCATGCATACTCAATATTGGCGCCAACATCAGCAACAAAATGCTTGAAAACAGAAAAAACATCATCTCATCGACATGAAACCTTCCACCAAGAATGCTAACAGGGCCTTGGTTCACTGGTGAGGTTGAAGGAATACTAAACTGTCCATCAGGGTTCAATTCTCACTCTGGTCTTCCAACCAAAATGGCATATTTCAAAAAAGGGATGAATATGGATGCAAGTTCTGGACGATTTTGGCAGAATAGATACCCCTCAGATCCAAGCACCTAAGCCAAAGATAGCTCATGTTATGCACCATAGCCTTTCTCAAAGCAAGTTCCCATAAAATTTAAAAAAAATAAAAGCCTAAAACCTTCCACCAAGAAAACAGAGTTAAAACCAACACTCACAATCATTATAAATGATAACCAAGTGAGTTTATTGTATATTCTGGTTATATAACATCAACATTTAGTCAACCTAACTTGGAATAACAATTTTCGGTCTCAATTGGGCCAGTACCCAATTCAACTCATGTATAATCATATAGAAAAGCTTGAGCTGGCAGATCTCCCTTAAAATTGCGGAGTAATGACCTTCATCCTATAACTAACAAGAATTGTAGACGTAATTGAATCTTTTAAATCTCAAAACAGGCCAGAACTCTAGATAGCAACCAGAAATTCTCTAAACACTCTCCTGCATGTTGTAGATTCACACTACAAGAAGAAAAGGAAAAAAGCTAATAAAGTCACCTGTCCACGTACAGACAATAGACACCCTAGCGGAGTTTTGGGGATAATAATGGTCAAAGATCAAATTCCACACATGTTGCAACAGCAATATCTTATAATCATTACCACGATCTCTGGCCCAAACAATTCATTCAAACCATGCACAATGATGGTCCCAGACAAAGTAGTGAAGTATTTTCGGCCCAGCGATACTCGGAAGTTCGATTCCTGTGGACTCATCAAGTAGCAGAGGTGGAACAGAGCAAAACCAGCAACCCAACAAATCAGCAACGCCAATGTGTCTTTAAATATTTGAACTACATAGAGACAAGATTCTCTTCTACCCAGGAGGTTTACACAAGGAAAGACAATCTAGATCGCCATGGAGTATAAAGAAAAAATACAAATAGCAAATAGCACTCGGGATGGAGAATTAAAAATGTATTACCAATGTGTTTGGACACTCGTCTGCAGAAAGACAATACAAAGAATCTCTCCCACTCAAGAGGCTAAACAAGGGAAGGGGGAAGGCACTCTAGATGGCATTGAATGATTGAAGTATAAAAAATAAATACAAACAGAAGATGACTTTGGAAAGGAGAATTGAAATTCTGCAGAATCTTTACGTTCATAAACAACCTAAACCCCAACCAAAAAGTGAAGACACGAGTTGTATACCGCTGATGCAAAATGCAACTAAAAATTGGGTAAGAAAATTTTGAATCATGCAGAATACGTATGCTTGCAAACAACATAAACCCCAACACAGATGCATGGCTTATCATGATTCTCTGTTACTGAAATTGCAAACCTCTTGTGTCTCCAATTCAACCATGCTGGGCGCAAAACAGCAAGACTCGGTTTCAAGACTTGAAAGTTGTCAAGCAAACATTAATCTTTTAAGAAAGTCCCAGCATGTATAAAAGCCCTCCACACACCATCCATGTGATACAGAGGAGGTGATTTCAAGACAGGATAAAAGCCCTCCTACACATATATTGTTTGAAAGGTTGCCTACTAGGATGACAGTCTTATGGAAGAGCTTATAAAGGAAATTAGAATCTTAATACAAAATTTTAGGCACTTATATCCCCCACTAAAGGATTAGCAAATGACTTTGAACTGTCAAAGCTCAGGGCTGAAACATAACTCCGTGCTTATTACCCAACCACGTTCTCACTGGGGAGAATGCACAAAGTTATGTTTGAACCCTGAGCTTGCCAACTCAAAATCATATTCTATTGGCTGATCCCCATGATCGCCTAGTACAAGTATGTGCACCTAGCAGCCACAAAAAGATCAGCAAATTAACTTTGAGATGGCAAAGCTCAGGGTTCAAACATAGCACCCACTAAAAAATCAGCAAATGGACGATCGCCTAGTACCAAAAATGTGCACCTAGCAGCCACAAAAAGATCAGCAAATTGACTTTGAGCTGGCAAAGCTCAGGGGTCAAACATAGCACACACTAAAAAAATCAGCAAATTGACTTTTCTGATCCCCATGATTGCCTAGTACAAGCATGTGCACCTAGCAGCCACAAAAAGATCAGCAAATTGACTTTGAGCTGGCAAAGCTCAGGGCTCAAACATAGCACCCACTAAAAATTCAGCAAATGGACGATCGCGTATTACCAAAAATGTGCACCTAGCAGCCACAAAAAGATCAGCAAACTGACTTTGAGCTGGCAAAGCTCAGGGATCAAACATAGCACACACTAAAAAAAAATTAGCAAATTGACTTTGAGCTGGCAAAACTCAGGGCTCATAACTCCGTGGTTATTACCCAACCACGTTCTCACCCTGGCTTGGACGAGTCAAAATATGTATAGGTAACCCCATTAAAAGAGGAGTGGCCAATAGAAATTGATCTTCAGCTGGCAAAGCTCAGGGCTCAAACATAACTCCGTGTGTTCAACACTCTAGCCCGATAAACTTGACTGCAGAGTTCGAGTTTTCATGAGCTAAACGGGAGAAGAGGATGGAATCACCTGTCAAAGCTTAGATATAGGACTTCCGGGGAGATTCCCCATCCCAGTACTTGTACAGCACAAGACCCAGTACTGCTACAGCACAAGACACCGAGATTCCCCATCCCAGTACTGCTCTAGCACAAGACCCCAAACACACTTGACTGCAGAGTTCGGATGGACTTAATAAGGGGAGGAGGATGGGATTACTTGTAAAAGCTTTGATACAATTGACTTCCACTTGGAACATAACATTGCAGGTAACTGCAGTGAGAAGCATAAACTCCTGAGAACTGTCAGGCATATGGACAAGTGCCCAGATTGAAAAAGAGTGAAAACATTGAATACGACTCTGATATGCACCTTGAGATTAGAAAGCTCAAGGTTGCATATCTCGAGTTCCAATATTTCACATGTCGGCCATTTGTCTAAACTCGAAATATGCAACCTCCGGGGTTTTTGTCACGTCCGGGTTTAGACAGGTCTGTGCTAGTGTCCACATATTCAATGCAACGATAATACACCGGCAAACACATGGAGTTTATTAATCACCCACCTCGCTTCTCTCAGTGCAAGAAGGCTTGCACATTAAATTCAAATAACCCTACACCATTTCTATGGTTCGAAGCTCCGAGATCCTTTACATGAGCAGAAAACCAAACCCCAAGAAAAACACAAAACTTACCTAAAAAAGACCGCAGATTCTCAATGGCCTCCGGTGAAGGCACCGTCCCTGGGGGTGAAAACGTCTCGACGCAGAGCTCATAAAGCCTATGAACCGCACTCCTCTTATTATTATTATTGTTACCATTATTCAAACCCTTAACGGCCGAGGGTTTCCTGTTCCGTTCGAACCCTTGCGTGGGTTCTCCATTTTCTGCTGACTTTATTCGCCTCGGCATCGCTGCTCCTTACCGTAACCCTTAAATCTTAACATAATAGTTCTTAACAATTATTTCAGTCCATTCAGGGCTTAACCATCGCCCTTCAATTCTCCTTTCTCCCCAGATTTATCAAAACAATATCCCAAAACGAGAATTCCTGTGCAGAACGCCCTTATTATGGATTTTGTTTACTTAGTCGACAGTAAACACCCAATTCTCGGCATACTCCTGGGACATATTGCTAGCCAATACAGAAGTGCGCTGAGAATCGGGCTAATTATGGTGAACTCCCAGCAAAACCACAGGCCAACTAACTCCTATTAGCCCAACCAACTACAATCTGTGAGTATATGTACTCTACATATCCGGTCAAGATTGAGAAGCATGGGCAGATATTAAATGTATATATTACAAACTCCAAATCTGTGTAGGATTAATTGCGAGGAAAAGTCCACGCAATTGGGAAAAGTATTCAGTTCGCTCACGGAGGTGGTGGCGAAACGAGAAGAAGCATTTATTCACCATGCAGATTTTCAATGATCGCTGCTTAGAATGGGAAGGATCGTGTACCGGTATGGGGGAAGGCTTTTACTTGAATAGGCTCTTCCTGATTAATAATAGAGATTTTGATAATAAAAAATTGCAAATTTACAAATCTAATATATAGATTTTGGTCCCAATTTAATGTATCTATTGAAATATTGTAATTTTACTAATTCAAAGTTGTAATTTTCAAATTTGGTTCATCAAACCGTGTTGGATTTTTAAGAAAAAAAAAATATAATCTTAAAAATAAGATTCGTTTATTACACAATCATTTTATTTCAATTTAAAATGAAACAGTAACCATTGTAACTTGTTTGTGTGTGGTTCACCCATTTTCAAATATACAGAAAGATGGTCCAGAAATCAGACCTCTCACATTTTTTTTAATTATGAAAAAGAGTGATGTTTTGTTGGTCGTTGGAGTGAAAATTAACCATTTTAATATGAAAGAAATTCCAATTTCTTCTTATTCTAGAAGATTAGAGGAAAATAGGTATACCTTTATAAATTTAGAAGTCAAATTATCATATGTAAGCCTAATAATATCTTACAAATATCTCATAAACTAATATTCTATAAAATATTTTCAATGTTTTAAATAACAGTTTATAAGTTAATTTCATGATAATTAGAATCATATAAAATTATATTAAATAATATTTCAAATTTCTTAACTTAAATCCATTTTAACTTCTAATTATCAAGTATAAAGAAGAATTAAATCTATTGAGATGTAAAAAAATAAAAATAAAATAGTTTAAGATGGATTTAGACACAAATAAAAAGAGGGTTGAGAGTATTTCTATGTAAATATCATATTTTTCAACATAAATTCATCTTAACTCTGTATCAATTATGTACAAGAACTGAAAACTTTTTTTTGAAGTGCAAAAACTTGAGAAAAGGTTTACACTTCTAGGGATTTGAAAAGTTAAGATAGATATACCAATGAAATAAAAAAAAAAAAAAAATGGAATTTGATAATATCTCTTATTATATGTGTTCATTATATATATGTTCTTAACAATATATATTCATTACATTCTTATTTTTTGTTTTTCATATTTGTAGGTATTTGTATTTTTTCATATTCTAATTATATTCATTTATTTGCAATTTTTTTCTAGTTTTTTTGGCATCATGTTTTTGGTATTTTTATTTGCATTTTATTCCATGTAGTTTGATTTCAATATATAATGTACTTCACCCTCACCTTTGACATAATGATATTGATGTGATGTAGTTTGTGTGATGTAGTTTGTCTGTGACATGGGGGACTAACCTATGGCTTGTGGCTTGTTCGGTGACTTAACATCAACCCTAAACATGGGTGGATTTTTTGTCCCCACATATTTCGAACGAGTGACTTAACATCATTGAGTACCTTAACAGCACACTTTGTCACCGATTGTTCTACACATGAGGAACTATCTATAGATATAATTGTTTGTATATTAAATATATATATATATATATATATATATATATATATATATATATATATATATATATATATATATATAT